>MU223940.1:724450-749575 GCA_018584345.1 Thuja plicata | reverse complement strand
TTATATATATATATATATATATATATATATATATATATATATATATATATAATTTGTATTAATGTTCTTATAGAGATTTAAATGAGAGTAAAATTATTCTTATTGGAGGTTGTACATCTGTATGTATTGTTAGATCATTGTAACAATGTTTCTTGTTTGATGTCTTATTGAAACCTGATTTTTAAGCTTTCAATAGTGGCATGGATGCATACACAGTGTCTAACCATCTTTAAGACTCGTGATTTTCTTTTATTGCAATAAAGATCTTGGAAATGGTCTTAAAACTTTTGTCAACCTTCTAGTACCTTCACAGCCATGTGTAAGGTAATGCATATCGTAGAATGATTAATTTTCTAAATTTATATTAATTATTTCTCATGTGATATATGTAGTTCCCCTCTATATTATGCCAACTAGGAGCAAACTAATAAAGATGTTGCTAAGATGACATAGAGCCCCCCTTTTATCGTCGCATACTGCCCATTAAATAAAAAAATTATAAAGATTATGAAACACCATCTATTGTGTTTTTTATTAATAAAGCAACATTACAAGGTGTTGTCCCTTACAAAACGTTAGCCAAGAGGCTGTACAATTGGGCCAGCCAGTGAAAGGACCTTACATCAAAAGACACCAAGAAGAACTAGAAAGTAAGACAAAGGAGAGAAGGAAACCCAAACAGGGTCAAACAATAGATGAAGAAGCAAACCAGGAAGCACCAGACAAACTGAATTATTTATGAAAACCACGCCTCGCACTTCAGAGGGTTTTGAGCCACTCTTCCTCGGGGAAATTAAGGAGCTCCCAATTATCTATCTCATCATTCTGAGAATTTCGACGTTGCAGACAAAAGGTAGTAGTTGCGCTATACATGATTCTACAACTAAATTATGCAATATTTTGCATTTCCTTTTTGACCTCATGAATCTTTGTAACCAGATACTCCACCTTATTTTTTAGTACTGTAACCTCCTCCGAGAGGGCCAAACATCTATGATAGTCATTGAACGTGGAAACACCATCATCTCTCTCAAACTCAGACTCTTTACCAGCTTCTAAGCTACTAGAGACATGTTAAAATATTTTGTTGCTATCAAACCCCTTACCATCAACATCAACCCATCTCACCTTCTTTTTTGAGGCTTTGACAATAGCCCTTGCAATCATGTCTATTGCAAATCCATCCTTAGTCTGTTGGGGTCCAATTTTTTTTGAGGTGGGCCCCTTTTCATATGTTGCTCCTTCCAACTGGAAAAGTCTTTGGCAAAGAAACTGCTAGGCACCAAATAGTCCTTTGATCTCTCCTTCTCACCCAAATTTTCATTACTAGGGTCAGTCAACATGATTTTTTTGGCCTTTCTCTAGCATGTTGACATCGACCCCCATGGGATAAGGAAAATGAATGTCATCTTCCCTGTTGGGTCCGACATCATTTATTTTCCTCCCTTCCAACTCTCCTGACATCGCTTTGACAATCGGCTATCCTCTCCTCCTGCAGAAATATTGATAGACATGCATGGTCATCATTTTCCTCTCCTCTAACTCCCTTGACATATCTTTAGCATTCATCCATCCTCTTCTTCTGTAGACCTACATAATAGCTATTATCTCCCTTTTCAACACACCTTGTTTGAAAATTCTGGGCAGCAAGGTGTCATTTTAATTCTAGTGAGCCCATAGCTTTGTTAATTCCATAAGGTTATTAATTTTCTAATTTACTTTCCTCCCTAATCGTATTACATATATATAGAGGAATACTATCAATATGTCACCGACACCTTAGACCTTTGATATCAAGGCCTATAACAACTATTGCATCATCAATTCCATTACCTTCCCTATAGGAGTGTTTAATGACAAAATGATCCAGTCCCAAAAGATGTCTCTTGATATCCCCTATGATTCTCTTAGTGGACCAACTTTTTTTATTTTCTCCCCTTACTGCACCCACAATGTATTCATAATCCCCTTCTATTTCAAGAGTTTTATTTCCAATGGACAAGGCTAGCTAAATTACCCATAGAAGAGCTATTCATTTTGCTTGCTTATTATTATACCAATCTAGATTCTTAGTGTATGCCAAAAACATCCTTCCAGTATCAACTCTTACAATGCCTCCCACAACAACCTTTCCTTCCTAGCCACACCATCAAAGTTCAATTTATACCTCCACTAGGCTGGTGGTTTCCACTTTGTGCTTTTCCTTTTAAGGACCTTAGAATTGTTGTAATTTTCATAATCACTAGGCAGCCCCTAGTTTCTTGCATTTTTCTCTTCAGAGAAGGTTGGGGAAAATGCGACACATTTTAAGCTGGAAACAATAATGTTTTCCAAAAGCAATTTATAGAAGGAATGAAAAAACATAATTCTCTAGGTCTTTGAAGATCCTATTACTCCTCTCCTTTTACCAACACCAAGCCACATGTGGAGGGATTAGTTTACATAGTTATTAAATTATGGGTTGTAAATTGGGCCCTTCCATTCTGAATATAACTATTTTATACCCAAGATATCTCAAGTTTACTAAGAACCTTATTCCATAAATCCTGAGAAAGCTTACAATGGATCGGTATATGAGAAACAAATTCTTCATCTTGTTTACAAAGAACACGTCTATTAGGTAAATTTAATCAAGTTATCTTGAGTGAGGATTCTATTGTGCATGATATTCCACCAAAAGAGGTTCACTTTGGGAATAAGGTGAGGATTTCAGACCTCCATAGCCCAAGGAGGAGGGATTTCCTTATTAATCAACACAGTATATGCTGATTTTACTTAGAATTCACCATCAAAGCTCAAATTCCAAAAGAATTTATCCTCCATAGGGAATAAAGGAATCCTGATATTTCCAAGATTTACTTGTAGCTTTCTAGCCTTATTAAGTAAATTAGGCTAGGATTGATAATAGGGAGTAATGTCTTTCCAATTATTCAAAGATGAAATACAATTAGAAACTTTAACCCCAATACAATCACTAACTAGATTTCTCAGACCATAAAAATTCAGATATAAAGCTAGGCGCATGTATCTGGTCTATACATCTTCCCAAAACTAGATAGTTTTACCATCTCCACTTTTTCATTTCATTCCTGACTAAGTGATGTTTCTCCCTTTTATGAGGGTTTCCATATTTTAAACCCGCTAGTGCAGGTATGGTTATAAAGATTTTCACAAAAAAAAAAATCAGATTTCAAGTATTTTGCACACATTACATCACACTAATCAATTGTATGGAGTGCAAGTTTCCAACCTATTTTACCCATCAATGCTTTATTCATAGGAATTATATTTTATAGACCAAGCCCACTATCTTTCTTAGGCCTATAAATAAAGTTCTAGCTGACCAAAGCCATCCTTTTCTTTTCTTACATCCATATCCATAGAAACGTTCTTTGAATTCTTTATATCTTATCAGCCATGACACCTAAGATCTTGAAGATAGAGAGGAAGTATAGAGGTATACCTTGAAAAGACGAGGTTAATAGTTGAAGTTTATCAACATTACTTAGAAGTTTACCTTTCCAACCAAAGAGATTCCTCTGAAATCATTCAAGGATGTTTTCCAGAAGTTCAAAGATACTTCTTTGACAATGAAGGGAAGCCCAAGGTATTGACCTGAAAGAACGGTTGGTTGGCATCTAAGGATAGCATAGTTTTGTCATGTAAATATTTCTTGGTATTAAATAAATGGAGGTTTCTTTTCTCATAATTTATATTTTGGCCTGATGCTAAAGTATATTCATTAAAGAATGTCTTCTAAACATTTTCTTCAACCATACAAGCCTTTCAAAATAGTATAGTGTTATTGACAAATTGATAATCGACACTTGCAGGTATGGTGGAAGCAACCTTGCCTCCATGAAGTTTACTTGTATTAACTAGGTTTAGAAAATTCTCCCAAGGACCTTCGCAAGGATAATGAAGATGTAAGATGAGATGGTATACCCTTTTCTTAGTCCAGATCCAAATTTCACTCTAGGCATTCCATTAACCATGAATTAGAATTTAACTATCTCTATGTAGACTTTTATGAGGTTAATTAGTCGCTCATTGAATCCCATCTTGTTTAGTACTTTATAGAGAAATTTCCATCTAACCCAACCATAAGCTTTAGAGATGTCAAGCTTGACGTTCATCCTTGGCACTCCACATTTGTCCATGGAGTGAGTCAATTTATGTGTTGTGATAACAACATCAAGGATTTGTCAGCAAATGAAAAAATACATTTTGGTTGTTGTTAATCATACTGTCAAGAAAATATTTAATTCTATTAACTAAGACTTTGGTGAAAACCTTATGGATGGTGTTGCATAAGCTTATATGTATTAAATTTCCTACCCTTCTTAGCTCCTATATTTTAGGTACCAAAACAATGTAGGTGTTATTAAGTTTCTTGAGAAGTATCCTAGTTTGCAGAAAGTCCTTTGTAGCCATGGTAATATCAAACTTCATTATGTCCCAAAAATCCTAAAAAAGGCTGATGGTAAACCATCAAGTCCAAGGGATTTATATGCCCCCATAGAGAACACTAAAAATTTCACCTCCTCCTTAGTAATCGGGGTGAGTATTTGAGCATTATCCTGTGGGGTAAGGGTTGGTTGTAAGAAGTACAAGAGTTGTTCGTCAATAGCATCATCCTTGTAGCCATCTTCTTTATAATCCCTTTGGAAGTAATCTATTACCACTCTACCTATTTTTTGGTCCTCAAAGACATGTTGATCACACTCATCCTTAAGTCTTAGCATTTTATTTCTTTTCTTATGTTTGCGGGTAGATTTGTGGAAGAAAGATGAGTTTTTATCCCCCTCTTTTAGCCATTGTATTCTTGATCTCTGCTTCCAGAAAATATCCTCCCTTCTTAAATCTCCCTCCCATATTGTGCTTAGAGATTCTTCTTCATTGTATTTTTCCTATGATCCATCCCCCTTTTCCATTCTTTCTTAAAAATCCTTATGTTTAATATCTATTTCCTTTTTTTGAAAGAAAATATCTCTGAAGGTCAACTTACTCCAACCTCTGACCTTTTTCCTAATTAATTCTAGGTTTTGGTTAACTCTAAACATAGTTGAACCTTGAATAGGGGTGCTCCACCAATTTTTTATATAATTTTTGAAATCAGGGTGAAGAGATCACATTATCTCGTACCTAAAAGACACATGACCTTGATTGTATTTGTCTTGCCAATTGAAAAATACTGGGTTTTGATCCGATACCATCCTAGGAAGGGTAATGTTGCATCATATCCCAAGTCCTAGTGTGTGGAGACCAAAATAATTTCTATGTATTAGGTTATCTCCTTTCCTATTATTGGACCAAGTAAACTTTTGGCTAGATAACTCAATATCAAGAAGACCCGCCAAATTGATAAATTCAGCCAATTCGGCCATGAGTCTGAATGATCCACCACTCCCCCTAACTTATTTGAGGGGAAAAGTGGCATTTTAAAATCAACATAAATCATCCAATCTTAATTGTGATTTTCCATAATCATGTCAGATAAATTCTTCCAAACTAGTTGTGTACTCGGTTGAGTATTAGGGGCATAAACATTAACCTAATTCCAAACCAAGTCACCCAAGTCTAAGGTAACTGACACGAAATTGGGAGAATTAATTAATAGGTTCCCCTTGAAGATCGTAGGGTCCTACATGATAAAAATCCTGCCTAAAACACCATTAGCTTTTCTAACATAGTAAGAGGAGCCTAAAAAAATATAATTTGCAGCAATGCCAAAGTTGTGTTTAGATATTTTCACCTCTTGTAATAAAAGGACCTTAATTTGTTTTCTCCATAATACAACACCTCATGGAATATTATTTCTGAGGGTTGTTTAACCTTATCATATTCCATGAGAGGATCCTCATTTATTTAATTTATGATTTTCATCAAGGGTCGTCAGCCTTGAATAGGCAATTTCCCTTGCATCTTCCTTATGTTTTGAGAACCTAACAATGGGGCACGTTGTCCCATTTTCCATAGCTTATTTAGTTTTTGAGCTTCTTGTTTTCCTTTTTTAATTTTTCTTTTCGCCCTCCCATAAATGTAGTAAATTAACATTTTCCAAGGAGAGAGGAAATATTGGTTCTATTTCCTTTTCTTCTTTAGAAGGTCCCTTATTCACTGCACTTTCCTTATCATCCAGGAGATTTCCTTGAAGATCCAACTGTCACTGCACTTTCCTTATCATCAATAGGATTTCCTTGAAGATCCAACTATATAGGTATAGCTAGTTTTCCCCATCTTTCAAATAGATATTTTTATCACCATTCATCTTACCACTCCCTTCCCCATTTTTGGGGGTTGTCTTTGTTATCCTCTCTTATAATTATTTTGCAAACCTTTTTTCCTTCTTCAACACCCTAGTGTTGCTAGTCTTGGAGAGAGTAGGTTCTTTACTATTTTCTTAACTTCCCTCATTTGGGGGGGTTGTCTTCATTGTAATATCTTGTAAAGATTTTTCAACCCTTCATTCCTTCTTCAACACATTAGTACAGTCAGTTTTGGGGAGGCTAGATTCTTTACTGTTGTCTTCAACTACTAAAGCTGTGGGGTTTGACCCATCAAGATTTTCCTATTCACCCCTAGGGGCCTTACAATTTGTGATTAAGTACCTTGGTTTGGAACATTGTTGACAAAAAATAGTTTCATTCTCATATACAATAACCTAAATCATATTTCCTAATTTTTATCGTAAAACAATAAAGTACAGAAGAATTTTAAGAAAAACAACATTTACACAAAAGTGAGATAAAAAAATCCTAGTTTTGGTCTTCTTCACCTTGTTTGTGCACACATACTACCCAAAGGTTTTTCTTATCTATTTGAAACAAATTTCATCTCATAACTCTAGTAGTAGTCCTAGCATTTGGATCGACACAAGTGTCATGATGCTCAAATCTGCCTCTGGATCAACCTCTAGTTTCAATTCGCCTAGGGAAAGAAGGTGTTTCCCACAAGCCCACAGTATCAAAAGGATCATCCTCATATCCTCTTCTGAAGTAAAATTAAATAGGAGAAAAACTCCTAGCAATGTGCTAGGGGAAACACTTCCTTTCAAGACCTAGAAAGAAGCTATACACTTATGAACCATCTCAATCATTATCCTAAATAAAAGGAACTTTCAAACTAGATCTTCATTCCATGAGGCCACAACCTATGAGTTTAGAAGAAATATTTAAAATCCCTCTTCCATTTGCAGGACGTCATGTGAAATTTCTTTATTATTCAAGTCTTGGTTTTTGCCCACCAAAACATTCTTTCATCTAACCTTTTTCCCGTTCATTGAAGAGAAAACTAATTTGCTCGATACTAGGCCATTAGTGATCCTCCATATCATGTGGTTCTCCCTGATGGAGGCTAGAAACCCCGTAGTGTTCAACTATCATGAAAAAAATAGTTGCAGATCTTACAGTGTCAACTATCATGATATAGTGATCCTCATCATATCTATTATGTTCATTATTCTTTTCACATACATTTGTCCAAGTGAGAAATTAATCTAAATTCAAGAACTTCAATATTGTTGTTGGCCTTTTCTCTACCTTAACATGGAGGTGTGATTCTATTCTACATGCTTCTTTTTCAAAAATGGTACATTTTGTTTTAGGAAAAGACATATAGCCTGTATATATATTAATATATAAAAGATTAACAAAATACAAAATTTGAGAGTATTGGCATTGGCTAGCTAGATAGCTAAACATGGATACTTGGCCTAACATAAAGTATTATCCCCAATTTGAAATTTGATCATACAAAATGTGGCAACCCAAACCTATTATCAAACCTAAGGTACTACAAAACTCCATATACATAAACAGAAAGTATACATTGTAATATCTAAATCCCTAATTTACCAAAATGTATCCCAAAAATAAACTATTACTATAACCATTCATTCCTTCATTGCATCAATCTGGACATCATGTTCACCTTGTTTTTCTTTAATCTCACCCATAAGAGATTGAGAAGGAATGGGAATGTTTAGGTTTGAAATCTGTACATGTTGAGGCTGATGAGAGGAAATGATATTGTCTTGGATATTCTCCTCTATAACCTCTTGAACACCCTTGGTTGGAAGAATTGGTTCAATATTCAAAATAGGTTCACTATGATCATGTGTGAGCAGTGTTAGAAGTGCATTTTGTTTCCTCTAAATCCTCTCTTTGAGATCCCCACCTATCGCCACAGAGTGCCTATCAAGTGTTTTTTTGGGAGCACCAAGGACAACTCTAAGGTCCTAGTTTTGGTTATGGCTTGTACTGATCCTAGCTAGTTAAGGGGTGTTTGAAAAGGCCTTGGAAGGTCTTGTGTGTGTTTTTAAGGAGGTCTATATTAGGCTTAGTCCAATATAGTTGTTTTGGTTGTTTAAGTCATGTTTTGGTTTTAGGTCTCTTTGGAGCCTAAATTTGGGATTTTGGGTCAAAAATCCTAAAAAGGATTAGAAAATAATGTAATTGAGCCTAAAATGTCTTGTATTATTATTTTACATCATTCTATGTAGTTTACAATTCATTGGATTAAGTTAGGAGCAAAGTTGCAAAAATTGACAAAATGTTGTCATGACAACTTTTGCAACTTTGCAAAGTTGCATGACAACATTGTCCAAAAGAGACAAAATTGAATGATTAGGGCATGGTAAGTATTATAACCACCTAAAATAATGAGGGAAAGGTATAAAACCACAAGGAGGCCCATTTCCCTAGGTTGGATGTTCTGGAGAAGTAAAAGAAATTACAATCTTTTGCACTGTACTCTGGTTTTTATAGACAGTTAATTATTTTTGTTTGTAAAGATCCTTTAGTGGATTGAATCCACCAAATTATAGTGGGATTATCGTAATTATCTTAGTTATATTTTTTTATTGCATAGATTTGAAGTTCTTTTCAATTCATTAGGGTAGTTTTGTAAAATGTTTTGTGAATAAGCCAGTCTCTAGTCCATTCAGGACTGTTTGCAGAAAAATGGCTCCCCCATAAAACCCTATCATGAAATAATCATGGAATTGAGGGATATGAAAGGGGATCCCATGTACTATGTAAATATTGGAGGAGGATCTCTAAAGAATTGTTTTTTAATTGTTAAGAACGAGCCCTAGGCGAGTCCAGAGCAACCTAGTTAGGAGCTTGTCATAGTCTTTTTGAGTTTTGATGTAGGGGTTCGATTGAAAGAGTGGATCCAAGTGGATGTTGGGAGACCTTAGGTTTATAAAGAGACCTATGAGGAAGCTTATCCCATGAAAAATCCATCTAACCACATTTTGAGAAATAAATCAGTTGATTGGTTCAGTAGACACCAATTAACCCTAAAAGCCTTAAAAGTAGGGATGACCTGTACGGAGACCATGGAGAAATAAGACCTACTAAATATTGCATAAATTAATAAAGGGTGTTTGAATATCACATTATTTATTGGGGTTTTTTGGGAATATTTTGAAAGAAGGAGAAAAAACTAGTCAAATAGGGCTAATAGACCTAATAGGTATAAAAGCCAAGATTGAACAAAAGATTGGAAATCGATTGTGAAGACCTTGATACCCTAGCCTAAAGGGATCAAATGAAGTTATAAAATATGTATAGAATTAATTGAATCCCCTTCCAGCACTATTTGAGGAGAAGAGACAATAGAAGCACTTGGATGGATCCAAGAAAGAGTTAATATGAGGAAATTGCAACATTAGTAGTTACACCTAACTGAAGCACATTGTATGCCATCTTTTGGAGAGGCATTGAAGGAGTCCTAGACTAGTTGGGAGAGGGATTAGAAGATACTAGAAGATAGAATTGGGATCTTGAAAGGACTAGGAACAAATAGAGAGAGTCCTAGTGGATTGCACAAGCACACTTAGGGAGTTTCTATCATTTTTGAAGAAAAATTGAGTTTTTATTGTCATATTATCTTGTTGGATGCATTGTCATTGATGTTAACATATCAGAGGAATTAGAGGAATCAAATGAATTGATCAGAATATCTGTTTGTTTGTTTCTAACTTAACTATTGCAGGTTAGCAAGTGGAACATGATGTTTAGAGGTTTGGTGAGAATAAGATATTACAGATATGAGGTCACACACATGGGAGATTGTTGAAGAATTTCAATACTTAGTTCACTCTAAGTTTCATAAGATATCATGAAGATTTGGGCATGATTAAAGGTTAGAATTGGTGACTTGCAGATTGGGTGACACATAGTGTTGATAGGAAGATGGAAAGAGGTTCGGTGTGTAGAATCAAGATAGAATTTCTTGGAACAAACCCAAGAGTATGTTTGGGACATACTCAGGTTTCTTAAACTTAGAGGGTTTTTACTTCAAAGGTCCACATGACATGTTTTTATTATCTCTGAGACTTGCTGACAGTGTTCTTGAGGTTTGGTGAAAAAGGAATGAAAAATCAAATAGCTATGGTGGATTTGTGTATTTGAGTGTTTATCATGATGTTATAGGATGTTATTGAAGTATGTTCTTAATGAGTTGATGATACACATGGATCAAAAGGATCAGATTGGTGGAATTTTCAGTTAATAATAATACTTTTATTATTATCTTTTATTCTTGGCCAACTTAGTTGGTAAATCATATTGTATAAGTACTAGTTCATGAAATCTGGAAGATTTGTGATCTCGAGGTGGTTGATATAGGTCATGGATATGATTTGACAGTCAAAGATAGATTTGAAACATGATATTTGGCATGTTTATTTGAAAATATGGTGAATTGGGTTTTGTTGACCTAGTTCTTGATATAAGATGATGAATTAGGGAAAATTCAAGGTGTGGATCATGGACGCAGAAGTTAGAGGTTGCTAGTAGATAAAGAGCCAGATTCAGTTGGGATCAGAAGTGTTTCAACAAGGGGTTGAATGGAGATATTCATTGTAATATATTGGAGTTGTATCAGACATGTGGTAGATGTCATTTCACAGTTCACAAAATCTTAAATCAATGTAGTGATCAGATTGTAAGGTAGTGAGCCTTCCTCAGTGTTGTAGCCCGAGGATTTTTTCATTTGAAAAGTGAGCTCTAGGAAGTCTGCCTAAATGCATGTGCATTCCCCATACATTGTAATAGGTTTATACTTCTAACAAGGTATTTAATTATTGTGGGTAATCAACACCACCATGGTTTTTCTCCTAACAGGGTTTCCATGATAAAAATTTGTTTCAAATTATGTGGTTGTGAATCTAATTTGTGGATGCATTCATATTTCATTTTCAATTAATCAGATTAGAAAATAGGGTATTTAATTTTAAGGGTTCTAAGGACTAAGGGCTTGAATTTTGAGATTTGAGGTTTTAGGAACAAATAATTCACCCNGGTTTTAGGAACAAATAATTCCCCCCCCCCCCCCCCCTCTTAGTTGTTCACTGCCATATTGTCAACAATTGGTATCAAAGCTTGGTCCCTTGAAGGAATCCTAATAGTTTGAGAGAGATCCAATTTGGTAGCTTACAAGAAGAGCAATACAAGGTTTGAAGGAAAAAACTACCCCATATGGAAATGTTAGATGATCACTCATCTAAGATGCATTGGAGAATATTACTAGACCATCACAAAGAAATCCTACACTGCTCCTACAGATCTATCTATTTTTACACTAGATGAGAAGAAGCAATTTGAGTATAACATCAGAGAAAAGGAAGCAATGCTAAGTGCCATATCAAATATAGAGTACACAAATATGATTCAATTGGATACCCCTCATGAGATATGGACAAAGCTAGAAACTCTTCATGAAGGAGATGCATGTGTCAAGGAAGCAAAGTTACAAATCTTGAAAGGAAGGTATGTATCCTTGAGAATGTTTGAGCATGAGAACATCAACTCTTAATGTTGAAGATAAATGAATTAGTCTGCAACATCATATGTGTTGATGGTGTATTAGATGAAGGAGAGGTCATTTCAAGAGGCGTTGAGATCTTTCCCCCCTTCTTAAAATAGAAAATTTGATCCTATTGAAGACATTTGAACTATTATTGTTGTGACAAGAGATACATTGGTTGGTAAGTTATCTTCTTTTGAAATGAGTGATTTTGGTGATTCTTTACCCAAAGTCAAGAATCAACCTTCAAGGCTACAATATCAGGAAGATACATGCATAGATCAGATCAAGGTGAAGGATATACAAGAAGAGTATCAAGATTTGAAAAAGAGATGATAGAAATTGAAGAAGAAGAGAAAGAACTTCAGGAATTGGAAGTACTGGTTGCAAGGAGACTATCAAAAGGATCTGGTAAGTACAAAGGAAAAATGGATTTTAAATGCTTTTTTTGTAAGAAGATAGGAAAGTATGGTTCTAGATGTCCAAAAATATTTCCTAAGCATACATATGATAAGTCTAAAGATGAGAATAAGTGTTATTATGCTGATGATGATGAGGGAGTCACTGATGTTGAATCTAATAATGTTAAGAGTGATGATGAACTTGTGTTTGTTGTAATTCAAGAGGATGAACTTAAGTTCTCAAATCTTATGAAAAGTATTCCTCCTGTTAATGTTGTTGAAGATCTTATGTCTAATGATGTTGTTATAAATATGGTTAAAGAATAAATCATAATTTCTCAATATGAAGAGAAGGCCCTATCTTCTCAAGATATCAAGAAAGATGAATGGGTCACTAATAGTGGTTTCTCTCATCATATGAATGGTGTTAGGAGAAAAATTATGGAATATGAAAAGTATGAAGGTGGTACTGTTAAATGGGGAAAAAAATATGAAGGAATGATCAAAGGTAAAGTAACATTTCCTTGGGTGATAGAATACAATTGATGATGTGTTATATGTTGAATGATTAAATGATAAACTTATTTGTGTTGGACGGTTAATGGAAAAAGGATATGGATTATAGTTTAATGATAACAAATGGAAAATTGTGAATGACTGTGGAATACAAATTGAATCAAGATCCAAGAAAAATAAATTATTTTCCCATCTGAATAATGAAGGAGTAAGATATCTAATAAAAAATATTGAAGAAGGGCAGACCAAATCATGCAAGGATGAACAAGATGTCAACATTAATCAAGGACTGCCACAAACAAATTAGAATCAGATGAGGATGATACAAATAAATGAGAAGGAGCATCACAAGAGTCACAAGTAAAAACATCAAGGTATGATAAATTGAATCATTCTGATGAAATTTATTTAACTACTCGGTATAGTGAAAGACAGTTTAGTTCTTGCAAAAGTAGCTTAGATGAACAAAGTATTGGAATATGTCATGTAATACAAACTCTTGTTGAGAATAAAATGTAGAACATAAGAGTGAGATTAGGAATTCAAGAAGAAGGAAAAGAGGACAAGGATAAAGAAATCAAGGAACAAGAATCTTCAAGTCATGGTAACATTCACAATCAGAAAAATCTTGATGACAAAATGTTTTTGAAAAATAAAATTCTAGAATCAGTTGAAAGAAATTCCAAGATAGAGCATCAGGAGACCAAAAGGAGAATTATAATGGTAGTATAATGGTAAGATAGAGAATTAGTTGAAAGAACTTCCAAGATAGAGCATCAGGAATATCATATTTGCTTGATTTATGAGATTGAGATTATAATGGTATGCAGGTTGCACGAATGATCAATGGGTTAGAGTCATGGAAGAAGAGCTTATAATTGAAAATGAGTATAAGGAAAAGTTCAAGATCAGTTAAACTAAGCTTGAAGCACTACTAATTTAGAGAAGCCCAATAAACAACAATTGTATTAGATTAGAGAAAGGAGAATGATCCAAATTCAACCAAGACAAGTCTAAATCAGAGAAGAAGAAAAAGAAGAGAACCAAGAAGAAGAACTCGATGAAGGAGTCCAAAGATCAAAAGTTTAGAGGTAAGTATCTTTCTTGGAATGATTTTGAACACAAAGAAGTGAATTGAAATAAATGATATCTATGTTTTAATTTAAAAAGGGATCATCATGATCCAAGTATAAGCAGTAGTATGAGGAAGAAGATTGATACTATTAACAGAGAAAAAGTCATATGTTTTGTGTGCAAGAAACTTGGTCACCTTGCTAGGAAATGTACTACAAAGAAGAAATAAAATAATGGACAAAAGATTGTACTATAGATCAAATGCAATATACTTGAACTTACTACTAAAATTTGTAGAGGCAAGAAGGTGAAAAAAGGTGACACTAAAGGAGAAAATAATAAATATGGAAGAATGGTCAAATCAGGAAGAAATAAGAAGATAAGATAGACAAAAATGAGTAGAGGAATGTAAAATGAAAAGGAAAAGTGAAATAATACAAGGAAAATAATCACAAGAAGAGGAAAAGAAAAAATAAGAACAAGGCTACTACAGAAAAAAAATCTACTTATGTAAATCCCAAAAGCAATTCAAGAGGACTTTCTTGATGGGGAGCTCCCACTCCTAGAGATTTATTGCTCTCTCCTAGACCTTATCTTTGTATTTCTTAAGGGTTATATCACTACCCTTACTAGAGGATCCTTATCTGATCCACTAACACACTAGGAGCTCTCCACCAAGTTCAATTCTTCACTAAAACCTTCTCCATAACCTTTCACATTCATGGTTTGCTTTGGTCATCTATCCTTCCAACTATCTCTCCTTCTTATGGATTGGATTCTTGACTTCCTCTAGGTATCCTTCAACCCTTTTGATTCCATTCTCGGGGATATTTTACCCAATTTCCAATCGGGTTCAATATTTCTAGTCTTCTAGGCCTTGTAACCTTTTTAGGCCTATTAGCCCTCCTAAACACTGAAAAGGTGGATTTTCTCTCAAAATCCCTTTACAACCCTAGAATATAAATACATATTCCTTGTGGGTTTTTCCTAAACTTAGAGATTGTCTAGGTTTTAGGTTCCCACCTTGTCCGTACAGTGGAATTTCACCAAACCCCTAAAATTGAGGGTATATAGGGCATGAACACTAGTTTGGTTTCTTGGCTTTCTTTAACTATTCTAACAACCTCCTATGAACTTCTCCTTCCATAAAAATGTCTATATTAAATACCCCTACACTCCTCTACCATTTATTGAAATACACCAATTACCAAGCAATCTCCATTGCCACTGTTCTATTCAGTTCCCCTAGCCAGAATAGCCAGTACTCGCCTAGGGCCTGAATTTTCTCATGCTTTCCCTCCACACACACACACACACACACACACACACACACACCACACACTATATACACATTTTATATACAATTATTTAATTTATTCCAAGTGGTCATATAAATTTGGACCATGGGAATTCAAAGAAAAGCCACTATCTACATGACTGGTCCAAAACTGGACAGTGAACTAGTAAAACCCAAAAGATTTACAAAATGTTAACCAGTATGAAAAAATAATTAATATAATGCCAAAAATACTAAGGAAATGACACAAAAAACACTCTTAATGCATTAATTTAACCCATTCAATCCATTGAGGTATTGGATGATGGTTATGTCTGCAAATACAGTGCAAAATCCTACTTCTCTACAAACAGTCCATACAGAATGAACTCCAATTGTCACTTTAGGGTTTGTTACACCTTATATATCCTAGTACCACATGTCTGGACCCTCATGTCAGGATTTGGGGACATTTAAAGTTGATTCCTAAAAACTAGGAAATGTTGTCATGACAACTTTGCAAAGTTGCAAAAGTTGTCATGACAACTTTGACAACTTTTGTCAAAATGACATTCTATCAACTTCCATGGCCCAATTTGGTTTAAAAACTTACCAAATGGCCCTAAAACACGTAAAAACATTAAAATCTTGAAAATCACCCCATTTTGGAGTTTTGGTCAACCCTTTGACCATTTGGTTGACTTCTAGGGATATAGACCCCTAGATGCAACTTGACTCAACAACTAACAAACCCTAATTTCTCCTAACCCTAAGAAATAACTTAAACACACTTGGGACTTTATAACATATTCCTTATTCATTGATGGTTGGCTAAACCAACTACAAGCCAAAATGACTAACAAGATCTTTCAAAGACCTTAGGGTGCTCCTACACCATCCCCACCCTGCAACAAACAAGTTAAGGTACCTATGGTGTCAAGAAATCTTCACTCATTCCATGATTTTTGAAGTCACTCTCAGCTATCCAAGTGGCTTATGACTCTGGTTACTGCATCCACTTCACTAGATGCTCCATATAGACTTTATGCCTGGTCTGCTTCTTCACTCTTGAATCCAATATCCTTTCAGCTTGTGGCTTGATCTGATCCAGATTCTTGAACTCTCCCACATCCTTATCCACTTCAGTACTATACTATACTTCATCCATTTCTGGTCCTTTATACTTTATCAAGTCCTTCACATTGAAGATTGGAGAAATTGACATCTCCTTAGGTAGCTCCACCTTATAGGATTTGGGTCCATACTTGGCCAACACCTTGCAAGGCCCAATCCTTTTCATCTGCAACTTACTAGGTATCCCCTTTTGAAGTCTTTCCTTATTCAAAACCATTACTATATCACCCACTTAAAATTCAAGATCTCTTCTTCCCTCATCCCTCTTGGCTTTCAATTTCTGATTGGCCTCCATTAATTTCCTCTTAACCTATTCATGTACCTCTCTCATTGACTGAGAGAAATCATCAACATGACCACTGATGCCTTCATAACCTTGTAGGTCTCTCAACTCAATTAAAACCATAGGATGTGACCCATAAACAATCTCAAATGGGCTCTTACCTGTGGTCCGATTTGTGCTATCATTGCAGGAAAATTCTTCCTGTGGTATCACTTGCTCCCAACTTTTTCCATATTCTTTGGTTAAACATCTCAAAAAATTTACAAGTACCCTATTGATCACCTCTGTTTGACCATCCTTTTGAGGATGGTAAGCTAAGCTACATGAAAATTTCATTCCTATCCTTCTCCAAAGTGTCTTCCAAAAATGTCCCATAAACTTCACATCTCTGTCTACAACTATGCTTTTTGGCAAGCCATGTATCCTCACTATATCTTTAAAGAATTATTGGGCAATATGGCTAGCATCATGTGTTGTCTTGCATGGGACAAAATGGCTCATCTTGATAAATATATCTACTACCACAAATACACTGTCTAAACCAGTAGGTGTCCTAGGTAATCCCACAATGAAATCCATACTGATGCAATCCCATGGTCTACTTGGGATGGGAAATGGTTGATATAAGCCTTCATTTGATGAAGTCCATTTTTCTTTCTGACACGCCCCACATTTCTCTACATATCTCCTTATATCCCTCTGCATTTTTGGCCACCAATAGAACCTCTCCACTAAGTCTAGCATCTTGTTCAATCCAAAGTGTCCACTTACACTTCCATTATGCTTCTCCTGTATGAGATTCTCCCTCATGGATCCCCTTGGAAAAGATAAATGTTTCCCTTTGAACAACAATCCATTTTGAAGAGTGTAATCTTCATACTCACTGTGAAAGTGATTCTCAAATTCTTTGCACACCTTGTAGATCACTGAGAAGTCTGCATCACCTTCATATAGGTCCTTAAACCCTTCTACCCATGTAATCTGCAACTAAGTCTCTTGTATTGTAAGCATCCTTCTACTAAGGGCATCCGAAACTTTTTTTTTGTACCCCCTTCTTATGCTTTATGGTGAAGGTGTATGACTGCAAAAACTCCATCCATTTGATGTGCCTCAAACTAAGTTTGTCTTGAGTATTGATATAACTCAATGCTTGGTTATCTGTAAAGAAAACAAACTCTTTAGGAAATAAGTAATGCCTCCATTTATTTATGGCTTGTACAAGAGCATATAGCTCCAAGTCATAGGAAGAGTACCTAGACTTTGCCTCATTCAATCTCTCACTAAAAAATGCCACAGGTCTGCCTTCAAGGCTTAAGACAACCCCCACTGCTATGCTGCTAGCATCACATTCTACTATGAAAGTTTTGTCAAAACTTGGTAACAACAATATAGGCTGAGTAGATACTTCCCTCTTCAATCTTTCAAACCCCTCATTAGCTACTTTGGTCCACGCAAATTTTGTTTTCAACCCTCCTTTAATGGTCTCTAGGACTGGAGCACAAATTTCACTGAATCTCCTAATAAAATTCCTATAGAATTGGGCTAACCCATGGAATCTCCGAACTTTAGTCCCTATCTTAGGAGTAGACCAATTCAATATGGCCTCTACTTTGTCCTTATCCATTTTCAAGTCACCTTGGGAAACCAAAAATCCTAGGTAGACTAGTTCTTCCTTCATGAACTCACTCTTTTCAAGATTAATGGTGAGTTTTTATTCCTGCAACCTCTTCAACACTAATTCCAAATGTTTCATATGATCCTCCTTTGTCTTACTAAAGATGATAATTTCATCTAAATAGACAACTACAAACACACCTATATAGTCTTTCAAGACTTCATTCATCACTCTTATAAAGGTACTAGGTGCATTTGTAAGCCCAAAGGGCATAACTAACCATTCATATAACCCCTCTGTAGTCTTAACGAATGACTTCCACTCATCACCTTATTTCATCCTAATTTGGTAGTAACCACTTTTCAAATTAATTTTAGAAAATAACTTAGCATCCCCCAAAACAATCCTTCAGATCTTCTATCCTAGGAATAGGAAAACTATATCTAATAGTTATCCTATTTATTACCCTAGAATTAGTATACATCCTCCACTTACCTCCCTTCTTAGGAGAAAACACCAGTGGGACAACACATGGGCTTATACTCTTTCTGATCAGCCCCTGGTCCAAAAGTTCTTTTACTTGCTTGTTTATCTCCTTGTTTTGCTCCAGTGTCATTTTATATGCAGCCTTGTTTGGCAAAGATGCTCCTGGCACAAAGTCAATCTGATGACTTATCTCCATCTTTGGTGGTAGGGTAGCTGGTGTACCTTCACATATTATGTCTTTTAACTATTCCAACAGTTGTTTCACTTCCTTTGCATAGGTGCTTGCTTATGAGTCTCCTCCTCCTTTGGATTTAACATGATTGTATAGCCAACTCCTTCCTCTTTCATATCCCTTAGGAATTATTTCCCACTCATTAGTAGTGTACTAGATTCTGTCTTCTCCACTATGTCTTTCTCTAGTAAAGAGTAGATTTTAAAAGTTACCCCATTTTTTTTGTAAGGAGTACTTGTTATCTTTCCCATTATGGACAACTTCCTTGTCATACTGCCATGGTCTGCCAAGAAAAAAATGGCAAGCATCCATTGGAAACACATCACAAAGTATCTTATCTTGATACTTACCAATGGTAAACTCTACCCACACTTGCTCATTTACCAAGATGTTCTAGCCCTTGTTTAACCATGTAACTTTATAAGGACAAACATGTGGAATCTTGGTGAGCTTCAACTTCTCTACTGCCTCCTCAGAGATAACATTTTTTGGGGATCCTAAATCAATGATCACTTTACATACTTTTCCCAATATCTTGCACTTGACTCTAAAAAGAGCCCTTCTCTACTTGTGTTCATCTTTGGTGGGTTTCTTGATCAAAATGCTTCTCAACATGAGGTGTTCTCCTTTCTCTGAATCTAGACTCACCTCTAATTTCTTAGAACAATATTCCTTTTGGACATAGGCTACCTTTTTATCTCCTTCTGAAATTGAGGGTTTGTCAGGGAATCTATATGCAGGGTGCCCCATTTGTCCATAGTTGTAGCATTTCATGGAAGAAAAGTGAGAACTTCTTCCAAAACCCCCTGATCTTCCTCTCCCACTATTATAATAACTTCTTCCTCTATTGTATCCACCCCTATCGCCTGATTCATGTCCTTGCTCTGTATATCTAGAGTCACCTTGACTCGTACTGTCATTGCCTCTTTCACTTGTGCCTCCTCTATGGCCTTCTCTATTGTCTCTACCCCTTCCACTCCCTCTGTAGTTAGAATCTTGTTTCTTCCTAAGTTTCTCTTCCACTTTCAAAGCCATTTGGAAACAACTATGAATGAAAGTTAGGGTAAAGAGACTGAGTTATTCTTGTATATTCCACCTTAATCCATTAAGGCCATACTGAGCAACCTTGATGCTCTCTGTCTCCTGTATTCTTGATCTAAGACAAAGCTTTTGAAACTCTTCAGTATATGATGGCACATCTAGGTCCTTTTTCCTAAGGTTCTATCTCTTCTTGTGTAACTGAATGTCATAGTCTTCTGGAAGTTAATTCTCCTTTACTTTTTCCACCATTGATTTCCAATTTTCTATGGGCTTCTTTCCCTCTTTCTCTCTTTCTTCCTGTAGAAACTTCCACCATGTGAGTGCTTGTCCTCTTAGCCTAGACTTGGCTATCTTCACCTTCTGTGCTTCTGTGATCCCATCACATTCGAAGTGGTTTTCCATACCTTCGATCAATTCCATATCCATATCTACATCCATCTTACCAAAGAATATTGGAATTCCTTCTAGAGACTTCCCACTCAATGCTTTAAGTTCCTTGAGAAATGGTTCCTCAGGTAGAGGAGGGTCAGGCTCTAGTTCTATCTCCTCCTCTACTGGTTTCTTTCCCTTATCTTTGTCTTCACTCATTTTTCTCTTTCATCTTGTTGGCTCTCTCTACAACCTCTGCCATCTTTATCTTCATTTCTTCCATGGATTCTTCAAGAAGCCTATTCTTGCCTTGCTATTCAAACAAGTCTCTTTCCAATTTGGCATTAGTCACCATGATGTTCTCACCTATGGATTCACTCCTCTCTGACATACACCACTCAACTCCCAATCCTTTCAATGGCTCTGATACCAATTTGATGGGGAGATCCCACTCCTAGAGCTTTCTTTCTCTCTCCTAGAAATTCTCTTGGTCTTTCTTAAGGGTTCTATCACTACCCTTACTAGAGGATCCTTATCTAATCCACTAACACACTAGGAGCTCTCCACCAAGTTCAATTATTCACTAAACCCTTCTCCATAACCTTTCACATTCATGGTTTTATTTGGTCATCTATCCTTCCAACTGTCTCTCCTTCTTGTGGATTGGATTCCTGACTTCCTTTAGGTCTCCTTCAACCCTTTTGATTCCATTCTTGGGGATCTTTTACCCAATTTCTAATCGGGTTCAAAATTTCTAGTCTTCTAGGCCTATTAGCCCCCCTAAACACTGAAAAGGTGGATTTTCTCTCAAAACCCCCTAACACCCCTAGAATCTAAATACATATTCCTTGTGGGGTTTTCATAAATTTAGATATTTTCTAGGTTTTAGGTTCCAACCTTGTCCGTACAGTGGACTTTCACCAAACCCCTAAAATTGAGGATTTCTAGGGCATGAACACTGATTTGGTTTCTTGGATTTCTTTAACTATTCTAGAAACCTCCTCTAAACTTCTCCTTCCATCAACATGTCTATATTATATGAACCTACACTGCTCTACCATTGATTGGCACACACCAATCACCAAGCAATCTCCATTGCCACTGTTATGTTCAGTTCCCGTAGCCAGAATAACCAGTACTCACCTAGGGCCTAAATGTTCTCATGCTTTCCCTACACACACACACTCCACACACTATATACACATTTTATATACAAGGATTTACTTGATTCTAAGTGGTTATAGAAATTTGGACCACGAGAATTCAAAGAAAAGCCATTATCTACATGACTGGTCCAAAACTGGACAATGAACCAGTGAAACCAAAAAGATTTACAAAATGTTAACCATTATGAACAAATGATTAAAATAATGCCACAAAGACTAAGGAAATGACACATAAAACACTCTCAATTCATTAATTTAAGCCACTCAATCCATTAAGGTATTGGATGATGGTTCTATCTGCAAATACGGTACAAAATCCTACTTCTCTACAAACAGTCTATATGAAATGAACTCCAACTGTGACTTTAGGGTTTGTTCCACCTTATATATCCTATTACCACATGTATATACCCTCATGTTGAGATTTGGGCACATTTAAAGCCGATTCCTAAAAACTAGGAAATCTTGTCATGACAACTTTGCAAAGTTGCAAAAGTTGTCATGACAACTTTGACAACTTTTGTCAAAATGACATTCTATCAACTTCTATGGCCAAATTTGGTTTCAAAACTTGCCAAATGGCCCTAAAAAACTTAAAAACATTAAAATCTTTAAAATCACCCTATTTTGGAGTTTTGGTCAACCCTTTGACCTTTTGGTTGACTTCTAGGGATATAGACCCCTAGATGCAATTTGACTCAACAACTAACAAACCCTAATCTCTCCTAACCCTAAGGCACACCTTAGACACACTTGAGAATTTATAACATAGTCATTATTCAGTGATGGTTGGCTAAACCAACTACAAGCCAAAATTACTAACAAGATCTTTCAAATACCTTAGGGTGCTCCTGCACCATTTCTTTTCTCAAACAAAACTAAGATGCAGAAGAATGCATCAATCCAGAGGACTTCATGGAAATATAAATCAAGTTGGATTGATGTATAGAGGATGCTACTCAGGGGGAGTAGTAAGCATGGTAAATAAATTTGTTATATCTAAAATTAAGTTCTTGTAAGAAGAGCTACAAGGAATTGGAAAAATTAGTAAGTTAAGATGTTGATCAACAATTGGATGTGTTTAGCAGATCAGAGATGTGTGTGCAAGAAGAAAATATGAGCTTTAAAAGTAGAAAAATCAGAGAAGGAAAATGAAGCAAACATTGATACAAAAAATAAAGTTATATAAGAGTAGATGATACACCTTTTTCATTTATGTCAAAGGGGGAGAGTGAGAAGAAGTGAAAAACAATCAGGACTGAAGAGAAAGTGCAAAATAGAAGAGTAGATGTGAAAAATTAGTAGATGTGAAATCAATAAATATCATATCATAAGAGTTTGCAGATTAGATGAGAAGATAAGAAAGAGAACATCAGATGAGACAAGCAAGTTCATATATACTTGCACATAAGGAAGATTTTTTTAGAGTGGTATACATCTAAGGGGGAGAAACTAATGTAGAAAAGACCATGTAATCAAATTGGAACTAAGGGAAGAAGAGAATAGTTAGGGAGACTCTGAAGGATAATGATGAATTGTGGATATTGCTGGTAGTACTATTGATAATCTTTCTAGGAGTGATATTGTTGGTTTCTGATTGCATTACTTATTTTTCACATCATATGTTTCCATCAATGCCAAAGGGGGAGATTGTTGGCATATTGGCTTGTTGGATGTATTGTCATTGATGTCAACATATAAGAGGAATTAGGGGAATTGATAAGAAGATCTACTTGTTTTTTGCTAACTTAACTATTGCAGGTTAGTCAGTGGAACAAGATGTTTAGAGGTTTAGTGAAAGTTAAATATTATAGATATGAGGTTGTGCACATGGGATATTGTTGAAGAAGGTCATTACTTAGTTCACTCCAAGCTTCAGAGGATATCATAAAGATTTGGGCATGATTCAAGGTTAGAATTAGTGAATCGTAGATTAGGTGATAGATAATATTGAAAGGAAGAAAAAAAGAGGTTTGATGTGTACAATCAAGATAAAATTTATTGGAGCAAACCAAGGGTATGTTTGGGACATACTAAGGTGTCTTTAACTCAGAGGGTTTGCACTTTGGAGGTTTGCATGTCATATTTTTATTGTCTTAGAGACTTGTTGACATTGTTCTTGAGGTTGGTGAAAAAGGGCTAGGAAATACAATGGCTATGGTAGATTTGTGTGTTTGAGTGTTTATCATGATGCTATAGGATGTTCTTGAAGTATGTGCTTGATGAGTTGGCGATACACATGGATCAAAAGGATCAGATTAGTGGAATTGTTTTATCAATAATAATAATTTGATTATTATCTTTTGTTATTGGCCTACTTAGTTGGTAAATTGTGTTGCGCAAGTGCTAAATGGTGAAATATGGAAGATTTATGATCTCGAGGTGGTTGATATAGGTTGTATCTATGATTTGACAGTCAGAGATGGATTTGAAACATGATATTTGGAGCTTTTATTTGAAAAGATGGTGAATTAGATTTTTTATGACCTACTTCTTGATCTAAGATGATGAATTAGGAAAAATTCATGGTGCTGACCATGGATGTGAAACTTAGAGGTTGCTAGAAAAGTAAGAACCTGATTCAGTGGGGATAAAAAGTGTTTCAACGAGGGGTTGAATAGAGATATACATTGTGCTACATTGGATTTGTATCAAAGAAATGGTAGATGTCTTTTCACCATTAACAAAATATCAGATCATCATAGTGATCCAGATTGTATGGCAGTGAGCCTTCCTCAGGATTGTACCCTAAGGCTTTTTCATTTGCCCAATGAGATCTAGGTAGTGATCTTGAATGCATGTGCATTTCCCATATATTGTAATAAGTTTATACTTCTAACAAGGTATTTACTTATTGTGGGTAATCAACCCCACAGTGGTTTTTCCCTAACATGGTTTCCATGATAAAAATATTGTGTCAAATTGTGTGGATGTGATTCTAATTTGTGGATTCATGCATAATTCATTTTCAATTAATCAGATATGAATATAGGTTATTTAAGTTTAAGTATTTTAAGGACTAAGGGCTTGAATTTTGAGGTTTTAGGAATAAATAATTCACCCCCCCTATTGGAAACACTGAGGGGGGGGTTAATTAGTGTTTAGCTAATTAATCAATTTCAGCAACTTTAAACATAAATCAATTATATAACACTTGAAGCTTAACACAAGATGACATAAAACATAATATGATTACGGGGAAACCTTAATTAGAGGAAAACCCTGGTGGGAATTAGTACCCACAAATATTGCACTAGTATACCGAACCTGTTAAAGTTCCTTTCCCCTGTTAGGAGCAGTCTTTACAATGTAAGTACAATGACCTGGTTAAGGGTGTGACCCTATTAGGGGTGAGGACTCACTGTCCAAGAGCTCATTTCTCAATAAGAAAGAAAGCTACAACCTCCTAAGAATAGATATATACTATATCCAAAAGTGAGCTATTGTATGTGACACAAATGTCTAATTAGTTCTGGTTATGCGCTTATACTCTTATCTTCTTAAGGGATCTATCTCATACTAATATCTGTTAAGATTGATGAACATCAATCTACCCAAGAACACCTGCATGCAAGACAGTTACACAGGAGAAGAAGCAGACAGAAGAGAGAAGGATCCAGAAAGCTATGGCAGCCGATAGGCCAGAGACAGGAAAACCATGTTGACAGAAATGATTTCTATATTCAACAATAATGATTTACAAAACTATCTCCTT
>MU223940.1:706338-724400 GCA_018584345.1 Thuja plicata | reverse complement strand
GATTCCTTATAAAGGAATACCGAAACCCTAAAAGGGAAACTACAAGAAATAGAAACTGCCTAAGGTTAGCTGAAGCAAACTAGAGTGAATAGGGAAGTTACTAATTAGATCATAAAGATTTAAATTATTAACCCAATAGACTATTACTCTAAAAATATCTTCATAGTGCTCTTCTATATTACTTCTCTACATATTTCTTTGACACTTCCAATATATCTTTACATTGCATATATATGTTTATGCCTGAATAGATGCGACTATAAACAAGACCTTAGTCGGCCCAAAAACAACATACACAATGCTTCCAAACAAATTGGATTAAGTGTGTTTACAACAATGTTTAATACATGATTACAAACTTATCACAATAGGTTCTTAGCCTTTACATAACAAAATATTACACGCTAATCAAAATCATGAAGTCGGCTTCATACTCTGTATTCTGAACTGCTAGTGTACTTGTTCTTTCTGTAACTTGTCCATACTACTATTCTGTACCATACGTGTATAGGATAATCATAAAAACATACCATAGAGCTTAAGTCTAAATGCACATATCCTGATGTGATCGTACACATGTGCGTTGATGCCCTAATCGACTGCAAGTCACTGTTCTGTTCTGTCTTCTACACTTAGTCAATTTTCACTTTATAGTTTACTGTCAAAACTTCATATGACTTTGTTGCCATAATGAAAACACAAAATAAGCCATATAATTTCTAGGATTCAACTTTCCAACAATCTCCCCCTTCTTCATTAATGGCAACAAAGGAATGTGGCCAGGTTACTCAAAATTGACTAACACCTAAAAACTGTATATTCTTATCTTTTTAACATATACATACACTACTCCTCATATATACTTTATTCATTATATACATTACTCCCCTTTTGACATTAATGAAAAAGGTGTCAAAAAAATTGTAAGTTTCTAGATACTCACTCCATGTATACATCTGGATATACAATCTGAAGATTATTCATTTCTTGCTGCCAGAATGCCTTTAATGCATCAATTGTTTGTAGATGGGCACATAAGGCATATGTAAGCTTTTCCATCTTTGTCAAATACATGCTTGGTCCTTGATCGTAGGTAGCAATGGTTGCATTAATTTATTTAATATTCTCATCTAGAACTGCTAAGGAGGGTGCAAGTGCATTCTCAGTTGAATCTGCCTGATCCTTATCTTACTGATCTCCGTTTTAGAGTTTTCTATCTTGTCCAGTTGACCTTGATAGATATTGCTACAGATTTTCATCTCTTGTGTGGATGTTTCAACTAATTTTCTAACACTGTCAACCAAAATATCTGCCTCCTCTGTCTTTTTGATGTGTTTAGAGGTGAGTTTGCATATGTCCATGCAATTTGCTATAACCTTCCTGCCTTTTGTTGCCAATTCTTTCAACATAGACTAACCAATCTTTAATGAGTTTAGATCTAAGGTAAAGTTCTTTACTAGTTCATTTAATCTTTCCTTTTTATACTCATCTTCTACAATTCTCATGGTTGAGTTTACTAAACTTGTAAAATGTGCTTTGAAGCTTGTTAGGATGCTTTCTACATCATCAACTGATTGAATTTTTTATACTTTCTTGTCCGCAGGCACTAGGTCATTCAAAATGTTTACTGATTCCAAGAAGAGAGTGTTTCTCATAACCTATTTCTCTTTGGATTTTTCCATGGCTAGCACACTAATCTTTATTAAATCTTCTTCTCCCCATGCATCTAGACTTGCTAAGTCAGGAGTTAAACTTGAAAACAATGAGTTTTATGGTTGAGTGGATGGTGTGAATATAGTATTCTGACTAGTATCCATGCATTCACTTTTTACTGGGATTTCCATAGCTGGTATCTCATTAGTTTGAATGTCTTGTTCTTTATTCAAATGTGTTGAATCATTAGGAGGGACTTCATCTTGCTGTAGGGATGTGTCATCAGTGCATACCTCCTTTGTTTCTTTAGTGCTTACAAATACTTTATCAACTTTGTCCATATCTTTATTAGAAGCTATCACAGATATCTTGATATTATCAATCACTATAGTATCCCCTAAATCTTTTTTTTTATCAAAATTTATTGAGACTGAGGGTGCTGACACCTATGGACCTATCTTAGGTGCATTCTAAATTACTGGTTCTGCAACCTGTTTAGGAGGAACTAGAGTTTCCTTAGCTGTAGGCGTCGTTGATGGATACATATGTCTATCTAGAAATATTTGCTCAAATGATTTATGAGTCTCTTCACCAACCAGATCATACTCCTTTTTCATGATATGGAGAATTCTTGTTTTGGTTCTTAGGTGCGGCTTTACTAAATCCAAAAAAATAATTTTCTCATCATGTGAGCACACCAAGAGAAGATTATCCAATGTTTCTTCTCTTATCCTCATATCCTCTTCAATTTCTTGCCTCTTTAACATATCAAGTATGTTCCATACCTTGTTTGGTATGACAGTTTTAAATTCCAATACTATCCTCTTGAACTTAATCATGTGAGAGATGATCATAGAATGTATCTCTGATTTGTCTATCTCTTGATATTTTTCATATACATTCTTGAGAGATTCTAGTCTTCCTTCATTTACAATTCTATTCCTTAAGACATTAAGACTAGGTCTGAAACCTACCTCAGGAGGAGCTTGTGTGTTCTTTACCTTTCTCCTTGTAGTTCTCAAGGATGGATGACTAGTGGGCACTTGCTTCCTTGCTCTAGACTTCTTTCTTGGTATAGAAGGTGGAGAGGTTTCCAGATCAATGGTGGTTGATGGTGCAAATGTGTCTACATTTGATTTCTTCTTTTTCTTATTAGGCATATCATCAATCTTCTCCATTTTCAATTCTGTAAGAGTTTTCTCAAGTTCTTTGGCTATCTTAGCTTCTCTAGCTCTCTTGAGATCTTCTTGTGTAACACCATGAACTTTTATGATGTTTGGGGTAATCCTTGATACCTTTCTTTTGTTGTCAGCACTGTATAAGACAGAATCCACTTGATTTGTCTTTTCTCTATAAGTACCCCATCTAGGTTCATTCAGATCCTTGGGCGCAGATAGGAGGACTTGTGCATAACCTTCCAAAACATGTTCTTCAACTTCATAACCAAGACGGTGAATCCATTTTGTCCTAGGCTCAACTGTAAAACCTTGAGATGTGTCCAGCTTTTCCACATGAGTGGCAAATGATAGAAGGTCTGATGTTGTTACTCATCATGTTGCATTGCTTGGCTGTGTGTCCATTTTAATTACATATCTGACATGTAATGTTCTGCAAATTTCTTTGAGGTTGATTTCTCTGATTTAATTGAGTTTGATTCCTTTGGTTCAGTTGTGGCTAATTTCTTTGATTAGTTCTGCAATGAATAGCCCTATGACCAAACTTATTATAGGAGTAACAATAACCATTGAAGGGTCTTACATTCTTACAATCTCTCGCCAGGTGTCCATTCTTGTTACAAGCATAGAAAGCATGGTTGACTGCCTTGTGCTTATCTTTTGGTGATTTTGCTTTAGTCTCTTCATGATTTTCAGTTTTCTTTTCTTCTAAAGATACTGTTTGAGCTTTCTTTCTTTCTTGTGATGAATTGATCTCAATTTGAGTTGTACTATATCCCATACCAGTGGTATCACCTTTTAGATTTTGTGCATAGAGCTATGATTGAATCAGATAAGAGCTTGTGTGTAATTTATCAATCTTGTCTTTTGCTCCTGATAATTCAGATTCAATTTTGTTCTTGATGTTTTCCAATTCCAAGATTTTCATATTGGCTTGCATGAGTTCTTCATCTAACAATTTACTTTCTTTGCTCTTCTCTTCAATAGCTGTTAGGATATCAGTTAAATGATCATTCAATTCTTCTATCTTATCTTTTAGAGACATGTTCTCTTCATTCAGTTTCAAATCATTGGTAGAGCAATCTTTCAGATCTTTCCTTAGTTTCTTGATAAGGATTTGTGAGCCATCAAATTTTAGTTTAAGTTATTCATTTTCTTTCTCAGATCTTTCTAGATCTTCAAGGGCTACTTCAAGATTCTTTTTAGATGTCTGACTTCTACTAAATCCATGATCTCCTCAAGTGGTTAAAATTTTCTCTTAGAGGACCAGAGCTCTGATACTAATTGTTGGAAACACTAAGGGGGGGGGCTGAATCAGTGTTTAGCTAATTAATCAATTTCAGCAACTTTAAACATAAATCAATTATATAACACTTGAATCTTAACACAAGATCACATAACACATAATATGATTATGGGGAAACCTTGATTAGAGGAAAACCCCGGTGGGAATTAGTACCCACAAATATTGTACTAGTATAGTGAACCTGTTAAAGTTCCTTTTCCCTCTTAGGAGCAGTCTTTACAATGTAAGTACAATGCCTTGGTTAAGGGTCTGACCCTGTTAGGAGTCTTTTACAAACAACCCTATTAGGGGTGAGGACTCACTGTCCGAGAGCTCACTGCTCAATAAGAAAGAAAGCTACAACCTCCTAAGAATAGATATACACTATATCCAAAAGTGAACAGTTGTATGTGACACAGATGTCTGATCAGTTCTGGTTATGCGCTTATATTTTTATCTTCTTAAGGGCTCTATCTCATACTGATATTTTCATACTGCTCTTCTATATTACTGCTCTGCATATTTCTTGGACACTTCTAATATATCTTTACATTGCATATATATATGTTTATGCCTGAATAGATGCGACTATAAACAAGACCTTAGTCGGCCCAAAAAAAACATACACAATGCTTCCAAACAAATTGTCTTAAGCATGTTTACAACAATGTTTAATATATGATTACAAACTTATTACAATAGGCACTTAGCCTTTACATAACAAAAGATTACACGGTAATCAAAATCATGAAGTCGGCTTCATACTCTGTATTCTGAACTGCTAGTGTACTTGTTATTTTTGTAACTTGTCCATACTACTATTCTGTACCATGTGTGTATAGGATAAGCATAACAAAAACCATAGAGCTTAATTCTAAATGCGCATATCCTGATGTGATTATACGCATGTGCGTTGATGCCCTGATCGACTACAAGTCACTGTTCTGTTCTATCTTCTACACTCAGTCAATTTTCACTTCACAGTTTACTGTCAAAACTTCATATGACTTTGTTGCCATAATGACAACACAAAATAAGCCATATACTCCCTGGGAGTCAACTTGCCAACACTCCCTCTCTTAGTTGTTCAGTACCATATTGTCAACATTTTTGCATTTCCAAAGTTTGTTTAATGGCATTATATGCCCCAAAAAATGTAATCTCATTGAGTAGGAAATTCCTTGGGAATAAACCCCCAATTTTTCCTTGTCCCTTCCAAAGTTCATATGCTTGAACCGCTAAAAGTAGTATATTGTCTTGCAAAAACATCTCTTTAACAAATTTGTGAGTAATTTTCCAAAGTAATGGAAGAGATGTCAACAGCTCAAAAATATTAGAGAGAAAAATTGAAATCAAATGAGAAGGAAAAAATACCCTTTTGGTGTGAGGATAGAGAATCTCCTCACTTATGATTCATTTCATACTCTTTTTAAACTGGAAATAATGTAACTTAAACATTTTCACAAGTTTATCATATTTGATGCTCCCAGAGAATGGAAGCTCCCACTCATTGACAAGTACCCATATCCTATAATTACATGGTCTATACTCCATTTGTACTCTTCAAAACCCTTCTACAAATTTTTAAAAAACTTTAGTCAAGTTTGGAGGCACCTAGGGTGTGGTTAAATTTCCCTATGCACGCATGAAAATGTATGAAGCAACGTAGTGTGCCATGCCACCATAACGAAAATTAAGGTTTAAAACACAATGAGTAGACCAATTTTCATGGAATGGGAGATATTTTGTACTCATTAATGTCTGCATACAAAGAAAAACATGGTATTTAAAAAATATCATTATCTCACTCGCTAGAGTTCTATTCACATGTGTGACAATTTGCTCACTAAATAGACTTGGAATTTACAAAATGGTGTTTATTATATCTTTCATAAAATAATATAATAATATCTAATTCATATACTAAAAAGTAATTTTTTATTTTTCATTATTATGTTTTGAATAATTAGGAAGGAGAAAATAGTTGGGTCTATCCTTTCCCTTCTCAGCCAACATCATTTGTATCAAATCCTCAAGCCATGTGAGGAGGAGGATCTAGAGATAAAGATGAATACTCCACTAGGAAACCTAGAAACAACATATAAGGATTCTATGAAGAGAAAAAGTGAGAAGGAAAAGGAGAGAGAAATATATTTTATACTAGTTAGGAGTGTTAGGATTAAGGCATCTCAACTGTTGAGATTCCTAACATTATTTAATTAATTTATTGTTCCATGTTGCACATTTTATTAATTATATACTAAGTGTAACTTTATAAGATGTTATATCACTTTGTGGAACTCAATTTTGTGTTGGCTTCCTACATGCAAGGTGAGAAGCATGAGACTATGCACTAAGTGCTCATCTTGGGAAATAAATTTATAAAAATCCTAGGAGGTGCATTTTGGTGACATATGCTCATGTTTTTTGAGTTAACTCTTGGACGGATTTGGAAATTACTATGTTGAGAGTTAAGAGTAAAGGGAAGTTAATATTTCTACACATTGAACAGAGTTCAATTGAAGAAAGACACCAATAAGACACCCTATGAGCTATGGTATGGATACACACCCAATGTAAGTTACTTCAAAATTTTTGGTAGTCAATGTTATATTTTAAAAGATGATAGAAATGGAAACCTTGACTCCAAAGGCCAAGAAGAAATATTTTTAGGGTATTCTACCAAAATCAAGGCTTATAAATGTCTTAACAAATCCTCTAACAGAATCATTGAAAGTGAAAATGTCAAAGTAGATGAATTTGTAGAGAAAAATGATGAAGAAAGAAGAAAAGAACCAGAAGAATACAACAGGTTTGTCTATAGTGAACATCCTGACACTCTTCTTGAGCAAAAGTGTATCACTTTTGAGCGACAGAATAATGCACCCGAACATCAAGCTGCAAACACTGAAAAATAGTAAATTGCTCAAGATGATGTACCGAGCAACAAAGATCAGAATGAAGGTAAAGATGATGATCAGAATGATGAACAAAGAGGTGAACCAATAATTGCCAAGTATTTCAGAAGACACCATCCAAAGAACTAGATCATAGGAGACAAGAAGGTTGGAATGAGAAAAAGAAGTAAGTCACTAAACAATAGATGTTTAATTTGTGATTTTGAGCCTAAATCTGTTAAAAATGCACTTGAAAATGAAGAATGGGTCACTTCTATGAATGAAGAGATAGAAAAAATAGAGAAGAATAGAACATGGACATTAGTACCTAGACCAGATGACAAAAATGTCATCGGTACCAAATGGATATTCAGAAACAAGCTGAATGAGAATCAAGAAGTCACAAGGAACAAAACAAGATTAGTATGCAAGGGATATGCACAAGAAGAAGGTATTGACCATGGAGAAACCTTTTCACCCATTGCTAGACTAGGATTCATAATTCTACTTGCTTATGCTGCATACAAAGTATTCAAGGTATACCAAATGGATGTCAAATCTGCATTCCTAAATGGAATATTAGAGGAAGAGGTATACATTGAACAACCAGAAGGGTGTGTTGATCCTAACAAGAGAAAAATGGTTTGTAGACTACACAAAGCCTTGTATGGATTGAAACAAGCACTGAGAGAATGGTATGAAAGACTTCACTCCTATCTCATCAGTATTGGATTTTTTAGAACAAGTGAAAACAATAATATGTATTTAGAAGAAGATACTGATGATAACAGTTTGATTGCTGAAATATTTGTTGGTGGTATCATATTTGGAGGTAATGATATGTTATGAAAATCATTTTCTAATGAAATGAGCAAAGAGTTTGAGATGTCAATGTTTGGGGAGATCAAATTATTTCTTGGTCTACAGATTCTTCAACAGGATGCAGGCATATACATCACTCAATCCAAATACATCAAGGAAGTGCTGAAGATATTCAAGATGGAAGATTCCAAACTAGTTGGAACACCTATGGCAACTGAATGCAAACTGGCAAAGGAAGACAAGTCACCTGAGGTGAATCAGACCTTATATAGATCAATGATTGGAAAACTAATGTATGTTGTTCATACTAGACCAGGTATAGCACATGCAGTTGGAATAGTTGCAAGATTCTCTGCTAATCCTAAGGAATCACACATGACTACTGTCAAAATAATTTTGAGATATCTAAAGAATACTGAGGACTATGGCTTATGGTATAACAAAGAAGGCAAATTTGAGCTTCAAGTCTATACAAATGTTGATTGGGCTGGAAACTTAGATCACAGAAAGAGCACAACAGGAGGAGCATTCTTTATGGGTGACAAACTTGTCACATGGATCAGCAAGAAGCAAGTATGCATCTCACAATCTACTGCAGAAGTAGAATATGTGGCTATTGCTGCAAATTTCTCTAATATTGCATGGAACAAGAAATTACTGGAAGGTATGAATATGAAAATTATTGAACCATTAATTATCTATTGTGATAATACAAGTGCAATAAACATTTCAAAGAACCCTGTCATGCATGCTAAGACAAATCATATTGCTATGAAGTATCATTACTTAAGAGAACAAGTGCAAGAGAAAGAGGTGATACTGGAATATGTTCAATCCAAGGAACAATTAGTAGACATATTCACCAAGACATTGCCTAAAGATACATTTGAGCACTTGAGAGAGAGACTAGGGGTCTGACCCTTGTGTATTGGTCACTAAGATGACTAGGAGGATGCATCAGCCTACACATTATTAGAAGATCATTCATGTTGATGCAAGAAAAGAGATAGACTACAAAGATTTATTAGTACATAGAAAGGTACTTATCTGCACAAAACACCAAAGATATTGTTGGGTAATACAAAGCTATATTGCTGATGGAAGGGAAATTCAAGGAATATATTAAAAAAGGGGAGATTTAGTTTGGCATTGCTATCAAAGGGAGATAATTATTCATAGGGAGAGATGACTTAAGGGAGAGAATATATCGATATGAAATATCCATCAAAGTAAAGAACTTCATGAGGGAAAGAATACATCCAAAGGGAGAGAAGTATTTAATGAGACATATTGTTGTCAAAGGGAAAAGAGATATCCATCAAAGAGAGGAACAGTCAAAGGGAGGGCAAAGATAGAATCAGAAGTTTCTACATCTATCTAGTGAAGGGAATGAAGACAATACTCTGCAAGAATCAAATCTAAGCTAGAAGAGCTTACCGAGAGTCAAACATTTGTATTGGTTATAGAAAAATAAAGTTGGTGGAAATTGATAAAATTAAACTAATATATTTCATATTGTATTAGTATCATGTAGTTTGTTGCCATCAACACCAAAGGGAGAGATTGATGAACTATAACTGATTGAATGTTTGAAGATGACAAGTTGATGGTCACTGCAATGCTGAAAGTTAATGCATGGCATTCAATTAATTAATGTATTGTATTGTCATTGATGTCAACTTGATATACAATGATTGGTCATATTCATATTGTCAAAGACTTAAAAGAGCCAAAGAAATAAAGGTTATGTTATCAGTAATGCATAAAAGTTCAGTATACACCAAATGACAAAAAACATCGACAGACTGTACACACCGACAGATAGAGAACCCCGAGAAGAGTCATAGTGTAAACCAAGCAAGATACCTGAGCAAGCATTACCGACAAGAACCAGAGTGATACACGAGAAGAACTAAAGGTCACAGTGTTTCCCGATGTATAGACAACCCCAATGGACAGAGATGCCCGAGGACAACTGAAGTCAAGACCAAGAAAATAAGGAGTTAAACACCGATCAAAATTGAAGTTTAGAAATGACAAAAGACTTAGCTGGCAGGAGCTAATTATAGAGTTAACTATTTGATTACATTGTTTTCATTGACCAGTTAAAATCTAGAGATAAGATAGAGATTTAAAGCTATTTTTATTCCAGTTGTCAAGAGGAAATCCATAGGATTAAAAGTAAAGCAAGCTTTAAAGAAAGAATGGCAAGATTTGCAGATCACGTCACGAACAAGAAAGACAAGGACCTAGAAACAGTGAAATCATGTCTATAAAAGAGATAATCTAATTCATAAAAAAAGGGGGAATAGAAAAGAATGCTGAAGAGAATTCTGGTGAAGAAAGAAGTCTTCATTCAGACCTAATCATACAAGCTAAAGAACAGAGCTAAATTTTTCTGTGGACACCGAGCAACAGAGAAACAACATTCACTGAGCGAAAAGAAGTGGAGCAAAGGAACAGAAGAGAAACATTGATTAGAAAGGTATTATGAGCTTAAAATAGATCTTAACATCTGCAAAGTTTAGTTTTATTTATGAATAGATCATATATTTTTTCAATTTAATCATTGGATCATAAAGTGTTGGAAACACTGAGAGGGGGGGTGAATCAGTGTTTAGCTAATTATTCAATTTCAGCACTTTAAACATAAATCAATAATATATATCACTTGAAGCTTAATACAAGATCACATAACACATAATATGATTACGGGGAAACCTTGATTAGAGGAAAACCCCAGTGGGAATTAGTACCCACAAATATTGCACTAGTATAATGAACCTGTTAAAGTTCCTTTGCCCTATTAGGAGCAGTCTTTACAATGCAAGTACAATGACCTGGTTAAGGGTCTGAACCTATTAGGAGTATTTTACAAAAAACCTTGTTAGGGGTGAGGACTCACTATCCAAGAGCTCACTGCTCAATGAGAAAGAAGGCTACAACCTCCTGTGAATAGATATGCACTATATCCAAAAGTGAACTGTTGTATGTGGCACAGATGTCTGATCAGTTCCAGTTATGCACTTATGCTCTTATCTTCTTTAAGGGATCTATCTCATTCTGATGTCTTCATACTACTCTGCTTATATGTCTTCTCTGATTATTTCTTCGACACCTGAAATGTATCTTTGCATTACATTTATATCTTTATGCTTGAATAGATGCGACTATAAACAAGACCTTAGTCGGCCCAAAACCAACATACACAATGCTTCCAAACAAATTGTCTTAAGTGTGTTTAAAAAAATGTTTAATAGAAAATTAAAAACTTACTACAATAGGTGCTTAGCCTTTACATAACAAAATATTACATGCTAATCAAAATCATGAAGTCGGCTTCATACTCTATATTTTGAATTGCTAGTAGACTTGTTCTTTCTGTAACTTGTCCGAACTGTCATTTCATACCATGTGTGTATGGGATAAGCATAAAAACATACCATGGAGCTTAATTATGAATGTTCATATCCTGATGTGGTCGTACGCACGTACGTTGATGCCCTAATTGACTGCAGGTCACTGTTCTATTCTGTCTTCTACACTTAGTCAATTTCCACTTCATAGTTTACTATCAAAACTTCATATGACTTTGTTTCCATAATGACAACACAAAAATAAGAAATATACTTCTTGGGAGTAAACTTGCCAACATTCTCCCCCTTTTTCATTAATGGCAACAAAGGAATGTGGCCAAGTTACTCAAAATTGACTAACACCCAAAAATTGTATATTTTCTTCTTTTAACATATGTTATATATTCTTTGCATATATATACACTTCTCCTCATACATTCATTACTCTCCCTTTGACATTAATGACAAAGGTGATAAAATTTTAAGTATCTTATATACTTACTCCATGTATACATCTAGATATCCAATCTAAAGAGACTTGATCTCTTTCTGCCAAAATGCCTTCATTGCATCAAGTGTCTGGAGATGGGCGCATAGAGCATAAGTGAGCTTCTCCATTTTTATCAGGTCCATGTAGGGACCTTGATCATACGTGACAATGGTGGCATCAATTTTTTTGATGTTCTCATCTAGAACTGCTAAGGAGGGCGCAAGTGCATTTCTCAGTTGAGTCTGCCTGATGCTTATCTTACTGATCTCCATTTTAGCTTTTTCTATCTTGTCCAGTTGACCTTGATAGATACTGTTGTGGATGTTAATGTCTTGTGTGGATGTTTCAACTGATTTTATAACACTGTCAACCAAGATATCTGCCTCTTCTATCTTCTTGATGTGTTTAGAGGTGAGTTTGCATCTGTCCATGCAATTTGCTATAACCTTCCTGCCATTTGCTGCCAATTCTTTCAACATAGACTGACCAATCTTTAATGAGTTTAGATCTAAGGTAAATTTCTTTACCAGTTCATTTAATCTTTCCTTTTTATACTCATCTTATACAATTCTCATGGCTGAGTCTACTAAGCTTGTAAAATGTGCTTTGAAGCTTGTTAGAATGTTGTCTACATCATCAACTGATTGAATTTTTGCTACTTTCTTGTCCATAGGCACTAGGTCATTCAAAATGTTTACTGATTCCAAGAAGAGAGGGTTTCTCATAACTTGTTTCTCTTTGGATTTTTCCATGGCTAGCACACTGATCTTTATTAAATCTTCTTCTCCCCATGCATCCAGACTTGCTGAGTCAGGAGTTAAACTTGACAACAATGAGTTTGATGGTTGAGTGGATGGTGTGAATATAGTATTCTGACTAGTATCCATGCATTCACTTTTTACTGGGATTTCCATAGCTAGTATCTCATTAGTTTGATTGTCTTGTTCTTTATTCAAATATGTTGAATCATTAGGGGGGACTTCATCTTACTATAAGGATGTGTCATCAATGCATACCTCATTTGTTTCTTTAGTGCTTACAAATGCTTTATCAACTTTGTCCATATCATTATCAGAAGTTGTCATGGATATCTTGATATTATCAATCACTATATTATCCCCTGAATCTTTTGATGTATCAGAAGTTATTGAGACTGAGGGTGCTGACACTTGTGGACCTATCTTAGGTGCATTCTAAATTACTGGTTCTGCCACTTGTTTGGGAGGAACTGGGGTTACCTTTCCTATAGGCATTGTTAATGGATACATATGTCTATCTAGAAATACCCACTCAAATGCTTTCTAAGTCTCTTCACCAACTAGATCAGATTCCTTATTCATGATATGGAGAACCCTTATTTTGTTTCTTAGGTGTGGCTTCACTAAATCCAATAGAATGACTTTCTCATCATACGAGCACACCAGGAGAAGATTATCCAATGTTTCTTCTCTTATCCTCATATCCTCTTCAATTTCTTGCCTCTTTAACATATCAAGTATGTTCCATACCTAGTCTGGTATGACAGTTTTAAGTTCCAGTACTATCCTTTTGAATTTAATCATGTGAGAGATGACCATAGAATGAATCTCTGATTTGTCTATCTCTTGATATTTGTCATATACATTCTTGAGAGATTCTAGTCTTCCTTCATTGACAATTTTGTTCCTTAAGACATTAAGACTAGGTTTGAAACCTACCTCAGGAGGAGCTTGTGTTTTCTTTACCTTGCTCCTTGTAGTTCTCGAGGATGGATGAGTAGTAGGCGCTTGCTTCCTTCCTCTAGACTTATTGCTAGGTACTGATGGTGGGGATGCTTCTAGATCAATGGTGGTTGATGGTGTAGATGTATCTTCATTTGATTTCTTCTTTTTCTTCTTATGCATATCATCAGTCTTTTCTGTTTTTACTTTTTTAGTAGTTTTCTCAAGTTCTTTGGCTATCTTAGCTTCTCTAGCTCTGTCAAGGTCTTCTTGTGTAACAACATGAACTTTTAGGATGTTTGAGGTAATCCTTGATGCCTTTCTTTTTTTGTCAGCACTGTATAAGATAGAATCCACTTGATTTGTCTTTTCTCTGTAAGTACCCCATCTAGATTCATTAGGATCCTTGGGCGCAGATAGGAGGACTTGTGCATAACCTTCCAAAACATGTTCTTCAACTTCATAACCAAGAGGGTGAATCCATTTTGTCCTAGGCTCAACTGCCTCCATGCAAGTGCAGTCAGTCTCCACCATGAAGCATATGGTGTCTTTGTACTTCTCAACTATCTTCTCAGGTATCCTAAACCTCTTTTACATCTTGATTCTGAAGGTTTTGATATCTATGTCCATGGAATCTTTTGCACTACTCTCTGTTGTAGCTTTTAGTGATATCTATAAGATAGTAGGCTCTGCTCCTATCTAGGTAAAGATTTTCAACTTTACCAACAATGTGGAAATAGAGATATATGATCAAAGAACCAGACCTGAATATCTTGCTCTTGTCATGCTTAATGGATTTGATGTTCTCTATCAGCTATGTGCACAATAATTCATAGAGATTGTACTGAGTGTTATCTCTTACTATCCTTATTGTTGCCAGAACTATTTCTATAAACACACTATTCATTCTACTTGCTTGCTGGAACTTGTATCCAAGTATCATAGTGAGTAGTTTGATTTCTTTCTCCTTAATGGGAACAACAGTCATGTCGCGCCTACCACTTCTAGATAAGCCGACTTGTTCAACCTGCTTCTTAACATCCTTGCCAGTAGGAAGGGTTGGTCCAGTCTTAGGAAGTCCAGTCATCTCATGAATTAGATCTGCGGTGATGCACAGAGGAACCTCACCTATCTAGTATAGATCATCATGTATCCTGCTCAGTAATATCTTCACCCATTCTGGCTCATAGAACTCATGCGCATTGGAATACTCAAAGATAGGGTTATCAGTGAGATGCACGTATTCATCCTTGAATGTATAGTCTGGTTTCATCTTAGAACCCATGAGAGATGCAATGTTATTATCTCCAACTATTTCCTTTTTGCAATAAACATATGCACGGATGTCTTCTACATGTACGACTCCAAGCGGGGTTCTAGAGAATGCTCCTTCGACATCATCTAGTATGGATTTGAATGGATGCTTCTTGAAAACAAACCTCTTCCTTTCAGCAATGTCAAATACAATAGGGGTTTCCATACTTACTTGCAACTAGGTTAAGTAGGGTTTCAAGGCGATTCTGAAATGACGTGACTGCTAGGGTTCCGTTCCAATCATTGATCCATTCACAAACCAACTAATCCTTTAAACTATAGTTCTTTGATGCTCAATGCTTGTCTACTTCCTGAATGCTTCTATCTCAAATGCAAAGGGAGGTCTTAAGATCTTTTACCAATTTTAGATGAAGATTAATTGCATTTAATGCTTGTTACCGTAAATCAGTTTACAGAGATATTTTCAACTTTGTTCTGAACAAAGTAAGGGAAATGCATGAATGCATACAACTTTAATCCATGATCACATGTGTGAATCCATAGGCGCATACTCAGATGTGAGTATACCAGCCACGCAGGGGTTCAGAGCTAGAATAGCTCCCCCTAAGACCATGAGGGTCAATTATCCAGAAGTAGAAGGTGCATCCACTGAGGATGCATCTGCTACCTTGTTCTCTACATTATCCTTCTTTACTTCAACCCATATTTTATCTGAATTATCTTTAGCTTCTAAAAACTTAACCTCTCTTGATTCTTCAAACAAAGACTTCTTAGGATTCTCTTTTCCTTTTGTTCTTTATCTACAAAACTTTGAGATGTGTCCAGCTTTTCCACATGAGTGACAAATGATAGGAGGTCCGATGTTGTTACTCATCATGCTTCATTTCTTAGCTATGTGTCCATTGTAATTACATATCTAGCATGTAATGTTCTACAAATTTCTTTGAGGTTGATTTCTCTGATTGAATTGAGTTTCATTCCTTTGGTTCAGATGTGGTTGATTTCTTTGATTTATTCTGTAATGAATATCCCTATGACCAAACTTATTACAAGAGTAACAATAACCATTGAAGGGTCTTACATTCTTACAATCTCTTTCTAGGTGTATGTGCTTGTTACAGGCATAGCCAGTATGGTTGACTGCCTTGTGCTTATCTTTTGGTGATTCTGCTTTAGTCTCTTCATGATTTTCAGTTTTCTTTTCTTCTGAAGATTCTGTTTGAGATTTCTTTATTTCTTGTGATGAATTGATCTCAATTTGAGTTGTACTATATCTCATACCAGTGGTATCACCTTTTAGATTTTGTGCATAGAGCTATGATTGAATCAGATTAGAGCTTGTGTGTAGTTTATCAATCTTGTCTTTTGCTCTTGATAATTCAGATTCAATTTTGTTCTTGATATTTTCCAATTCCAATATTTTCATATTGGCTTGCATGAGTTCTTAATCCAATTGTTTATTTTCTTTGTTCTTCTCTTCAATAGTTGTTAGGCTATCAGTTAACTGATCATTCAATTCTTATATCTTATCTTTTAGAGACATGTTCTCTTCATTCAGTTTCAAATCATTTGTAGAGCAATCTTTCAGATCTTTCCTTAGTTTCTTGATAAGCATTTGTGAGCCATCAAATTTTAGTTTCAGTTCTTCATTTTATTTCTTAGATCTATCTAGATCTTCAAGGGATGCTTCAAGATTATTTTTTAGATGTTTGACTTCTGCTGAATCCATGATCTCCTCAAGTGGTTAAAATTTTCTTTCAGAGGACTAGAGCTCTGATACCAATTGTTGGAAACACTGAGAGGGGGGGTGAATCAGTGTTTAGCTAATTATTCAATTTCAACACTTTAAACATAAATCAATTATATATGTCACTTGAAGCTTAACACAAGATCACATAAAACATAATATGATTACAGGGAAACCTTGATTAGAGGAAAACCCCGGTGGGAATTAGTACCCATAAATATTGCACTAGTATAATGAACCTGTTAAAGTTCCTTTGCCCTATTAGGAGCAGTCTTTACAATGCAAGTACAAAGACCTGGTTAAGGTTCTAACCCTGTTAGGAGTCTTTTACAAACAAACCTATTAGGGGTGGGGACTCACTGTCCAGGAGCTGACTGCTCAATGAGAAAGAAGGCTACAACCTCCTATGAATAGATATGCACTATATCCAAAAGTGAACTGTTGTATGTGACACAGATGTCTGATCAGTTCCAGTTATGCACTTATGCTCTTATCTTCTTTAAGGACTGTATCTCATTTTGATGTCTTCATACTGCTCTACTTATATGTCTTCTCTGATTATTTCTTCGACACCTCAAATGTATCTTTGCATTACATATATATATCTTTATGCCTGAATAGACGCGACTATAAACAAGACCTTAGTCGGCCCAAAACCAACATACACAACACTTCCAAACAAATTGGCTTAAGTGTTTTTACAACAATTTTTAATACACAATTATAAAATTACTACAATAGGTGCTTAGCCTTTACATAACAAAAGATTACACGTTAATCAAAATTATGAAGTCGGCTTCATACTTTGTATTCTAAACTGCTAGTATACTTGTTCTTTCTGCAACTTGTCTGTACTGCCATTCCATACCATGCGTGTATGGGATAAGCATAAAAAAATACCATAGAGATTAAGTTTGAACGCGTATATCCTGATGTGGTCATACGCACGTGCGCTGATGCGCTGATTGACTGCAGGTCATTGTTATGTTCTATCTTCTACACTTAGTCAATTTTCACTTCATAGTTTACTGTCAAAACTTCATATGACTTTGTTGCCATAATGACAACACAAAAATAAGCCATATGTTAGAGTAATAGACATTTTACCTTTATAATTAAGTCTATCTGATTTAATTATTAAAGGTCGCTATTATTCTATTTACACTTAAGCTTGTCATGTAGGTGCATAATAATTAATATGTTTATTAATTATTAAATGCACAAACCTAGCTTTCTCCGGCTTTAGGGTTTCTCACCTTATAAGCCGCTTTTTTGTAATTATTGTTCATTCTTTTGAGAAATACATTTCTACTCTCACTCCGCTGAGATTCTCAAAACCCTAGCTCTCTCTCTCTCTCACAGGTTGTTCTACAGCTTCTGGTATTTTGCTTGCAGGTGATCTTGGTTTGCTGTGGATTTGCACATTTGTGAAATCCTACATGGTATCAGAGCCTCCCTGTCGCTGCCGAGGTTGAAGTTCTTGAAGCCTGGATTCGAAGACGACAGCCACAGCTTGTTTCTAGGGTTTTCTGTCACTTTGAAGGAGGCACGAGCTTCTGGAGCAGATTGAGCAGAATCGGACGCTGCCATTGCATTCAGAAGGCCCGGGAGAGTCGAAATCACATAAAACTCGACCCCGTTTGGCCTCCGTGACCCCAGGGA
>MU223940.1:694582-706238 GCA_018584345.1 Thuja plicata | reverse complement strand
GCTTTCTCTGGCTTTAGGGTTTCTCACCTTATAAGCCGCTTTTTTGTAATTATTGTTCATTCTTTTGAGAAATACATTTTTACTCTCACTCCGCTGAGATTCTCAAAACCCTAGCTCTCTCTCTCTCTCACAGGTTGTTCTACAGCTTCTGGTATTTTGCTTGCAAGTGATCTTGGTTTGCTGTGGATTTGCACATTTGTGAAATCCTACACCATATACTCCCTGAGAGTCAACTTTCCAACATAAAGTCTCTTAACTGAGCAGGATCTAACCATCTTTTATATATTGAGATACATACCAAGGAGTATCAAAAGGTTTTTCATGTTGAAAAACATAGTGAATGCGGAGGTCAAGTGATTAACTACTAGTGATAAATCCTCTAACAAGGTCGCACTTAACAGTGTGTTTTTAACCTTTAACAGGTTTGGCTCTTCACCGAGCTCACTTCAGAAGAGTGAAAATTTTGGGTTACCGGTCCCAAGTTGTTTTTCCCTTAATTGTGTTTCCACGTTATAAATCCATGTGTCAAATGTGTATATGGCTCATTTCTTTGATGTTTTTATTTACACATTACTAAAATAGGATTGATTGGTAAACACTAAGTCATTTACTGTATTTTGGTAAAGACTAAGACTGCTATTCGGTAAAGCTTAAGAATAAGGATTAACAGTGAGCTCCGAGAAGTAGTTATTTGATAAGATTGTTTAAAAGAAATCATCTTGTAGGACTGGAGATAACTAGAGGTTTTATATTTGAGATATAAATTTTTGGTTGGTTTATTGGATTAATTTTTGAGGCCACTAATTCACCCCCCCCCCTTAGTTATTCTAAAACTTTATACCTAAGTTAAGCTTAACAAAACCCAATTTATTTATATATAATTATAATTAAAGTTGTGAATTTGGATCCCTAATCATCATCTTAGTATTATCAAATATCAACATATCATCCACCTACAAAATTATAACAAGGAAATGATAGTTATTCTACATCATATACACATAGTGATATGATTTTGAACTTGCAAATCTCAATTTTAAAACATAGGAATCAAAATTCTCGGCCACATCCTAGGTGGCTATGTTACACCATACAATTATTCACTTAACCTACAAATTAACGATGCCATCAAATTCCACAACTAGCATTTGTTACATCCTCTCAATCAAAAGCTCTTGTGCATTTCCCCCTCATAATTATCTATGAGATTCTTGTAGTCTACCTAGGAAGTTGGAGAAGGACATTTATATTGTAGAAAAGAGGAGAATTGTGATTCCAATCATCTATTTGGGTACTTTTTCATCAAAATATTTTTGCAAAATCATTATTTTTCTTTCTAGGAGTCAAATATTAATGAGTTTTTCCTGATTCTTGCAAATAAAATGTGTTCTCCTATAATATTTGAGGTGCTACTCACCCTACAAGGATATATTTAGTGAGATGTTTTCATCAAAATAAATTAACTTTAGATGTTCTTAATTTAAAAGAAATTAGGATTTCTATTTTTTAGATTTTGGTTCTTGTCATATTATTTGGCTACTCAGCTCTATAATTTACAACAATCACAATTATAATTGTGAAGTAGTTGTAACTTGTCTCTCTCTTAGGTGAAAAATAGAATGTTATCAATGGATCTAACCTAACTAACCATGTGATAGGGATCCTCTTAACCTTTGGAATTATAAATATTTACGCTTTCAATAATGTTGTTGAGAGATTATTTTTGTGATAATGGATCATTGAGGTCCATTACCTACCACCGTTCAGTCTATGTTTTGGTAATTTAATTTATTTGAGATGGAATATGATAAAGATATAAATTTTCCTTTATTGTAGATAGCTAGAGAATGACAGTGTGATATTATATGTGTGATTATTCAACTATTTTTTATCACAATGTGGGTCATAACTAGAATTATTATCATTGGTATCGAACAATTGTTAGATTGGTCTAGATAGAGTCATTAATTCATAGATTATTCTATGACTTTTCATGGTCATCTTATTCCGTTGATAGATATTTCTCACTCTCAATGGATCCTCTAACATATTCCATGTTTTCAAACCATTGTCCATATAAGTTCAAAATTAAATAAAAGGTGAGTATAACTTATAATTTTTAAACTCTTTTTCCTCATATACTTGTTTATTGATGTTGGACACAATGGAATAATGAGAGGGGGTCAATTAGTATTTACTTAAACTCAAACAATTCCCTTTGCAAATCAAGAATTAAATCATATTTCTCAAATAGAAGAGCTAAAAGAAAAATAGACGCCACAACATCTCACATAAGGCCACCATATTTTATGTGGAAAACTCAAAAAGGAAAAAAAAACTTAGTGAGAGTAATCTCACAATATATGAACAAGTATTACAACATTATTTTTGGGCTACAACTCAAGATAGCTTTTAATAAAAATAATATAAAACTTTACTATTTGACCTCAAACACATGGATTATGAAATATAATAAAATGTAGATCAACAACCCAAAGCATAACCAAGCCCAAAAAATTCATAACTTATCCACCAAAGAAGATCCAAATGATCAACATCACATTGCAAGTGAAGGAAACAATATTGTCAGCCCACACAAATACAACTTCACCAAAATTGTTAACTATACACCTTTGTGCTACCAAAGAGAGACCCAGAAGAACATGCATATCAAGGTATGAGAAATTCAGAATTTGCACAATATCCCTTTGTTTAGAGGTGAAAAAGAGAATAGGAAAGTTTAGGGCCAAGACCATCCTTCATCTAAAAATTGGAAAATGAAGCCACCAAGAGGTGGATATGATTGACTAACTCTTATTGAGGAGATTCAATCAAAGTCTTAGGGATTCTATTCCTTTGTTGTACAAAAATGTTTCTTGAGTGATTTGAAAGATTGGACAATTGAGATCTAAGCATAAATAAATAATATTATCTGATATAGAAAATAGAAACTACAAAGTATGTACAAAAATAGAAAGAGGATTTTGTGGTGTGCTTGAATTTTAAAGATGGGCTAAAACTAGGAATTCGCTATCAGTTCAAGGTGTCCTTGTCCAAATTTATGAATGTTTGTACGATTTCTGGATATGGGCTCCTGAGACATTGTACTATGCCTCTGCAAAATGTCGGCCTAATTTTAGAGGTAAATGACACCCAAAATGCCCTTGACTAGGTGTTCTAAGATGAATTGTGGAGTGGATCTATGTATCTATGTCCTGAATATTTTTTAGTCTTCCATCTTTGTTGGGGCCTATAGCTAAACCTGCAAAATAGAGAGAGAATATGTGGTTGTGGCTATATAGGGGTTTTCTATTATGAAAATGTGTCTCAACATTTCATTTACATATGGTTACTACTTATAGTAGGTCTACATTTGAGCACAAATTTTCCCTAATCGTTCACCAAAGTTTTGGATTGCCTAGATAAGGATGCCAATAAAATTTCACTGCAAGATCGTATCCAGTTTTGAAGATATTAAAATTTTTTTAAAAATTTGTCAAAGAAATTTTATGAATTTAATTTTGAAGGCTTTAGAGGCTTTTGAAATGGCCTGAAAATATCAATAACTGGCATAGTAGGTTACAAGGTGATAGAGCACATCATGTACTTTTAAGCACTTCAAATGCTTCATCAATTTGTAGCATTTTAAAATTCATCCCTATGCAATTTCTTTCTTAGTTGGGCCCTATTTAGTGTTCCGAACATTTTGTATCCAATATTCTTGATCCTACCTAATTTTGTATTTAACTCCAACTTCATTTTTCTAAATAGGACCTTAGGTCCCAATTTGAGGCCAAATTGGAGGGAATAAGGCACCTTGGGTGCCCCATTACCAGAAACAAGCCAATCAGAGCACCCCGTTCCTGGAAATGGATCAAGCAAAGTGCCTAATTCCCCAATGATTGGGCCCAAATTGAACCCTCTTAATAATTTATTCATTCTAGTAGGAACTTAAAACCCACATTGGCATTCATTGAGTTCTACACCCTAAAATGGTTGGGAAATATATAATCAAGCTACCCTCCCTCATTTATAATAACTCAATTCCAAATCAATCTCTCAACTATAATTTCACATTTTCAAGTCCTAAGGCAAGAGATAAAGCATCATGATATTGAAGACAAGGAGTATTTTCATATCTAATAATTTTGTGTAGGCATCCATGATCTTCCTATCCTAAAGTCAACATCAAGTCAACTTAAAAAACATTCATGAGCTCAAGAAGGTTTATGAAGGTATAAGCACTCTTTTTTTAGATCTAGCCTGTAATATACTTCAACATGTCTTCAATTACATTTAAAATCAAGTTTAATTCCTAAAATTACATTTAAGTTCAATTTTAATTCCTAAAGCAAGGTTTAACTTAGATAAACCCCTTTCTACACAATATTTTCTCTTTTTTGTGTAGGTACAATTAATAGATACATAGGAAAAGATTCAAATAGATTAGTTGAAGAGCTAAAGTCTACAACTTGTCAGAATTGAAACAATCATGATTAGGTCAAGTAGGGCACCTTGGTCCTAGGAGTAGGTTGTCCAAGAAGCTCTAGTCCCTTGCTCAACCTCAAATTTGGATTACATGTCAGTTACGATATTTTATTACGAGATCTTTCCTAGAATTTGTCTATTTGTTCATAGTAGATCCTTATACACGAAAAAACACCAATTCACTCCATTTGGCCCCCGATCTTGCATTTTCCATCCATAATTTTAGATTCATAGTCCCCCACAACAAAGCATCATTGCATGCACCTAGTGCTTCATACTTCTTGAGGCCAAGTGGATCATATTCCTTCCAATATAATGTACAAAAGAAATAAGTGTGAGCTAGATGCCTTATTTTCATTTGTAGACTTGAGAATCCTACTTCACCTTATTTTTCATGTATTACATTTTGGTGAGCCTAACATCTTACATCTTCTGATTTGGTGTCTAGCTCTAATTTGTATGCTTTATATTAATATATATTTTCATCATACCATTGCTATATTTCATGCATTTAGGGACCTATTTCACAAAATATTACATTTTGGTGAGCTCGACACATCTTACAACTCCTTTAAACAATGATTTGGATGTCTAGATATAATTTATATACTTTACATGTTTGTTAAATTTTATGAATTTTATGATCAAAAATATTTAAATGGCCAGTTTATTAGGAAATTGTATTGTTTAGTCATTTTCTATAGCTTTGTGCATGAGTTTTATGACCTTGAGTCCTATATCTAACATCCCTATGAGAAGAAGTTATAGACTTATGGCTTCCCTTAAGGGTATAGAGCCCAAGTCGAGTAACATTTTGCATGTAAATTTAGGTGATATCTTTATTCCAACACATGAAATGCCTAACATTATTGAAAATAACTTTTCTCATACTTCACATGATGGGCATGACTCTATAACATGAGTGTCTCATATCCAAATGGAAAATCTTGTCAATGATTTGTAAAAGCTTGAAAATTGGATGGGTCAAGAACATTTGAATAGTGAGGCAATCCCCTTGATTGAAGGCTTGAGAACGATGGTCCAAAATGATGAACATGGTGTGGATTTTTTACATGATATATCTCATATTGTGAGTGATAATATTATGTCTATGAAACTTTGTGTTGAAACTCTTGGTCTTTCCTATCCTAATAATAATGTTGAAAATTCCATTCCCACTCCAACGTCCTTACCTAATGTACCTACATATACTCTACCTATTGTGGCTCTATCCATATAAAACATCAATCCTACACATGTTACTCTTGGAGGAATTCCTAATCCTATCATAACTCCTCCCATGAGAATTCCATGTATTTCCCAACCATCACCTATACCTACTTACCACAATTTCTCACTTTCATATTTAAAAACTCCATTTGTATCACATAATGTTTTATATTCATCACTATCAAACATGTCTAATATAAACATATCCAACAAACAAAATATTGATCCCTAAGAGGCTAACACCTAAATAAGGGCAGTTGGAAATCTATGAAGGAGTAGAACTTGGTACACCCTTCAAAGAAACCTCCAGGATTTTAGAAGCCACCTCTTCATTCCTATAGGAGAGAAAATGGAGAAGAATCAATCTTGAGCAAAAGCTAAAATAAAATAGTGATCTGCCAAAGCTTTTGCAATAGCTCACAAATATGAGACTAAACCTTCATATAATTTTGGAAACTTTCATTTCAGAGATATACTACTTTCAAGGATAGACACAATGCTTAGGAAAGAGTCTGAGTAAAAGTAGATAAACCTCTACAAATATGAGTGTAATGGCTTAAAATTTGCACCCTTGTGTAGAGGCCATTTTTGCACATTGNTTGCCCCCCCCCCCCCCCTCCCTTAGCCTAAGATAAAATTCAGTCACCCTCATTCATCCTTGTCATTTTCCAAGTCATCGTTCAACCAAAAATCCATGTAGGAAAGCCCTGGTGGCACCAAACATGTGTGCACCATGTAGATGTCTGCATACTTTGAATGCATATACAAATTTGCAGACGTGCAAATAGCCATTGGAGCATTACTAATCTCCCATCTTGTGATTGTAATGCTCCAAAATTATGGTTTCATCTGCAAGATTCCATCCAGGTTTGATAAAAACCCCTTTAACATGTCATTTTGTCTCTTGGGCACTTTCTTGATCTCTCATTCAAATTTCTAAGTCTTCATACTTGCATTCTAGCTTCCAATATAGTCATTCTTGCATCCATATCTCTATTTTATTGCAGTTTTCTTCTCCATTGGCGAACAAGTTTCATCTATCTACTTCTCATATTCGGCATTGAAACACTTGTTCAAGCCTTCCAATCTCATTTGGAGAGCCTATCTCATATCCTCGCCGTATCTTTAAGCATATTATTGACTTGATCATTTCTCTTTTACATTATTGTTATATCTATCGTATCTTCAATTTGATTATCTATCATGGAATATATTGTCTATTTGGTCATTTGTGGAGGTGGAGACACCAAAATAGGGGTTTGACTTAGGCAAGCCTCTCAAATGACCCAAACCATTTTTCATCTTTTTTTGTTTGTACAAGTTTTCATGGCGAGCTAGTGAGTTCAGAGTCTTCCTTGGAATGCATTATCAACCACCAAACCAGTTTTTTTTCATTCCTATCTCACTCTATTGTTATTTCACCATATATAAACTACATGTTCTTTTCTCTTATAAAATCCATTCAGTTAACATCTAAAATCTGCATATTTGTTTTTCCGTTTTTATTTTAAACATCTAGATAGTTCTACTTTATTTAGTTTTTGTTTTGTTATTATCATTTTGTTAATTCAATCTATATTCTTTCTTTTTTGTCTGAATTTATAGTCCTTGCGTCCTATTTGTACGAGATGCTAGTGCGTTGAATTGACATCCTACAATCACTCTATAATCCTTGGGTCGTACAACCTATTAGCTCTTTTTCTTGTAACACTTACCTAATGATGAAAGTATACCTTGTATACTCAGATGCAGCCTCTTTTAGGCAAGAGAAAGGCTAATTTCTAAGGATTGGATAATATCCTTCTTCGTTTTTGAGCTCCACAGACTCAGGCAGGTTTTACCTTTTAAAGATTACTGATATCTCAGCCTATGTGTTTGGTGGATTGTTTCATTCACTGGGTATGAACCAAAACCTCAGTGTAACAACTTATAGAACACTTTAGAGATTGCAATGACTAACTTAAAACAGAGTACTATAAGCCAGGCTATGGTTTTGAGAACATAGACCAATGAGACAAGGATTTGCATCCTTCTTCCTTTTGTTTTTAGGAGGGATAACCTAGTGATTCACTCTCTAAAGAATCAACAAAGTGGACACTGTCATGCTGACATAAGTCCTTGATGAGTTCAGCTCATATATTTTAGTGACAAGTGTGTTTGTAATAATTTTGAATGTTTTGAAAACTTAGATGATGATAGATTATAAGACCCAGGTCTAGATCAATGCCAATCCTTTGGGTTATAGAGTCAAAAGCTAAAAGTTTCACATAAACAAAACACTGTAAGCTGCCTTACAACCTACATGCAATTAGGATAAGTTGCCTTACAAATTATCTGATTACCTCTAAAATACTGTATCAAATCCTTAAATACTGATATGCTTCCTGAAACTACTCACAAAACTTAGTTCTTTACATGAAAGAAACTTGCAATTAATTAGATAGTCACCTTGTAACCAAAATGCTTCGGAATGCCTTACAATCTTAAACATAAAAAAGCATATGCAGGAAATAAAGAGACAACAATAAAGAAGAGTAAAATTGCACCATATTTTATTGATGTAATCCTTCTTTCATACATAAGAAAAAGATTTGAATCTTGAAAGAACACAGGCACAAATTTAGAAAGACTAATTCTTTACATTATATTTCATCCTCTTCTGTGTTGCAATGAAACCCTCATGCATTTCATCTATGATATGTTGAATGTAATCATAACTAGTATTGGAGTGGACCTCTTGTAGGTCCAACACCATCATCAAAATTCCTGCATCAATCTTCTCTCCATCACCATCTATCCCTAGCACTCTGCACAGGGCATAGGCAACATACTTGATATAGAAGTGTAGATCCTTATAATAATATGCGCTGGTCCTGGACATAGGATCTAAATACTTTCTCACTTCTTTTAGCATATGTTTCAGCAACTGACTTCTAGCAATACCAGGCTTCAAAGTATATCTCTGTTGCTGCTTCATCATGTCAATTCTAGTGGACATGGTGCTAAATAAGCCGAAGGCTTGCATGAACAAATTTCTATTCAATATTAATAACGCAGTACCATCATTCCTTTTGATGGTCTTGGACAAAAAATCATAATGATTGGCCAGGTCTAAGAACAAGTCTACATCTACGAAGACATTAGGAACAATTAACTGGCTAATCCACAGGTCCAAGGGTTTGATACTGGAATGGCCTTGTCAGAGTTCTTATAAAAATAATTGAAAAGAGAAAAACCTGTTGTTCCTGGAGTAATAGCATCTCGAACATCTCGATAGTCATCAATTAGCACATTTGCATTTTCCCTTTTATTCTGAGTCAAACCAGGAAGTAGACGGAGGAATTCATCTGAATAATTAACTTTTCCCTTGGCCTCATCTTCCACCCTCTCACTTTCACCGCTGGTCGAGGCTACACTCACCGCTCTGCTCATGTTTTCAGTGGTTGAATCTCTTCTTCTTTACTAGTATTGAAACAAATCTATCACTGAGACTCACAGACTGTCCTGTGCACAATTCTGGAAATAATGAGCTTTTAAACCATAGAAAACCCTGTAAATATTTGAATTTTTTCTCTGTCAGACAACTGAACTCTTAAAGTTTAGGAATTCTAAAAGCAAGGTAAATGCAAATGAATAAGCCATCAACTCCTTATAGTAACTGTTCAAAGTACATAGATCATGATTCTCAGAACATCAATTATGTCTTTAATTCCACATACTATGAACATAATTGAAAACCTAGCCGTAGTTTCCTGAGCATGATAGGAAAATCAAATTTATAAAACTGAATCCTCGGCAAAACCTTATAAAATTCAAATGAGCTGACATGTCACCCTGGGATTGGCCCACTGTCATACATCTCAGCTACCTTTTTCTGCACAGTAATCAAAATCTAAAAATCTGATTGGCCGATGAATGATTCATACTGACATATTTAATACTGCTACCCTTTTACAGAATTTAGCATCAAGAGACCATGCGACTGCACTTATTTTCTCTGTCACTAACCCCAATCCTTAACCCGTGATTTATCTGGAGACACGGTGACTACACAACTTCCTTACCTTTGCTAACTAGAGTCACCATTTGGCGATCACGCAATAATGAGGAAATCAAAGTCGTGAATGGTTATCATTAACCCACATTCTTTTATGAGACTATGCGACAAACTGTTAGTGTTAACTTCTGTAGTTATCTCTTAGTCACCAAATGTCATCTTTCTTTCGCCAGACTGCGTGATTGCCCTTAGTCGCCTGATCGTTGAATGAAGATGCTAAATGCTAAAACCTCCTGAGACATCGCGATAAGGCATCCTACCCTTTAATTTATCTGACGACCTTGCAAAAAACCCTTAGCCGCTGAGTCGCAAGGACTTTTCTCCTTAAGCTCTTTTATTCTCAGACTTGGCGACTACCATAGGATCTTTCAATGATTTTATCTGACGGTTGTCGCTTAATCGCCAAGTAACTTCTTATACCCTTAAAATATTCGAAGACCTTGTGACCAACAGAAACTCCTATTTAGTCTCGTAGTCGCTGAATAAACCTTTACCTTCAAGTGATTACTCTAAAATCTATTTACCTCCTGACACATGTCTTATCTTGATTTGAAAGCTGAATTATCTGGCGACAACCCGACTGTGCTCCATCTGAAACTGCCAAAGGTTAGTCACGTAGTCTCAGAAGTTTTAACTTAACTGGCATCTTTTCTAGAGACTGTGCGACAAAGGCCTTTGTATCATACTTTACTTCAGACTTATTTAGCGATAACGCGACAAAAGGAAATCGTAGTGTCTCGTAATAAACTCTTAACTACAGAAAACTTCTTGCGACCTCCCAACCTGTCTGTGGGCCCCTTGATATATTATTGTTCTATTTCAATGATTACGTGACACAAAGTAAATCACAAAGTCTGGGAAAGAAAAAGGAATATTCTTATGTTGCATGAGACTACGTGACAAAGGCTAATCGCTAAGTCAGAAAGAAAAAGGAATATTTTGTTTTAAGTTATGCGACTAAGCGATCAGAATAGAACTCATGACTTAAGTGAGGCAAAAAGGTAACTGAGAAACATAAGCGAACAATGCCTTAGGGTTTTTCTTCAAATTTGAACAATGAAAAAGAGCTAGGGTTTCAAGTCTTTTGAATATTTTCACAGGTTTAGGCTTGAAAACATGAAAACTTGGAGAGGGAAAACCACAAAACCAAGGGAAAGAAACCAAAACCTGGAATACAACCAACAGTGGATCTAATGAGGATTGGCTAAACAAGTTTTATGACAAAGAACCACAGAATCTCTGGTTGCAGACCACCACAAAAATGGAACCGAACACCAAAGACAAGAGAGAAATATTTACAGAACTTACAAACAGGGAAAAGACTAAACATATGATACATATTTACTTGTGCACTGTAATGATTTTCATCTGAAGAAAGGTTTCAAAAATTGCCCATGCACAAGCAACTCAAAACCTTCTCCCTCCATATCTTTCAACAAATATGAGTCTTTGCCAAAATGTTCTAAGATTATATAAGGCCCTAACCATAAAGACTCAAATTTCTTATGCTTACCTCTGTCTTCTACCCTTGCATTACATTGGAGAACTAAGTCACCAGCCTGAAACTTTCTGTTGGTAGCCCTTTTATCAAACAAATGCTTCATTTTCTGCTATAATCTTATGTTCTCCCTCTAACTATCTCTCCTGGTTTCATCTAATTCTATCAACTGTATCATTCTGTCTTGCATTGGATCAGAGATATTTAAATGTTCTTCTTATATAAACTGGTAAATAGGTAATAAATTATTCATCGGCAACCTTGCTGGTAAACCATATAGCAATTCAAAAGGGGATTTACCAGTTGCCTTTTTGAGTGTTATCCTATCAGCCCAAAGGGCTAACCTCAACTTTGTATGCCATGTTTTCTTATTTTGTTCCAGA
>MU223940.1:675335-687027 GCA_018584345.1 Thuja plicata | reverse complement strand
GAGTAACAGCATCTCGAACATCTCGATAGTCATCAATTAGCACATTTGCATTTGCCCTTTTATTCTGAGTCAAACCAGGAAGTAGACGGAGGAATTCATCTGAATAATTAACTTTTCCCTTGGCCTCGTCTTCCACCCTCTCACTTTCACCACTGGTCGAGACTACACTCACTGCTCTGCTTATGTTTTTAGTGCTTGAATCTCTTCTTCTTTACCAGTATTGAAACAAATCTATCACTGAGACTCACAGACTGTCCTGTGCACAATTCTGGAAACAATGAGCTTTTAAACCATAGAAAACTCTGCAAATATTTGAATTTTTGCTCTGTCAGACAACTGAACTCTTCAAGTTTAGGAATTCTGAAAGCAAGGTGAATGCAAATGAATAAGCCATCAACTCCTTATAGTAACTATTCAAAGTACATAGATCATGATTCTCAGAACATCAATTCTATCTTTAATTCCACATACTGTGAACATAATTGAAAACCTAGCCATAGTTTCCTGAGCGTGAAAGGAAAATCAAATTTATAAAACTGAATCCTCAGCAAAACCTTATAAAATTCAAATGAGCTGACATGTCACCCTGGGATTGGCCCACTGTCATACATCTCATCTACCCTTTTTCTGCACAGTAATCAAAATATGAAAATCTGATTGGTCGATGAATGATTCATACTGACATATTTAATACTGCCACCCTTTTACAGAATTTAGCATCAAGAGACCACGTGACTGCACTTATTTTCTCTGTTGCTGACCCTAATCCTTAACCCATGATTTATCTGGAGACACGGCGACTACACAACTTCCTTACCTTTGCTAACCAGAGTCACCATTTGGCGATCACGCGACAATGAGGAAATCAAAGTCGCGAATGGTTATCACTAACCCACGTTCTTTTATGAGACTATGCAACAAACTGTTAGTGTTAACTTCTGTAGTTATCTCTTAGTCGCCAAATTTCATCTTTCTTTCGCCAGACTGCGCGATTGCCCTTAGTTGCCCGATCGCTGAATGAAGATGTTGAATGCCAAAACCTCCTGAGACATCGCGACAAGGCATCCTGCCCTTTAATTTATCTGATGACCTTGCGACAAACCCTTAGCCGCTGAGTCGTGAGGACTTTTCTCCTTAGGCTCTTTTATTCTCAAACTTGGTGACTACCGTAGGATCTTTCAATGATGTTATCTAACGGTTGTCGCTTAATCGCCAAGTAACTTCTTATACCCTTAAAATATTCAGAGACCTTGCGACCAACAGAAACTCCTAGTTAGTCTCGTAGTCACTGAATAAACCTTTACCTTCAAGCGATTACTCTGAAATCCATTTACCTCATGACACATGTCTTATCTTGATTTGAAAGCTGAATTATCTGGCGACAACCCGACTGTGCTCCATCCGAAACCGCCAAAGGTTAGTCATGTAGTCTCAGAATTTTTAACTTAACTGGCATCTTTTCTAGAGACTGTATGACAAAGGCCTTTGTATCATACTTTACTTCAGACTTATTTAGCGATTACGCGACAAAAGGAAATCACAGTGTCTCGTAATAAACTCTTAACTGCAGAAAACTTCTTGCGACCTCCCGACCTATCTGTGGGCCCCTTGATATATTACTGTTCTATTTCAACGATTACGTGACACAAAGTAAATTGCGAAGTCTAGGAAAGAAAAAGGAATATTCTTATGTTGCATGAGACTACGCGACAAAGGCTAATCACTAAGTCAGAAAGAAAAAGGAATATTCTATTTTAAGTTATGCGACTAAGCGATCAGAATAGAACTCATGACTTAAGTGAGGCAAAAAGGTAACTGAGAAACATAAGCAAACAACACCTTAGGGTTTTTCTTCAAATTTGAACACTGAAAAAGAGCTAGGGTTTCAAGTCTTTTGAATATTTTCACAGGTTTAGGCTTGAAAACATGAAAACTTGGAGAGGGAAAACCACAAAACCGAGGGAAAGAAACCAAAACCTGGAATACAACCAACACAACCACCCAAGGTAGTGAGCTAGTCAGCTTCATAGTTTCATCCTCTTGGTTTATATTTTTTATTTCCATAGTCTAAACAATTTTTTCACCTTATTCACCCACACAATTCACCTTTAATAAACACATAACTACACTTAATCATCTTCACATTTTAATCTATTGAACGTTAATCAATTTACAATCATCTGGTTGACTTTAAGTTAATCAACTTCATAACTTAAATTGGTTAATTAGAACATCTTGTCAAACCTTTTACAGTCATCTGGTTGACTTTAAGTTAATCAACTTCATAACTTAAATCGGTTAATTAGTACATCTTGTCAAACCTCTCATTGAACTATCTACACTTTAGTGTCTGATCTATATGGCACTCCTAGCCAACATTGTGAGGTGGTTTGAACAGAATCATGTTTCCCTTGAAACCTTAACCAGTCTTTGAGGTTGGTACATTATTTTCTTCCCTAATTGTTGTGAACCCAACATGAACAAGCACCTTTGTTGGAGTTTGTACGTGGTGAGGTTCGATGACCTTTACAACTCAAACTGGGACAGGGTCAGTTGTGTGAATATCATTAAGGTAGAGATTCCCTATTGATCGATACAGTCCCACAAAGATAGGACCAATATTCTCTGAAAAGCATGGATGTGAACATCTTAGCGGATCCCATGTCCTATACGACCCCTTTTTTAGGAATAATGGTTCCCATAGATCTGGGTCCCACTACACTACATGTAATAACTCTCCACTAGAATCCCCTATAGTAGTGGACCCCGATTTGACACTTACAGTTGAATTTGAGAAGGTCCAATCTTTGGAAGAAAACTTGGAAAAGTTCAAAACATTCCTAAAAGTAAAGGGTGCCCGCCCTGAAGCAAGGGATGCCAATTATAATTTGAAGGAGTTATTAGTGTCAGACAAGGAAGGTCTTCAATTTCTTCTTATGATAGGAGATTTAGTACAAGAGAACATACATATTCCTACTCCTAGTCAAGAGCTTGTTATGCCCTGCATACCCGTCCCTACATTTTGTTGGCAAAATGTAGGGTCCCCCTTTTTCACTTTTGGTTCTTCCTTGGTTTCTCTTGTTTTCTTTGGCCATTTCCTCCACGGGGCCTTTGTCATCATTTCCTTCTTGGTCTTCCTCACTCTGGGGCCTGGTCCCAGAGTGTTTTGTTTCTTTGTGTCGGCCCGATTCTGGACTCTGGAATTCTTTGCCATTACTTTCTCTTTAGTGAGAGGGTGTGGTTGCATGGATTCTCGGGGNTGGAGTCTGGAGGTTTTCCTTTTCTCGGGACTTGTGAAAGGAAGCGGTATGTTTTCACCTAAGGGTATAAATGGGGTTTCACTTGTCATTTTTACATTTACCACAAAAAAATTACCCTCAAAGCAATTAAGAGCGATTAAGAGCGAATTTGTGCTAAGTGTGATTTGCTTTGAGAGTTTAGTAGTGAAGTTGGTGTTCAAACTTGTGCGTGCTTCTAGTTATCCTGCAAGGTCTTCTATGTGTTCATGGTTCATGTTTGTAGAGCACCTCCCATGCTCTTCCTCCCACATTTCCTGATTTTAAGGTAGGCCCTTCTGGTTCTCTCTCTATTTCTTTTTGTTTGCTTTGTTCTTTTCATCTCTGGTTTTGTTTTCGTTTTGTTTGCTTTCTGTCTTCTGGTCTTCGTTGTCACCTCAAGTTGGTGGGATGGCTTTGCAGGGAGGTTGTCCACCTTCCATTCACTGTATGATATGTACAATTGTAGAATAGTGTAGGGTTCTATGTAAGTAGTTGTAAATAGTTTAAATGGTTGTAAATCTCTATAGATTGGTGGTAGTTTGTAGGATAGTTAGCCGTCTTTGCTGTAAATTTTGTCATTCTTCGACTTCCTGTGTAAATAGTGTACATAGCTTGTGGTTTGTATAGTTTTCTATAAATCTGTGTGCTTGGCCTGTGTCTTCCGTCATGTCTGACCCACCCTATGGCGAGCTCACCATGCTCTCCATGCCGTTGAACCCAATTCAAGCTCGCCCACCTGGTTCTTGTTGGACTCAAACTTGGCACCTCAGTTGTTTGAGTTACAACTTTTCTCTCTCCTCCAATCACTTCAGCATTGATGGTGAGATTAAATTCCCCCATGTGTGAGCATTTAAAATTTTCCCAATTGGCATTCATTCCATTCATGTCGAAGACATCTGTCACTATTAACTACCATTACTCCATTCATTGCGTGACCACATGACAACCCATGTCAGCCCAGTACGGCTTATTGCCTGCTCACTTCAATAACGGCTAGTTTCTCCAAACTCCAGGCACTCCAAAGTCCCCGGTCCTTCATCCCATTTGTTGCATGAGCCAGAATCCTCGGGACCCCCAGGTGTCGATCAAATTCCAATTTTTTGATTGTTGTATTCTCGAGACTTGATGCAAGCTAACATCTTTTGATAGCAGGTGTGAAATGGCGATGAAAGCTCTGGAGTCCATAAAATTATTTTATATTTTATCACATGTATTAATGGTTTCCCGGTCTTGCAAGCTACAAATCACCCAACAAACAATGTGTGAAGTGACAACTCCTCCCAGAAGTCCGGAGCTCCCAACTACTTCCACCCGGGTGGCCACCAAGACAAGGGCCTAGAAAATGCTAGAGAAACTCCTGATCACATTCAAATACCCAAAAGAGGGCATCCTTGTGGGATCCAAGGTGGGTTCCAAACTTCAGAATGTTACCGACACAGAGGTCAGATCATGGACAGAACTACAAGGCCTTGTCTGGGTAATGTGCCAACAATGAGCTGCCAGGGATAACATGGCAAAGAATATGGCCACTTCTGGCATCATCAAGGCTGCCTATTTCCCCTACTCAGTACATGTACCAAAGCTAATTCTCTCCTTTGTGAAGCACTACAACACACCCACCCGGGTTGTTTTGCTTGTTGCTTCCCTTCCGCTAAATTACCCGACGCCCATAGTAACTTTTGATGCTGCCACTTTTGCTTCGGGACTGGGGATCCCCCAGTTTAAGAATGCTACTATCATTTCCTAGGCTACATCATTTAAGGAGTTTAGAAAGTTCAATAGCTCGCCCAACAGCATCTCAATTCCCACTAGTTGAAGTCCCCGAGGAAGGACTATAAGAAAGTGAAGTTGGAGATCCCCCGCGGAGATTTCAAAGAATACGTACAGGAGGGGATCATCTTTCTATGCAGGATCTTTGGGGAACCTCATGCCAGGGACTTTTTGGTATGGATGTATTATTTTCTATACTGCATCATCACCCATGGACAAAACTTTGACTGGGCAACTATTATTGCCAACCATGTGGATTTTTAACTGAACAACGTCAATGAGACATTGAAGTTCCACATGAATTTGTATGTATTATGGGCACTAGCACAATAGAGACCCACACTCTGGGGTTTGCTTATAGTGGACATCCTTGGGACCAGGCCTGGCCAGAATGCTTCGTGGGACCATTTTCCCCAAATTCAATGGGAGGCCTTTTTCCCCAATTTTTGTCAAGTAAATGATACCTTCATTTACCACAACATTTTGACACTTACTCGAGACTCTGGGTACCAGTTGTCCAAAGAGTAAATGACCTTGGTGAGTTATTACGACAATTTTTTTTTATTCAATTTCAACAACATTTTTACATTCGGGTGACTGGATTCTCCGGCAAGCCCTACCTTCTCCCCAAGCATTGTGGGGATATGATTAATCTTTTGGAGTATTGTAGGAAAATATTGGAGCTTCATGCATTCTATGGAGTGAAGAAGGTTACCTCCATCCCGTTCTCGATCACTTGCAGGAACTATTCTTGCAGCCTTGCAGCGGCTAAAGAGGCTGACAATGAGTTAAAAAGTCTGGGGCTGGCCGAGTTCTACCTGGCAAGGAATAATTTTGACTTTCATAGGGACATTCAATAGGTTTGTGCTGTGATAATGAGATATATTACTCTCGAAGGTCGCTAGGGGGTTTTTTATTATTATCATTTCCTTTTTCTAAACCACCTTAGAAATAGGGATCTTATTTTAATTCAATTTTTCCTTCTAGATTCTATGGATGCTAATGTTAAATAAATTATTGAGGCTAAGAGTCTAGGGAAGAAGTATGTCATCCTACACCAGTGTCTAATTTATCACATTCATAAATTATACCTTTCCCTTTGCCCATTGCATACCATTTCGGTCCATGAAGCCCCAACCTCTTAGTCCCTACCTTGTACTAGTGTTATCCCTGATTCTGGACATGCTTAAAAGTTAAAACTCAAAAAGCCAACCCTTAAAATTGGTCTGGGCCCATCTCACATCTCCTCTTCAGTTAATATGACCAAAAAATCAAAAGGGAAAAAAAAAATTCATCCCTCGTAAGATGGTAAAATCTACGGAGCCCAAAAATGCCAAATTTAATATAAAACAAATTGACTCTGATGTCGTAATTACGGATGAAGCCAGCATCCCTCGCCACTCTATTAGGCTTGACACTAAACCCACTAACAAGGAGAAAATTTGAAAAGATCCCTCCTCTTGTGACGAGTTGGAGGACACGAAAAGTCAAGAGGAGGATAATGAAACCCCAAAGAAAGAAATTCCTTCAGCCAATGTTAGCAGTTTGACCCATGTTTCTAAGAGCCTATTTTTTTTTTCAATCCTACCCTTCATCCCCTAACTAGAGCCAATTCCTCCTCCCCCATTCTCGGGGTGGTGAATATCATAGTGAAAGGGGAATGTAGCACCAAATAGGAGGTTGGAGGCGAAATTGATATAATAAAAAAGCTGGTTGAATTTGATGAGAAGTTGTAGGGCATTGTCTGTGACTTAGCTGGACTAGATAAGAGGCTCTAAGAGATTGCTCACTTTGCACTAAAAGATGCAAAGCTCAAAGACCACCCTCTGTCTTTTGCAGGAAAAGACTAATAAAGGAAAAGGAACCAAGGAGGAGGAATATAAGGACATGTTCAAGATTCTGACTGAAGACTAGGCTAGGATGATACTATCCAAGCCTGCAAATCATAAAAAAGATTAATGTTGGGTTTTGGTCTTTGGATTTTTTTAATGATTGGTGGCGTGAATGGCCTTAGAAGTTTGAAGTCTTTTGTTATTTTTATGTTTGTTGTTAGAAACTTTATAAGTTATAGCCCTATGTGGAATAAGTGGTTTACTGCATTTAAGACTTTCAATGACTCTTGTAGTTTTGATTGGTATCCTACTGGTAGTTTCATGGTTAGACTTTATATTTTTTTATAGAGGAAAATCTTGGTGGTTGTTTCTGTTTATGTTGATAATGTGCTGGCAATAGTAATTTGCTAATAATGCCCCTGTGGTATGTACTATGAGACAACCCCTTGTTTTTGGTTGCTTTTAGTATCAAAAATAATATAGAGCTCAATACATATCTTTGATAGCACTAAAAACTCAACTTGTGGATCTCACTAAGGATGCTATGTTGGAGGAGAGAGAAAACAACTATGGAAGTGTTGAGGGTACCTTTATGGAATTCAAGAACACAACAAGGGAGCTGGATATGTGAAAGAAAAAGGTCCAAGAGATGGAAAAGAAAATGATAAGCACCTCCAGATTCTATTTGAGGCTAATGCATAGTTCAACGACCTCCATCTGCCTTATGTAGAAAAGGAAGGGAACAACAAGGAACTCTTGAAGTTCCTTACTACATAATGGAGCCACGCACTCAACTAGCCTCAGCATGGTTGTTTCTAGCTTTGGTTTTTGCTTTTATACTATTATATTTAGTAGTTTTCAATTTTATACTATTAAGACTTATAGTAGTTTACAACATTATGTCACTTTGTAATCTGGGGTAAACCCTTTTTTGGTTTCTGTCAGCTGTTGTGACAGATTGTTGTCGTTTAGTTCTAGATTGTCTATCTTTTTATTGTTTTGTTAAAGGGTTTCGGGGCCCCTTCAAAACCTGCAGTTACTGCAATCAAAAACATTATGTTACTAAGACTCTATTATTGGTTTTGATCTTAAATAATTGTTAATGTGTTTTAATGCTAGATTTATGTTTGTTGAATTACCTTCACACTATTTATTTTAAAAGGACAACACCCTTGTTTTACTGTTATTAATATAAAAAAACAATATAGAAAATAAGTAAAAATATAAATCTAAAAAAAAAAAAAAACTTTTATATTTTCTATAATCGTATTCTTAAAATAAACCATAAAGAAATATGTATTCAAATATTCAATCATAAAATTTAATAAAAAAAAACTTTATATAAAACAAAATTATTAATAATTAATAGAAAAAAAATCTTAATGTAATTTAAGATACCCGTACTTTGTGTCTATCTTTTATCTCTTGTAGTTGAAAAATTGAAAGTTCCTACCTATTACATAAGCTTATCTTAAAGATGTAATAAAAAATAAGATAACCTTATCTTAAAGAATTAAGAAACAATTATTGAAAATTTAGCCTTGAAAACTTCTCTTACAAGTTCTCACTAAATAAATCACCGCTACGCAACCCAAATTGAACACAAAAGGGAAAAGGTTGAAGAGCCTTAGTCAACATTAATAAATTAATACTAATAACTTGTTGCTTTGGTATTAAATTAAATTAAATTAAATGTATAGTTAATTTTCTAGAATGCATCTTTAAATTTACGTATCCTTGAAAGTAACTAAAGAGGCTCTTTAAAATATGTGCAAATCAATCATAATCCCAAATGTTTCTTAGTGCTTAAACACTCACTAAATTCAAGTCAAATTGGTATTATAGTATTAAAAAAAAGAAGATGATGCTATAGTCCACTTGAACACGAATTGAAGGATACGTGAATGCAACCTTCCTCTAATCGACCATATTTTCTTTGTATATAGAATTTTTTTTATCAATGTTTTAGGTAGGCCATTACTTTTATCATATTTTTTCTTTGATGTCATCTTGTTAATTTATAAAAATAGTATACTTTAATTCATATAAAGGTAGGGAAAATAAAATTACATTTTAAAATTAGGTAAGGATTTTACAATATTTTAGCAAGAGGGCAAATAAGTTTTTAGCAAGAGGGCAAATAAGTTATTATCAAAAGGATATATTATAAACTTAATTTTTATGTTAAATTTATTCACATTTAATTTATATATGACTTTTGTGTATTTAAAAGTTATTTTAAGATATTGAATTATTTAATAAAGCTGAAATGTCTTTATAAGGATAATCATAATCTTATAAATGGTTTGCAAGTATTAGTCATATAAAAATTACATTTTACTCTTATTGAATCTTATGTACCTATACAAAATGGTCTCTTAGTTAAAAGTAAGTTATGTCATGACATATTATAGTAGAGATAATGAACATCTTAAACAAAATAAAATGAGCTAGCATTATAAGACTCAAGGACCAACAATTTGATGCCTATTGACTTGAGACCCAAGGGAAGACTTGGTAGACAAACCCAATTAAATGGATTTAATGAGGTTATGTCAGTAACTCTTTATATATGACACAAGTTCAAATTATGTAGAGTGCAAATGAACAAGGAAAGAAAAGAAGATAATTGACAACATTCATTTAATTGAATGCCAAAGTTGTATAATGCTAAGTTTGATATAATATGTGTAAGAAAAGCAATAGTATTATTGTGCCCTACTTGTCCATCATATCTTTGTCAAACTACAAAGAATGGCAATGTACATTATTATACTTCTATAAAGGTTTGATCTACAAGTACACATTGCAACTATGTTGTTTATTAAAATAATACATTAGATTGATTTGGAATGACGGGTTTTTCTCTCGAAATAGTTTTCCCCACATACATATGCGCTATAGTTATTGGGGTAAAAGTTAAGAACTATGTTACTCTTTGAAACAATAAATAATTTTGGGTAAAATAGATTTTTCCTAAATAATTTTGGGCAAAAATGTTTAACCCAAAACTACCTATCACCCACATAACACATAATTTCAAGCGAAACTCTTTTACTCAAATCTATTGAATAACTATATTAATTTTAAAAACTTGGGCAAGGTTGAATTTACAGGCATTATTTTGATTGAAACATTTTTAAGCTAAAGCTTTTAGATAAAAACTCTTTCATTCAAAACTGACTATGTAGTAGCTTAAGTGGCAACTTAACTCCTCTTTTGGGATAAATTCAACTTCAACTTCGTAGCTCTCCAACCAGGGACACTTTCAAGAGAATCTAAAAACATATTTTGTAGAGCTCAAAGTTAAGAATAAAAAATATATTTTCTATATTTTTTTTTGAAAAGTTATAATATATTTTAAAAAATGACAACTAGGTTATTATAATCAAACATAAGTTGTTGGTGAAGCCTCAATTGCTTTCCCGAAAGTGTTAGGAGACTTCTTTCTTCAGAGTGGCATTTTCATATCACAGACAATGATAGTTGAAGAGATTGGTGTTTGGGGAGCCTGACACTCTCTCCTCTTCAATTCTTAAGTGTTTGGGTTTGGGGCGGGGTAGCTTATTTTGAGTTGTTATCAATTGATTGTTGGTTACAAGCCTAATTGATGCTTTTGGGGACTTTTGAACTCGATGTTGATTCAAACCCAAAAATGAGTGGATTTATTATCAACATCTTTGTGGTGCATAGCGGGACTTTCTATTGATGTGTCCTTATACTAGATCTTCCAACACAAGCTCAATCAGACTTGGTGCCCTATCAATTTGGTGATCCATCTTTGTAATGATGGCTTTTGTACCTAATATATTCTTGTTTGGAATCATTCTAATACTTATCTTTATATTTGAAAATACCTTATTTATCAATAATGATGTAATTTTGAAAATTGGTGCGCATGATCTCCCTCCCTTATTTCATAACATCTACCTGTAGCTCTTAGTGGCATGATTTGAGATTATTGAGGATGGTACCTAGTAATAATTCCTATTACTACAACGTTCATCTCAAAATTTTAATCGTTTCCTAATTTTCTTCTCTAATGCTCTTAGCTTGATGGTTTAATAATATTATGTTTTGGCTAGAGATTGCTAAGTCTGTGTTGGTGTTGACTACTAGTTTTAGAATGGGAGGTGACAGATTTCCTATTGAACTCATTACTTGTGATGAATTCAATCAATATTCCATTCTTTGGCATATATGTTTTGAGGGTGGTATGTCCCAATTCTTGGAATACATTAATGGGTGTGACACAAATTTGTTAGTTAAATTCACTAGGTCTTGGGATAATTAGAGGGTGCAAGTTGGAGGAAGTTTGTTTCAAATTAATGAAGAGCTCATGTGAAGGCTAGTGGAATGTCTACTAGAGGTAGGATACGAAAGAGAGAAAGTAGAGTTGTTGATAATTAAAATGTGTCCCTTATTTTCAAGGAGGGAGAAAAACTCATCAAACTTCACAAAGGGTTTGACAGAGAGGAATTGTCAAAGCCATGGGGCTACTATGCTTGATGCTCATGAATTATTTTACTTTGGAATGTTGGGATAAATGGGAAGTAGTAATGAGAGGGAAGGGGTGAATCAGTACCTCTAAAACTTTTAACATTTTTCACCTTACTTCATTAGCAATCAATCTTGAGACACTTTGTAAATTAGCTGATTAGGGCTTATTTGTCAATTGCATTTTGAGTGAACACTTCCTTTTGTTTAATTGTAGAGTCTTCTTCTACAAGGTCTTTCAAGGTGGGAACATCAATTGCATGAGTGGAAATCTCATAGATCTCAAATCCAATGCACTGAAGATGTGTTATCATT
>MU223940.1:644379-674296 GCA_018584345.1 Thuja plicata | reverse complement strand
GGGGCATCAATCAATAGAATTTAACCATGCAAAATGAGAAAACCAATTGAAAATATAGACTATGAATCAAATTAGGAAGCATGCACATCAAACTATCACTTTGAAGAAGTTCTATTGGTTTATCCAATGGACTAATTGTAAAATAATAATGAAACTATTACACATGTGAAAGAAAAAGGATTTATCTTTATTGATTTTGAAAAAATAGTACATCCATGTCCATGTTATACATGTTGATTTAAAACTATCCAAATATGTGAAATTGTATTATATTGTATTGTGTTGTCTTTACATTTTACATTATGTATATATGTGTTTGAGTTGTTTTCACACCTCCTTAAGGTGAAAAGACACAACCCTTATTATAAAATATTTTGAAAAACCACTAAACTAACTAAACAATAACTACCTAACTTTCGGATTTGGCTTTGGTAGAAAATCCAAAACACATCGTGAAAAGCTAAGCTTTTTTCTGGAGATAGGAAATTTGATTTCCTGAACTAGGTCGGTTTTAGATTTTTAAAATTCGACCATCTTCAGCCTCTTTCGGCATCATCTTTGTAGCAGGTTGAAATTCCAGCATTTTCTGAAGGCTTTGATTAGTTAGTTCTATTTATTTGTGTCATAAAGCTTCCTTCCTTTAATTTTGTTAGTATGGAGAAACTTGCTTCTTGATAATGGATTGGAATTTATAAATTCTCAAAATTTAGGGTACCACCAGATCTTCAACTTATTCTGTCTGACTTTCTACTCTGCCCTGTCTTTTCTTTTTTTACTTCATTTTCACTCTTAGCGAACATATTTGAACTGCTATATGTATCTTCACCAAGGATAAGGTCACTATGGTAATTGGAAACCATTCAACAACTTCCTTGTCGGCTTAACTAACCACACAATCAAAATTAGGATCGTGCAACTCAAACTGAATGGACGCGACTCTTCACCAAGTCGGCTTCACCAAAATAACTCAAACATCACGCTTCTATCAAAACAAATTTAGCGCCTTTGGATAACCATCATTGACTCATAACTAAACATGAATAAACACATGCATATCCCGAAGATAGGAACAACTCAAGAAATGTTGTAATTATGTTGGCTCTTAACAGATAATCTCCATAAACTGTAACTGCCATAACTGATTAACATAATTCAACTGCACCTGAATATTTGACTCTGTGTGAATGCACATAGCATCTAGAACATGTATACATAATGGAAATAAACACACATAGCTCCAAAACATCTGTACTGATAATTGCATATATAACACGGTTGTGTATTATATGTTGTCATTAATGACAAACATACAAACAACTATTTGCACAGAGGAAAATCTTCAACACCATCCAATTGAATAATCCCTCTAGTTACCTGCTCATATTTAATACCTAGAAGGTTAGCTACCTTCTTTGGCATGACTGAGCTACTAGCTCCTGAGTCTATCATACACTTATGAACTAGTTTATCTCCAATAATTAAAGAGAGATGAAAAGGGGAAGGTTTATCTTTCTTACTTGTATTTTCCTCCTTTCTAGGTTGCGCAAGACTAATTTCATTTGATGTCCCACTTGTTGTTGTTGTTGCTCCTCTTTGAACATTTATAGTCTTTATCTCTTCCTACAATAATTCCAACTAAGATGGAATTATGAGGACACCCACATAAGAACATTGATGTTGGTCCTCTTCATCTGATCTACTATGTTGAGAGGGGTGTTTGTTGACTTGAGAGGACCCTTAGCAATAGCAAGGTTTAATTTTTGAATTGGGGTATCTTAAGGCTCCTTTGACTTCTTTCTTCTTTGATGTGTATTTTGATTTTGTAATGGGGCAACAACATCATGTTATACCTTCTGATATAATAGGTGTAACTGCCTCTAAATTTGAAGCTTGATTAGATGGAGAAGGTGAAACACTCTCTACTGCTCTTCTCTTTCTCCTAGTGTTATGAGTTATCATATCATTGCTCTCATGGTTAACACCACAAAAATCTTCTTGTAACCAATTCATATTTATAGAATCCCCTTGGTGTTCAGATTAGAATCCAATATTGGACGAATTTATATCATAATGTTGTCCTAATATTTTTGGTTCTTCTTGTATGGTTAGAGCTTGAGAAAACTCTGCCCTTTGGAAAACACACTGATAAATAGAAAGAGTGCAAGTAGCACACCCTTCTTACCCTTGAGAAAGATTTTTTTGTGAAGGGACAAGAGTCCTTACTGTAATTGTACTTGTATTTAAAGGGGTGATATAATTCAAGAGCCTATTTTGGTTCCATGAACCTTGTACTTGGTTTAGTGGCCTATTAAATGAAGAATTTTGAGTGTGAGGCTGATAAGGCCTACTACCTTGAGCTTTTTGCCTCTCTAGAGTCACCAACTTGTTTCCAATACTTTGCATTTTATGGCCAACATCTTGATTCATGCTTTACAATCCAATATCCAAGCCTTGAATCTTCTGCATCATGGTTTCAAGTTTACTATTTGAAGATGCAGAATCAAATGGAGCAACAATAAGAGGTTGACTTGTAGTTATGGTGGGAATAGGAGCCACTACAGGTTGATGTGTAGGCATCTCTAGAAATAAAGGCATTTGTGGTCTTGTAGCTAACTTCCTTGCTTCAATTAGGCAATTCTATGCCCTTATAGCTAAATCATATGCATATGGTAAAGTATCTCCACCCATTGTTTGCAATGTAGTAGAAATATCATTGTTAAAATCTCTAAGATAATGCAAGAAAACATTACCAGGAGAAGGCTTCATTGAAGCATGAATTCCATCCCATGTCTTTTGAAATCTATAATTGGAATCAAACATGAACTCATGGGGTTCTCTTTTGATTATAGTCAACTTCTCTAAAAGTGATAGATGATCACTTTTATCTTCAAAATGCTTCCACAGTCTTTCACCTAACTCGTCCCAATTATGGATGGAGTTATGTGACAATCCTCTATACCGCTGCAAAGCTTTTCCTTTTAGTGATGAAGATAGAAGTCTAACAAAAACATCATCCTCTGTAATACCACGTATATTACAAATATTTGAAACTTCTTGTATGTGTTCTATTGGGGAAATAGAAGTTTCACCAGTAAAGTCTAGTAAACTCTTAAGTGCACACATTGGTATATCCTGTCTTTGAACCAAAATAAGAGGGATACCACCATTAAAGGTAGAAAAAACCTGATTTCTAGGGACAACCATATGAAATAATGATCTATTCAATTGAGCAGATGATACCCTGGGTTGTGATCTATCAATTAGAGGAGTAGAAAGAGATAAAGATAGTGTAGGTGTTTCTTTTGAATCCCTAACTAGTGATAAAGAAAATCTATCCATTCTTCTTCTAGAACTTGAAAATGAGAGTTGAAAAAACTAAAAATTACTTTTAGAAGGTGCCCTTGTTTGAATATTGGGCATGAATTCTAGCAATCTAGTCTAAGAAATGAGATGTAGAGATGGAGTCTCCAAGTGCTTGAATTTGATCATCTTGAAGGCTAGAATGCTAAGACAACCACTATCATTTCAACACAAGAGTTAAAATCCTTTATTTGATGCCAACAAACCAGTAGGCTTCTTTTTGTAAGCTTGAATGTAGTCCCACCGGGCGTGCCAGGAATTGTTGTCATAAAAGTTTGCACCCTTTCTTAGGTGAGTGTTAATGACCTAAGAAACCTTGTGAAACATGGAAACAACCTCCAAGTGTGGGAATTGAAATGTGAGGTTGAGTCTCTGGAGAAGGCCGACTTCCTGACAATCAGGCTATACCTAAAAACTATGATTTTGAAGGAAAAGAGAGAAGGATACATAAAAAGGGGAAAAGGGGTGATACACCAAGATTGAATATTTGATCTCCTTCTTCCCGTGACTTCCCTTAGTACTTAATGAAACTACCAATAGAACACTACTTCCTGAATTTGATCAACTCTTAAAACCATATGAAAGTCGGGACTCAAAAAGATTCTACAAGGAACCTAAAGATTCACAAGCATAATCAATCAAGCAAATTAACACAATCATATAACATGAAAGATGAAGAAATACATCCAAATAAGAAGGTGAAGATTACACAAGATATTTGGATTTGAAATTGGTAAACAACAATAATAATTTATTAAAGCAAGGCAAGGCTAGTTACAATTATAGGTCCAAGAATTCCGCAAAAGAAATAGAGAGAATATGATAAAAGAATTTAAAAAATTGCCTTTTTAAAGAGTTAAGGTATAACTCTAATTGATCACTAGAGTTCAAACCCTGACTTAGGGTTGAGTTACAGAAGGAAGGAACATATCAAACCAAAAAATCTGATCTTTGTGTGCAAGCATTGAACTAGAAGTGACAAACGGAGGTCAAAATGAATACCCCTACAAGAAAACAAAAAATTATCCCCCTGCAAGTACATGATGATTATCCTTAGGCGTAGAAAATTACTCAAAGGCATATCATAGTAATGGTGCCACTAGAAGTAGAAAGTCGTTAGGGCAGCTAAGGAATTAATGCCTAGTTGTCTGTTTGATTCCATCACTGAGAGTCCTCCCGATGACCCATCCTATGTCCATTGAAAACACTCAAAATGATCCCTTTGATCATTGGGGAGAGTCCTCCCAAAAACATTACCCTTTGATGAATGTATTGGTCGTAGAGGAAAAACTTACTAAACATCAGGGAGACTTCCAAGAACCCTTTGTTGAAAGAAAAAATCCTTAGGATTTCGTCTGTGTGTATCTTAGTGAGACATACCCTATGTCTCACCGACGTATGATCTATCACAGTGACATCGCCCATCGACAAAGGCATTATCGATCATCCCAGGCGCACGATGAAGTTCTTTCCCTGTTGATGCATTTTGGTGAGACTCTCACTGAAGTCCAACCCTATTGGGGTGACTTCACCCATCAAGCTATCCTTTTTATCTCCTTGTGATCAACCTTGTCTCTCCAATGGACGATCACTTCAACAAGGTCTCCCAAAGGAGGTCTTACAGACACTCTACCTCTACACCGAACATCCAATCATGCACTTTGGCGAGACTCCTCTCAAAAATAGCCCCCATCGTTGAGATATAGCCCATCGACATAGGCATTGACGAACACCAAGGTCACGCAGATAAGCCCTGCAGTCAATGGATTTCGACTAGACTCTCGCTGATGTATGACCCTATCCAGGTGACCCCGCCCATCGATTTGTGTTCACAATCTCTCGACGATCACCCTTGTCTTCCCAAAATGCTGACATTTTGGTGAGACAAACCTGTTATCTCATCAACATTCATTTCAAAAACCCAACAACACTATGTCGTATTTCAGTGAGACTCTCGTTGAAATGCAACCTTGTCGGGGTGACCTTGCTTCTCAGGGTGAAAAATCAAACTTGCTACGATGTTTATGGTCTTCTCAATAAACCTCAATTTCGGTGAGACAAAAGATATGTCTCACCGACATATTATTTCTATAGTCCAATGAACAACTTGTCTATATTTTAGTGAGACTCTCACCAAAGTTTGGTGCTATCGGGGTGACGTCGCTCATCGGGGGGAATTAAATAACTTGTTGCGGGGAACGTGGTCTCCCCAATGGACAACTATTTCAACAAGACCAAAAGAATGTCTCACCGAAAAATGCCTCTTTACGTTGATGAACATCTGGTATGGAATTCCGGTGAGACCACGTACATGTTTCACTGACATACTGCCTTAGATTTTGAAGAAGCTCCGTGTGTACATTTCGGTGAGCCCAGAAGAATGTCTCACTGAAAACTTTCTCTGAAGTCTTCTACACTAATCCTTAGCCCCTTAGGCATTGTTCAATTGAATCCCTTTGATGGAAACCGTAACTAGAGGGAAATGGTGACAAAAAGTCAACAATTTCCAAGGATATTCACTTTAAAAATGCCCTTATCATTTCATCAAATTTTTTTATAATTTTTTAAGGAAATAAGCAATAATGCAGATAACAAGGATATGTTTGATAGTATGTGAAATTTAATTCTTGAATATTGTGTAATAGGGGTGCTATAATGACTTAGTGTGAAGCAAGCGTTTCGTAATTTATTGAGAAAACAATATTATAATAAGAATAATTGACATATAATGATGTTATAAATGGAGCAAGAGTGACTTTGAGGGATATAACGTGAGAAGTGATTTCAAAGGAAATGAGTGGTTTTTGGGTGATGTGTGATAGATTCTCTATGATCTTAAATGGTCATATGTTCTTTAAAGACTTAAGGGTGATGTCCTTCTATATACATGACCTAGATACACATCTTGAAAGTTTTGGCATAAAAGTCAGTACATGATAGCCAATTGAATTTGAGTGTCTTGGGCCCAAGGGAAATTTAGATTTCAAACTTGTAATCAAATCTACATTCTATAATTGACCCGTGTCAGTTTTGCATTTATAGATTCAATTCAGAAATAAAATACTATAATCAAATAGCTATTTTTTTTAACATTGATTAAGTTTTGTTTTTTAGAAGTAATTGAAAATTGAGGTTAGTGGAAGTATCAAATCAATCATTAATCATATAATAAGATGAAACAAATCAAATACCCAAATAGAATAATGTAAAATGTAAAATACACAACATTTCACCATTACAATATAATGTCGACAACACCCTAATAAATTCATAAAAAATCGACATAAGAACCATCCAAACCAACCATCCTCCCAACAAACCTTAGGCTAGGTTACCAAAAGTATGAGATGGTGACCTAGGGCCATTGGAGTATTATAGCATGGCGGAACACCAAATAGGTTAGGAGAAAAAGTAGTAAGCTCACAAGGGAGCAAGTAAAAGGATAACAAAAGCAGATGTAACCCCCGTGAGCCCCAAAAACAACAAAAAGTAGAGAAGTGGACAAAATAAAGGGAAAAGTTGGCGGTTCCGACATTCAGATTCGCTAAAGTAGGGCCTAAACTTAACTTAGCTATTCCCTTGTGACTTTTATACGTATACTATTTATGGCTCTACCATGCCAACATCATGACACATGATTCCCCATCACGTAACGATATGTATGTATGAATGTAATCTTATCTTTTATTAATTTTCATTTTTTTTTGCCGTTGAAACAAACGGGAAACCGGGTTCTGTGCACTTGCCAGTTTGAACCACGTGAGACGGAATATGCTTCCGAATATAATAAACGATCCGCTTGCCACGTGTGCCGATCCCGAGACACCTGGAAGGATAACGTCTTTCCTTTTAACTTGACGACAAATATGATCACGTTTCTTTGGCCATGTCAGCAGCTTGAAACTCCCGGCGGTTAAAATTCAAACGGCGTTGAGCAGTCCGACGTGGCACGCCGGGAAGCTGACTGTGTTTGGGGTAAAGTAAATATCGGGTTTTTAAATCTGTTTCTTCGGTTTGAGTTTTTAACCCAGGGTTAAAAGGGCGCGGTCATGATCAAATTTTTTATTCATTTTTTAAGCTTTTTACTCTGTTGTCATTATGTCGTAAAATAGATTCAGCTGGCCTATTTTATTTGTCGTGTATGTGTGTGCGAGAAGCTGCTTTAAAGAGGGGGAGGGTTCCATCCATTGTTGTGTGCAGAGGAAGCCTATGAAGGGAAAAAATGGCTTATTTTGTTAATTATTTTTGTCTCTTTCCGGCTCAAATGGATCGGCTGCGGAGGAAGCCCGGTGTGTCTTGCGAATATCTGCTTGATTAGCACAAATTTCCCTACTGCCCGTGTGGAAATCCTCGTGTTTAGGACTGATTCCCGTTCAATCCGTGAAAAATCTGCGTTTTTTGACCTTAAATTTGATCTGATTGAGTGAGAGGGACCAAAACTGTGAAAATTTTGCGGTTTTAGTGGTGAAGATTGAGGAGTAAACAATAGGGTGTGAGAAATTTGGGTGCTTAGTGCTAGAATTTGAGGGATTGAGGAGAAAGAAAGAGGATTGAGGATATTTTTTCCTTTTTAGAAGTTAAATTTTTGAGAATATTGAGGGAAAAATGTGAGCTTCTGAAAAATTTGCATTTCTAGTGCTTTAATTTGAGTAGATTTTGGGAAAATATCCTGAGTCCGTGAGAAGTTTGTAGTTTTAGTGCTTAATTTGAAGAGACTGAAAAAAGCTTCAAAGTTTTTCGTTTTTAGTACTATTCTTCAAGCAGGCTGAGCAAAAAATTTTGTCTGTTAAAATTTATCGTTTTTGCTTGTAAAATTTTGAAAAGATTTTCGCAAGAAACGGAGCCCGAATTTCTGGAAAATTTGGATTTTGTTTACACTAGAATTTGGCCAAGGGAAAAGAATAAGAATCAAAGTTGTTGCTGCAAATTTGGGCAGGTTGTTAATCTTTTGAAGGCTCTGCACATTTTGAGCGCTAATTTGTGGGCATAATTGGAAGCGTTGGGCTTAAATTTGTCCATCCAGCACAGAAAAAGATGTCCAAGATACTAGAAGATCACACAGGATCATGTTTTTCATGATTTCAAATGAAAATTAATTTTTCAAAAGGAAATTTCATTTCTCTGCTTTTCTCGTTCAAATTTGTTCAGCAGGCGGAGGAGCTTTTAAGGGGATCAAGCTGAGCATTTTTTTTTTCTTCCAAAATTTTTGTAGCGGTCAGCCTTACCTTAACACCCTTATCCCCTTTTCCTCAGTTTGAAGAGCCATATCTACATTTTCCTTTATGTGTTTTCTCTGTCTCGGTTTTCTTATTTTATAAACAAGAAACAGGGGGTGTTGCAAATTTGAAGGCAATAGTAGCAATTTTCACAGGAAGAAAATCCGCCAAACAAGGCTATAGAAGCTGTTGAGGTAAAATGCTTTAAAAATCCCCTGTATTCAAGTTAGATAATGCCAAGCCGTAGGGTTTTCAATATGCTGAACAATAGTATCAAAGAATCAGGCAAGATGATTGTTGCAGGCAAGCCTGTGGCTGGTAAATCGAAGCTAAAGAGGATTTTTGAATGGCAATTAACACACATTTTAAGGAATGAGAACCCATCTTCTTCCCAAGTAGTCCCCAGCCCTAGTATTCCTGAAGAATCGGAATCCTCAAAGCTACAGAACAAGGACAACAGGAGTAATTTTATTATGATTAGAACAGCAACCGATAATCTTGAGAGCAGTGGCAGTTATCATGAACCGAGCTCTGTATGTTTGGCGGAGATGGTGCATGATTTCATGGAAAATGGGGAGAAAAATCCAGAATGTGGGCGTGCTCGCTGCAATTGCTCGAATGGTCATTGCAATGTTGGAGGGAATGCAGACAGCGAGGATGACCCTAAATCAGCCATTGGATCGGGCGAAGTTAGTGAAATTCTCAAGGTAAAATACCCATTCCAATATTTAGCAGTGAAGTTGAATATAAGGCAAAATTTTACAGATTTCAATTGGTGTAAGATTGGAGAAATGGGGGATTCTTGAATATTTTTATGTTACTCTTTTTTTGGCTGGGTTGATTTATTGTTTTCCAGCCACTTGTACTTGATTATACAGCAAATTCAACTTTGAATCATATCTTGAAGGAATTTGAACCTGGGGCTTTCATACTATTTGTTGCAAATCACCGATCACTTTTTTGACTTGTAACGTGCGGAAACAGGCTGATTTAGGCTGACATAGCTTTGAGTTCTAAACATTGCATCGGGTTTTAATTATTTTCCTCTCTAGATAACGCTTCATCAAGTCAAAATTTTCGACATTTATTTCATTTGGGGTTTAAATTGGTGAAAAGTGAACCTATTAGTGGAAATTTTCATTTCAACATCTCTTGTAAGCAACGTCTGCACTCTGTAAACTCAGAAAAAAGAGTTATTTAAAACGGCTTTGGGTTTTCAGGTGTTTTTCTGATTACTCTCTGTTCTGATGTTTGGCCTTTGTTACAGATTTGTGTTCTCTTTCCTATTCGAGCTCAGATTTGAATCGAAATTTTATAAGTCTAGGTTGGAGTTAAAATGGGTGAAATGGTATCCTTTGTTGCTTTTTTCATTTCGATATGAAACTTGTCTTGCCTTGAAATGTCTGGAAAACCGTTGCAAGACCTCCTTTTGGGTTTTTAAGCAAAGTAAAACCTCTGTTTGTGGCTGTTTAATGTTCTAGAGTTTGCAACTTTTTCATGATCCTATTCTGCTCAAGCTCTGTATCACTTTATTGGAGATGCAACAGAAACTGCTTTGTATTTTTTTAGCCGTGTATTCTTATTCTATGGTATTGACCATATCGGGCCTCGTTTCCAGTGGCAAATTTTATTTTAATTGACCCCCGTCTCTGACTTGTTGTCGATCTTAATTCATCAATGAAGTTTGATATGACTTAGGGTCTTCTGGTACTGCATCTATCTGCGACACACCTAGGTTTCGTTTGACTTTGACATTGTTCTAACGTTCTTCTCATATTCTGTATCGCCTAATGGCATGAGACAGTCCCATTTATATGCATCTTTAAGTCCCATTGGCCATTTCTGGCTACCTTAGACAATATATAAATTAAATAAATTCTGATTCAGTTTTTATGGTGTATTACAGGGTCTTGTTCAATGTTCTAGTGCATGGGAGAGGAATCTTTTGGCAGATACATCCAAGTATTTAGAAGCAGCGAGCCAGGAAGTCAATAGCATCTGCAAGGACAAGGAAGAATGCGCAAATGGTTGCCTTAGGAGGACCGTAATGAGCCGTCTCAGATCTATGGGATATAATGCTGCTTTGTGCAAATCAAAATGGGACACGGCCTGCGGGTATCCCACCGGTAAGTCTGAAGATCAAATATTTGGCGTTGTTTAGTCTGCCACTGCCTAGAGATTGTTTTGTTTGCACTTGAAACAGTTTATCTCAATAGTAGATAGATTAGAAAATTCCCTACCAAACTCAATTTCAATGACGATAGTTTTATGGGCAGATTATTACTGTGATGATTATTATGTTAGAAAACATCGCAGTAATCACTCCTCTGTTTAAGTTGTATCTGATATGCACTAGAGTGGTCATGGGGCATTAACATTCCCGTTGATGATAGTCTATAACTTATAATTTCAGTCAAGACCATGTGTTATCTAGTCATGGAGAACAGGATGAAGAACTATGTCTTGCTTTATGTTACCTATTATAGGTATAAGCAAGTAAAATTTAAAATACCAAATTAATAAATAATGAGATAGGCCCTGTATTTCGTTTGTAAGAATCATTTTCTGGAGAAAGATGGAGCTGCAGATATTATGTCTCAAGCTGCATGTGTAATCTTTTGGTTGATTGCTCAAATTGTAGATGGAATGTTAATGAACTATGTTGTGAGTTAATAACTCAATTTATCTATGTCGTGAATGGAAATCTGTGGGTTGATTTTACTGCACAACTAAAAATTCTTTTGGGTCCCATCTGTTACCATACAATTTTGTAGGTTCTAATTTTCTTCATTCATATTACTTTTGTCTCTGAACTGTTATGTTACATTTGTATTTCCTTCAGGAGAGTATGAATACATTGATGTTATCCTGGAAGGAGTGGGACTGATGGGGAAGTCGGAGAGGCTAATTGTTGATATTGATTTCCGATCACAATTTGAGATTGCTAGATCGACAAGCCATTATGGTGCTGTTTTACATTTCCTACCAGTCATTTTTGTGGGTAAGGCAGATCGACTGCAGCAAATTATTTGCATTGTGTGTGATGCTGCCAAACAATCCTTAAAGAAGAAGGGGTTACACATTCCGCCTTGGAGAAAAGCAGAGTATATGCGAGCTAAATGGCTCTCTCCATACAAGAGGACCACTAACGAAGTGTCTCACAATTCTTTTTCTGATGTAAATAGAGAAATGACTTCAATCGCTGTCAAGGGCTCGGGATGGGGTTCAAGATTTACCAGTGAGTTTGAGCTAAAGTTCCGGAGTAACAATGGAGGGCCTCGTCGTCCCATGAAAGAAGTAAATGGTAGAGGGGGAGATTCCAACAAAATCAAAGAAAAAAGGAATGCGGATGACCAGATAACTGTTGTGGTTACTGAATGGCAACCGCCTGCTGTAAAGCCTAAATCAGGACAAAGAGGGGGTAAAAAAATTGCCGCTGGATTGGCCTCAATGTTAAGAGAAGCTGGTCTATAGCTCAATCCTAGTGTTTCCACCCTAAATTTTTGGTAATACTTACTAATTTTCATTATTCCTTTGTTTCGTTTGTCCTCAAAAAATGAAAAAAAAATTCCCAAAAACAAAATACAAAAAATACATATATGTTTCCCATTTATAGTATATGGTGTCCTCTTCGGTCTGTAATCTGCCTCAAGCAAAACATTTGCACATATATGTCTTGGGGCTGGCCAAGTAGGTAGATGGTCTACCTAGTGAGTTCGAGTCCTATTGTTTTGGTGAGGATAAGGATTGACGAGATCAAGAAGCGACTGTAATTTTTTGAGATCCGAGGGCCCTGTTGGCTCCAGGCATCTACCTTTCTAAGTAATATAATAAAAAAAATATATGTTAATTAGTATATAAACACTCTTTACTAATTACCTTGTCTAATACTCGGTGAATTTTGATGGAAAACTTTTCTAGTTCATGAGACTCTTGTTTGACTGTAAAAGAGCTTGTTGAGCATATTAATAAAGTGAGCATTAAGATGTTATTTCAAATTTGATCTCACATATGTATATACCATATGTGTATATACCACATGGAAGAAAGTGAGCATAAAAATGGTTTGTAGATATATGGTTTCCACATTTCATGATGTTAAAACTGATGTTATTATACAAGGCCTCTGGAATTGACTCTGAATTTATTTGTTGTGTTTTGGATCAAAACTCCATAATCTATCATCACCATAAATCTATCATCATAATGGGTTTTTAAGTTATTTCAAATTTGATCTCACATACGTATATACCACATGAAAGAAAAGTGAGCATAAGAATGGGTTGTACATATATGGTTTCCGCATTTCATGATTGTTAAATCTGATGTTATTATAGAAGGCCCTCTGGAATTGACTCTCTGAATTTATTTGTTGTGTTTTGGATCAAAACTCCATAATCTATCATCACCATAAATCTATCATCATATTGGGTTTGTAAGTTATGGGTTTTTAAATTTTGACCTCCCATACAGTTATTACATTTTTGATAAGGCGTCTACTACACGCTGAAACATTTTTTCAGCCTCCCAAATCCACTCATGGAATTCTCTTTATAATTAAATCAACTGGGCTACTGAAGTTATGTTTCTAAGTATTGAAAAATTTCATGCACGCAAATTTATATATCAGCAAGGCTTTTGATCCCCACTATTTATTTTACAATTTTAATATTCTATATGCAATTGAACTCGTAAAATACTCTTTCCTGAATAATGGCACAGCCAAGGAGTGCTAATTTAGTGTTGGTAAAGCAGAGACAAATATATGAACCGTTTGAAGGCATTTCAGACAATCTTTTGCAATGAATGAAAATATATTCTCTGCACCCACAAAAATCATATTGAAGGTAATCATATCGTACTTTGCAGTTTGGTTTAAAAGGAGATTACTGAGCGCAGTAGACTTTAAGCAGGATTGAATAAATTCTGGACTATTGTAAAGTAACACTTGCATACGCCCACATTGTTAAGGGAATATAATATCATTACAAAGCAAATATAATTTCATTACAAATTAATGAATTCTCTTCGGAACTTGTTTATTCAGGAGCAGGTTATCTTTTTACCTCTAGCAGCAGCAGGGCAGGCGTAGGACTGGAAAGAAAGCCTAAAGGTGGGAACAATAATCAAATGGTGTACCTTGTAAGTCGTATTATATTCAGACTTATTGGCATCTTGTGTACTGTTAAAGAAAAGAGAAAATAGAAAACCTGCAGCTTTTGATATTGAGACTGGACCAACGAGGAGAAGAGTATCATTTAGCACCCATGTTCATAGTATCAATTAGCATTATGTTCAGAGAATTAGCATTATGTTCAGAGTATGGTGATTATTTATTGGGTTTTACTAATTAGAAGTTTATCAAAAAGTTATCCAATGGGCTGATAGTCATTCAATTTCAGAAAAAAGTTAATAATTAGATCAATTATGTAACTTTGGTACTAATAGCATATGATTATTAGGACAAATAGCATATGATAATTAGGGCATTTGTGCATAAGTATTGGATTAGTTGTGTAATTTACAATCATTTTGGTTTTATTTTCTTTTTTATTGTGAAAGCGAATGGAAATATGGGGCGCAATGACAACACTTTGAACTGACCACTTTTTGACTCTTACGTAATCGATCCTACAACAGTTGTAATTACCATCCAGAAACCAGAACAATAGTTAAGGGGTTTTACTTTCTTTTTTATTGTGAAAGCAAATGGAAATGGGGCGTAATGAGGGTTTTTGACAACACTTTGAACTGACCACTTTTTGACTCTTGCATAATCGATCCTACAACATTTGTAATTACCATCCAGAAACCAGAACAATAGTTAAGGGAAGGAACCGAGTAGTTGACTGCATTCCAATAATTGTTATAGCACTTGTTGATTTAATGCCCAATTTTTTTTTGACAATATTGTACCATTAGTTGTGACTTTAAAGTTATTGGTGTTGAGGATAACCATCCATGATTGCATGAAATGTCTTTTTCAGATCTAAAAAGCTACCAATCATGTGATGCCACATCACTTCACTAACAAAACATGTTTAGTGGCAAGTATGGGTCTTACTTTTTCCTTTTTTTTTGGGCTTTTTTGGACACGTTGGCAGAAAGCATGTTGATGTGGCATTGTATTTGATGATGCGACTCTGAAACCTTAGTTGTGAAAATGAAATTTGATGAATGGCATTGTATTTGATAATGTGACTCTGAAACCTTAGTTGTGAACAGGAAATTTGATGAATAAGCTGATGTAAAAAATTTAGTAATTAAGAATGATTTGAAATGTTTATATAAGATTTTAGGAAAAACAAAATTAACATATTCAATTACTAAGACTTCTTCCCTATAACTCCTATCGATACAACCCAAACAACCTATCGATACAACTTAAACAAAATATGAAAAATAACTTAGAGATGCTGTAACGGTTAGTGGTGCTTTCACCCTCTATTGAATTCTAAACAAACTTTTGTGCCTGCCCCTTTAGTTTAGTTTGATTCCATTCCGGCCATCAAGACTCTGGCAAAGCAACGAACGTGTGATAGACGGTAGTGTAGTGGTATAAAAAGGGGTAAGTGGTTTTCATTTGTCCTTGTCTTCATCTATAGGAAATTGTGTGGATAATATGGTAGACTGTCGCACAGTGCTCCTGGGAAAGTGTACATTATACTGCAGATTAAAGTAATTAAACTTGCAGTCCATATGGAGCCAGGCTAATTCACTGTTAATGGTAAAATCACACTTGTAATACTGTACTGGGCCATATAATGAATGTAGGCATGCGTGTGACCCCACAATGACAACACTGTGTCTTTATTTGTACGTGTCATGAATTGTACTGGATGACTTGACATGACCTAATCATTTAATACGGAATGTTATGGCTCAACATTTACATGATGCTAATGCTATGGAACTTAAAATGACAAGAACAGAGAATTAGGTGCAGAAACATCTTGTAGTTATAAACTTGCAAGCCAAGCCAAGGAATTATTGGTATTCGTAAACAATCTCGATCTCTGAAGTCTTGGGATAAGGGTGTTTAGCTTACAAGAGTTTCAAACTCTCACACCACATATGGCCAAAGAACTTGGGTGTGAGGGCATCTGTGAGAAGATGGAATTTAGTGCCAAATGTCACAAAGCACAATTACATGGATTATTGGGCTTAATCAACTTGACACTACAAATGTATTGAACATTGAGCTCGGATGAATCAACTTGCCCTAAAAGTAGAAACCGTTGAATGGACCATGAAAATGTAGTTAGTTTCCATATAGTTTGGATGTAGCAATTGGCTAAATTTTGTTAGCCTTGTGGGATGTCCCCCTTGAGGAACATATTCCACTAACATGTAACTAGAGGAAAGAGCTAAAACTTCAGACTAAATGTGTAACTAGAGAAAAGAGCAAACCAATTAAATAAAACTTGAGACTAAACGTGTAACTAGAGAAAAGGGCAAACCAATTAAATAAACATAGCCACGAAGATCTTGGAGAGTCATGCCGATTATGAATAGGGTTATGAACATCGATTTTTTAATGTGTGGAAAATAGCCCATTAGCATAGTCGGTGCATATCCCACTAGCATAGAGAAGAGCATAACCTTATTCCACTAACCATAGACGAGCATGAGCTCATTCTAGTAGCATAGAGAACTTAGAATATTAAACCACCACGAGCATTATCTTTGAAGTTGATTAAATAACATTCAATTAATTAAAAGGTTCCCTTCTTTCATAACTCATGATTGCCTTTTTTTTTTTTTTTTACCCCTATGATTTGTAAAAGGGATATACAAGGAAGGAAAAATTATTAGTAAATTTGTATAGTTTGTTGGGTTTCAAAATTGATAAATCCCTTGTCAATATTTAGTTATTCTTGTTTTAATTCTTATTTATGGAAAAAAATAGTTTCAATAATTTAGAAAGAAAAATCTTTTTAAAAGGATAGTAGTTAATTTTGATTGGATCAGTATTTATGAAAGGGTAATGGTTGTTGAGATTGTAAATTTACATGGTTCTATTTTGAAAATTTCAAAAGAACTTTAATTGAATTTGAAAAAAAAATAGTAGAATTTTTCTTCGGAAAAGAAATTATGAAAAGGAAAAGGATTGCTCTCTTAGTTCATTGGAAAAACTTAACAAATCTAAAATTAGGATGTGATTGGGATAAAGAATATTGAAGTTCAAAATTCAGCTTTAGAAGTTAAATAAATTTGGAATATATTTCATTAAAAAAATGTAGGACTATATAAGCAAAATACATGGGTTCTTTTGATAGAGAATATTTTAACAACCCTTTTTTTTTCAAAGATGAACAATTTTATAATACATTGCAACATGGTAGCTATTTATTATCTTGATTAGTGTTGGGGATAACTCGATTGGCGAGAACTTCCTATGGTAGAGCACGAGGTCATAAGATCTAGTGTACCCTGAGCCCACGTGGTAGTGAAGGACATGCCGCGATAGCGTCACTAGTCACGTTAAAAGGTTTACCAAATGCAGGGGTGCTATATGTTGTCCAATTTTTTTTTCATATATTTTTTAGATAATACACGATGGAGAGTTCTGTAAGATGATTCTTAAAAAGGCCACACTATGTTGAATGATATTAAAGCATTAGTGCTAATGAAAACTATCCTTCAAAAAATTAGAGAGAAAAAGTTAAGGATTATTTTGAAATAATAGAAGATGCTTTTATGTCAAAGGTAAAGAGACAACATTGGAAGAATTTGCAAGAATGCCTTATCCCCGCAAATTTAAAAAAAATTCTTCACAAGTATTTTTGGATAAAGTCTTTTTTACTCCCCAAAAGAAGATAAACTCTCATGGTTGTCTTCCAAGTGGGGTTAATGTTTTGTTAAATTGGGTTATTGGGCTTTAACTTTTTTTAGTTGCATTAGAAATTTGGACTTCTAAATTATGTTGGGTATAAATTCTCTCTCAAAAGTTGCTGCTTTCCCTAAATGATGGAATTTTCACAAGTGAAAAATTGGACAAAGCTTGGATGCCTCTTCATCTTTTAATTGTGTCCTTTGTGGATTTAAAATAAAGGATACAAATTATTTGCTTTTGAATTTCTCATTTACATATGGTTCTTAGCGATGGTAAGTATAAAATTGAATTCACGAGGCCCCTTTCAAAATGCCATTATAACATTTTCTTTATTGGTCTTTCTTTATTTAGATTCAACCTTTGGAGGCTTATCATAGATTGCACCTTCATTACTTGTTTGGAATATTTTGGATTAAAAAAAACAATAGGATCTTTAGGGAAAAAGTTCAAAATATGAGGAAATATCATATAAATTAGGAAAGTTAATCCTTGAAAACCCCAAGTCTCAAGTAAACAAAAATGTCAATACTAAATTCACAAGTTGGGATGCTATCCTTCTAAAGCACTAGAGCTTTGTCAATCCCCCCATTTCTCCTATTGCTAATAATAACATCAATGGTAAGATGGTCAAAAGTGCAACAAGATTGGTTCCTCTTCCGTGTTTAATAGTTGAATTAAACTTCAATGGTGCATCCCATGACAATCCACTCTTACGGTGTAGGTTTTTTAATTAGAGACATTAAGGCCAATTTGTTAATAGTTGTTGACTCAGTTTTTGGTACCCACATTTCAAAAATCTTCATTTTATTCATTTAATGGCTATGTCTATGTCTAGGGGTTTTAAGAGTCTTCTCATAGTATCATAATTTCATTAAAGTCCCTTTAAAATCATCCAACTCTTAGTCATTTTATTTGATTTTGAACTCGTGCACCAGTTTTGCAATCGTTGTCGAGAGCCTCGATGGGGTTCTGACAATCTGCCATGGACCTGGCGAAGTCTTCAATTTCTTAATGAGAGTTAGAAAGCTTTCAAGGAGTCACACGTCTTTTTCCTTCAAAGTGTTTGTCATAGTGTTGGTTTTCACAACCCCTTAAAGAACCGCCAAGGTTTTAAAAAATGGGTGTCTTTTTAAAAAGATTCCTCTTCAAAGTAAAAGCTTCAAAAATAACTTAAGCTTTCTTCACAAGGAACCCCACTTGGATTTGAAACCATTGTCAAGAGTTGACAAGGTTCTCACAACTTTGTCGAGCTCCAACATTGAACCAAGAACTGCAGATATTTTGGCCAAAGGAGAGATAAAAAAACAAGTGTTCCAAAGTTCAACGAGTTTTGTGAGTTGTGACAAATCTTTCAAAAGATGACAAGGTTGTCACAACCTTGTCAGTCTTTGATACACAATTTGCAACCTTCAATGCTCTGAAAGCTCATGAAGGAAAAATATAACAAATGAACAAATAAGTGAAGGAACATGAGAAAGAAACAAAGAGAGTGTAGAAACATGAATTCATCCATACCCAACCACAATTGATTTTATCTCATTTTAGCCAACTAATTCATCCTTTGCCTTTACCCCTCATTCTTAATTAAATAAATTTATATTTATTTAATTATATCTAACCTTACTCCTTATATCCTCTAATTAAATCAATTAATTAATTCCGTAGACTTGATTTAGGCTAATTGACCCTCATTACTAATTTTCCTAATATTTAATTCTTTGTCACCCTCAATCCCTGTCCAATTAATCTTAGCCACTGAATCTATTTGCATGGATCAAGATCTTAACTTGCCACCATGTGAAAAGTGTCCCTAGCCTCCTCTTGCTCACACATGTGAGCATGCAAGTTCACTTCATAGCCGCCCTACATCTTACATGTTATTTCCCAAGCCACCTTATCTCTTACACACATGTCATAGACAAGTCTCTTTCATGTTATTCCTAATGTGTTCTTAACATGTGTAAGCACACCTAGCTTTTATACATCTATTCTCCTTGTAACACTTTTCACAAGGCTAAGCCTTCAATCAATGTAATCTCTCTCAAACAATAATAGCCATCCATTAATCATTGAGTCACATCCATTGATTCTCCTCATAAAAAATCTATAAGTTGAGACTTTTGCTCTCATTTTTATCATCTTATCCTTATGCTCCTATTTCTTCTATCCTCAACATCTTTATCCTAGCATCACATTGCTAGTTTGAGCAACCATATTCCACCTAACAACATGTTAGAAGAGAAAATCAAGTGGAGAAGGGTGCCTCTACTTTCGCTCAATATATGAGATGTGAAGGTAAAAGTCAAGGTAAGCTTATGTATTCCATTTCTATTATCTATTAATGTCTTCTATATTTTCTTCATTTTGGCACATCCTATAGGACCCACATCCCTAAATACTAATCAAATTTCAAGTTTTTATGAATTTATATGTCCCAACATTTGTACTCTATATTTTGGTGCCTTCACAAATTGGAACTTGTGCTACATAAAATAGTAGTTTCACGAAAATGGGCAAAATTTTGCACAACAATTCAAATTTTCAAAATTCAAAGTGTGTTGGAAAGATGACTTGTAGATCTATGCTGTCTAAACCAATTTTCATATCTTGTTTTAAAAATCAAGCGCACATGTCCAAAGTCAACCATTTGTGGAAAGCTTTAAACTTTCAAATATGAGGAATTCATTGGTGTAGCTATTTTTTTTAGACAATATTTTTGATGTATTTTAATCATTTGAAAATTGGGTTTAAAATTAACCCTCAGATTGGGATTTAGATCTAAAATAAGTGTCTTTTAAAACCTAAGACCCACTTACATGCTCTCCTCTTATGCCCTAGTTGTAAACTTGAGTGCACCAAAAATAAGTGGTCTTGTTTTCTTTTTTAGGATGCTTTCTTGGGGATTTCATCACCCCAAGAGATGATCTTAACTCTCATGTTTTGGCAGAATATAAAGAGTAGGCGATGAATCAAAAGACACTTCTCTTGTAAGTAGAATCTTGTCAATCTTGTCTAAGCCCCTAAGAACTTTACAAATTAAAGAAGTGAAGGTGGAGTGTGGGTTATCCTCCTCTCGACTGTTTGACATTATTCTCCTTCATCTATGGATTTGAGCTTCACATGCCTTGCATAATTAGAGGAAACTCCCTAGTTGACCTTGTGAAGCTTAGTCAAAGTATTTTGGCCATATTTTCTTGTGGTGATTTGTGTCTACATGGTTTGATAATCCATCTTGAGTAGGATTGCTGGTGTGTCTTATGTGTTTGAGTGTTTAGATTACCTTCCCCACTTGAAATCAAAAGGGGGAACACTCATCGAGATCGAGATACATGATTTTGTATTTTGAATCATTTCATTGTGTCTTATCTCACTTACCTTTTCTGTCTGAGGTCATTTAATATTTGTTTGAGCTAGTTGTCTATGTTTTTTTATATTAACAACAACCAAAACAAGGGGGATGACCCAGAAAAAACACGAGGCAGAGCCTCAAGGGGACCAGTTACAACACAGAAACAACAAAGTAACAACACATAGTCAACCTATCCCTTCCTTTAATACCAAAAACAACATCCAAGCAAACTAAGTAATTAGCCTACTCCCCAACAAAACATCAAAATAAATTTCAACCCTACTACTACAAGCAAAAAGTAAACTACCAATAACAACAGTATTAGCTCGCAGGGCTATAAACCAACCATAAGTATCAATAGTATCAACCCGCAGGGCTATAAAACAACCATAAGTATCAACAATTTAAACAAGCCCATAGGGCTGAGAAGAGAGTTATGCAACCAAAAAATATAAAAGCAAAAGTGGGAACCAAAATCTTATCTCTCCACTTGAACCCACCCAAGCATTACATTATGTCTCGTTGGCATGGAAGGTGAGCAACTGGGTCCAATCATCAGCCAAAAACTAGTACAAATCCTTCACCCTGTCATCGGCCTTGCCCTCCTCATTCACCTTCTCCTTTTTCAGGAGACAAAGGGTGGTGGCGGAAGAATGCATGACATTCACGACAAACTTGGCCAACCCACTGTAACTCTTGTCCAACACATGTAGTTCTTCCTTTATCCTTTTAATCTCTTGACCGTTGGCCTCAAATCCAACACATGGGTTCATCGACTTGTTCATGTGCTCAGCCACCTGGGAGTTTTCCCCCTTGTCTTTAGGATCAGTATTTTCCTCCTCCATTCTGCGAGGCTGGGAGGAGATGGTATATGATTGAGATACATGTCATTATCTTGTCTAATCCTATCCTCCAATTCGCCTTTATAAGAAAGGGCATTGCACACTATGTATCATATATCATAGAATACCATTTGATCATATCTTAAAAATCTTAATATCAAGAAAAAGTTTCTTACATGCTCTCTTGTGGAAGGTTGTATTTATTTTGCAAATGATCCTAGTGTGATGAGCTAATTTTCAACTCATATTGTAGAGATAGAAAATAAATACAATAGTGAGGGGGCAAGGATTAAGAGGCCGAGCAAGGCAACATCAAATATTAGGTGGGGTGCAATTTAAAAGACTGAATTCTTGTACTAGAAAATACCATCTTCCAAGTTTTAGCAAGTTAGGAAGTGATATTTCCTAGGTTATGTGTTAGTGGATGTGAGAAGCCATTGCGCCAGACTATAACTATGTTTATGGATTTAATATAATGATAAGAAATATTTCAAAGCTTGGATTTTTATGTGTGAGTTGAACAACTAGATAAACCTTCATTAGTCCCTCTTACTATAATCGCATCAATAGTATACCATAATAGTAATCTTCCTTTCAATATAAAATAAATGCTTAAATGTAATTTCAAACATAATAGTAACTTATTATATTTTAATTAGTTAAAATATTTATAAAATATTAACAATGCAATTTGAATTCTATAATAAAATTAAAATTTATTATGATTTTTTAATAAGATAATAAAATTTTATTGTAAATCAACATTAATTAATTTCTTTCCTTATCTTTTGATAGTTTCTAATGTAATTGTTATAAACTTAGAATAATTTAATCTACATTGATATCTATTTTTTTAGTTAAATACCAAACTAAAATTATTATATAAATTTAGATGATTTTAATTTGATTTTTTTAACGGTAATTATTTTATTATATTGAAATAAATAATAATAATTTTAATTTAATCTTTCCTATGAGAATTATTTTTATTGGATAGAAATAAAAAATTGTAATTTTTTAATAGTATATAACATAAAAATTCTCCTTCCTCCAAGATCATCTCCTGTTCTACCATCTTGTCTTTACCACCTCCTATCTTCTCAGGGATTTTAAGACTATCCGCCTCTCCTGCCAAGTGGAGGAGCTCCCCTTCCATAGATTCTTGACTTATTAACTTAATTAAGCTTATAAAGTAATCAAATATCCCGATGATAAGAAACATGATCAAGTAACTCATATAGCCCATTGGTAACTAGCTAGCCTTACTCCTAGGAGGTCTCAGGTTCAAATCTCCTAGAAAAGCTAGTTTTGCCAATTAGACATAATGATATTTAATTCTCTTATTATTTTATTTACTTTTATATCGCAATATAATATTACATCACAAAACTAATACACATATTCATATCTTTACACACACACACACACACACACACACACACACACACACAGAGGCATATATGTGTGCACCCATATATACAAACATATAATATGCTAAGTCACACCGTAAAGTTATTTAAACCAAGAATCATATTACAAACATAATTGACAATAATAAAAGAACAAGGTTAACTTACCAGAACACAAATCTCAAAACCATCGAAATAGTAATACAACTCAAGCCCAAATAGGGTGTCTTCCTGAAAAAAAGAACCTAAGTCAAAAGGGATCTACTTGGGGAAACCTTGGTAATATCTCTACGACAACAACATTCGAGGATTTTAAAGGCACACTCAGACCTGTGTGGCCAGGTGGAGTCGATGCTTGGTACCTGCATCTTGCATCACCAAGTTGAGAAACCCAATATANTATATATATATATATATATATATATATTGTACAAGCAGTGGAAGACAAGGAGGGGGAGTGCGTCATCATGTGGATCTCCCGCATAAGTGACTACGACTACCTCCCCTCATCCTACACACACACACACACACACCAGACAACACTCATTCTAAATCATGATTGAATTAGTAATGTTAGCTCCATAATAATCTCATACTGAAATACAAATGAACCATCATCATTGATAATGTCATCATGTATATAAGCAAAAATTCCATTAAATATTCTAAGACTATAATTCATTAGGTGACATTCTAGATCATTTACAAACTATCATTCGGATGAACATATTATGCAACATATTTTGAAAGCATCTCATCATCTAATCAAATAAGAGAAAAGACATAGTTCACGTATGATGTCACTAGGGTATAAGCACCCACAATACAAAGTATTACTAATTAATTATAAAACAAGGGTTGGATTGAATCCATAATATGATCCATCGGATGATTTGGGTTAATCCCTAATTAACAGTTAACATCAAAATCATCCATAAAATCATACAAGAGTGTTAATAATTAGTTAAAGCATAGATTGAACCTAATATTTATGGCGATTTTGAACAACATAAATACACCATCCAGAACATAGTCATAAAAGTATCTTAATCAACTTAATTCATCCCAGTGTACTCAAACCATCAAAAAGGAAGTTCCTCACACAAAAAACATATCAGATTGTTTCATAACACAATATTCCTAAAATATCATGAACCCATAGTAGACATCACTACTCAAAGAGAAATATGCATAAAACACTCATGTGGACATGAGATAGATAGGATTAGTAAATTCAATCAAAATCATTAATAGAAAATAAAAGTCCAAACTTCTAACAGGCATAATCAGGTCTTGTGAGGGTTGGAGGGGCATTACAATTACCATTATTGGATTCATTTATAGTGTTAATGAGGTTAGGATCCATGTTTCCAAAGGTAAATGCCATATTAATAGGTGCTACTTCTTCTTTGATTTCAAAGGGTTGTTGTGAAGAAGTAAGTTTTCTCTCTCAGAAAAGGTAGTTGTTGTCTCAAGTATGTTCCGTCTGGTTGTAATGTGTTCCTAATGTAATGTGATCTTGTCAAAATTGGCATTAACATGAAGAAAATATGTTAGCCCCCTTGATCAATCCTCTTAAGATTTTAAATTTTCTTAAATGACAAGATTTGATCAGTCTAAGATGATGAACATGAAGAAATCTGAAAAGAGTATCCAGATATGATTTCCAAATTTTCAAAAACCGTTGGGAGATACTCTCTGTTTTGATGTCTCAGTCTACACATGCTGGTTTTCTGCTTAGTACATGCTATTTTACTGGTTATTATGCGTTGCTTTAGTTATTACACGCGCTCACTGGAAAAATAGAAAGTGCTCCTTGCTCGTGTAGGCACTATTTTATTGTTATTACACACTCCTTCAAGTCTGTAGGCGTCACTTAAATGTTCACATGGGCTATTAAAAGTGTTTATATGTGTTACTTCAGATTTGTAAGCGTCACAAGAAGTTTTGCACACATCAGAAGACTGTGAAAAGTGGAGTCTGCCACTGTTTTGGTAAATTTTCTTAAAAATTAATAATGTGATCAAATCTTTATGGATGTTCTTCTGTAAAATGGATACAATCACAACACATACACAAATCTTGTTTTTGATCTCTCTTACTACACAAAAAGTGTATGTTATTGATCATTTTCACGAGTTTTAAACAATAATATCTTCCAAGCAATCTACCTAGAGCCAAATTGGCATGTAACAATGGCTCTAAAAGGTAGTAAGCTAAATTACTTGGCTGTTTATTAAAATTTCCACACTAGAATATCAAATGAATCATACAAGGGCTTTGTAGTCACGATACGCGATTGAGGCTATCAACCCTACAAGTCCAAGCATTTGATATTATCGTCCTCTAAGTCTGTAGACTTAATGAGGTTTTTTTTTGAAGTGGGTGGAATAGGTTGGCTTTACCTCAATTCCCACTTTGGGTTGTTCCCTCTCACCGTCCTCGTAAGGAAATTTTCGGGAGGCAAGCCCACTAAAGTTCTAGCGTGTTCGTGTAAAGCAAGAAAACGAAATGCTCAAATGGGTTTGGGAATTTGATTCACCAAAAAAGGTGAAGAACATATCCTTACTATTTTCACAATTCCAAACATAATTAACAATTGTTCATTCCACCTCTTAAACTAAGGGATTTGAAGTGTTTTTGGCTTTTTGATTCACTCAAAAGAGTGAAGAACATATACCTAGAACTTCGCTTCCACAAACAAGGTGGTTTATTTTAGTGTTTATTCTTTCCAACCTTTCTTTCTATCACCAAATTTGACATGTTTGGCATTTTGATCAACTTAAAAAGTTGAGAGCATAGGCCTAATGTCTCCTTTGATGAACAATAATAGGTTTCTAATTAGCTAGATTTCAACTTTGACTTGCCACAATTTAAGCAAATGCGAAAGAATGTAGGAATACCTCATTTCAAAGCTAGCAAAGGCTAGACACTTTTTTTATATTTAATTTTTTGCTTTTTGTTACTCACCTATTGGTGATCGTTCCAGCTCCTTTGCATCCTCTCCTCCAATAAATTAGTCCAACACAACTTACACAAAATGAGGAAATCCAAATCCAAAATGAATAGCTCAAATTCCACCTAAAATTAATTTTTTTTCAAAGATTTCAAGGTGAATCGATTCAATTTAAAGAAATGTATTTAGCTTTGTAAGCTTTGACAACTTTAAGATAATGATCATAAAGATTTTCCTCTTCAAACAAAGTTTCTAAAAGGTTTGCAATATGAATGTTCTTCTCATGTTTCAACAATCGTTTAATCTCTTTATCTTCTTTGTGGATTCGAAGTTCAGGTTTTCTCACCTTCTGATGCTTCGCCATCTGCAAATGAACAAAATAATTTCCATTAGCTTTATTTTTTTAATAATTTGCACAAATAAAAATAGATACAAGCCTACGCACTATTTTATGATAGACATCACGCTGTTTTACTTTTCTCTACGCGTTACTTTACTATGCTCTATGCGCTACTTAACAACATACATAGCGATATTTAACAGAATGTAGAGCACTATAAAGCAAACTTAAATGTTCTTAAAGGAAGATTTAAATACACTTAAAGGAACCATTAAAGGCATTAGAAGAATGCCAAGATGCCTTAGGATATTGATGCTACGCGCTATTTCATTATGTAAAGGCGTTACTCTTTAGGTGCATACGCGTCGCTTTGCTACCAGATGCATTTAAAGAATGAAAGACATAAGACATAAGGGAGTATAAGTGCTATTTTTATGTGTAAAGGCATCAGTCTTTAGGTGCATATGCATCACTTTACCTACAAAATGCAAATTCCTACAACAAACACACTCAAACACACAAAAACTTCATAAAAATGTTAGAAATGAGGCTTACAACCCCACAATGGGTTCCATTTATGTATATGAAATTCATACCTTCATGAAATTAGTTTGTAATTATGATCAATTCAATGGAAGGATAACAAAGATTAACTAAATGAATTGAAAAAATGCAATAAGCATCTTATGGCTCTCTATCTAAGCATGCTAATGAATTCTCTCTTTCACATCCATTAGTGATAGTACTAGAATGAGAATTGATAAATATTATGCTTGTTTAGCTCAAAATGCTCACTAAAATGCAAATTCAACATGTAATTGCTATGAAAATAATCTATTTTCCTATAGTGGTGATGCTTTTCTCATGAAGTATGTGTTCTTGTTAAATGCATCGAAAATGACTTCTATTTAAAGGATTTCCCAAGGGTAAGGGGTAGAGTTGATTTAGCCATGGTTAAAGCTTGGTTGAGTTAATTGTCTCAAATGTTAAGACAATTTAAATGGCAGTTTCAAATAAGGGGACAAAATGAGTGGTCAAGATGTGTGATGGAGAATCAATTTGGCTTGATCCATGTGAGCTCCAATTCTCAATTCCCATTGGTTAATTCAATTTATGCCATGTGATGGAAGAGGAATTTAAGGGATTTAATTAAATGATTTAATTGAATTGTTTTAGTCATGTTCACCCTTGAATGGGTTAGAATTAATTTGATTTTAACTATGCAATTAATTGATTAATCTTAATTGCACAATTATTTAATTATTTGAATTGATTAATCCAAAGGCTTATGATATTTCAATTATTTTTTGATTTTGTTTGATTTGCTCACTTAATTTCTATTTGATTTATCTTGACCAATTTTAGGTGTCTACACTACCCATCTTCTGACCATGTCTATTGTTGGCCTGAAGGAGAAGAACTTTCCAACCAATGCATTGCTCATAGAAGAGACAATCTTTTCCATAACTCTCGTTTGAAGAAGACTTTAAATTCTTGTGTTGACAATAATAACACAACATAATTTGATTAGAATCTTGAGTGGAAGGATTGGCTAGAGGAAGGATGCTGTGAGGGGCATAGTAAAATTTTCCTTGGCCCTGTTTGGAGATGGAGAGAAATCCCTTTATATGATCTACACTTGTTCCCAGTGCGCGTTGCATCTATCCTTGCAACTTGCAAAAGAAGTAACTTGAACTCGATCCTTCTCTCACTAATGTGGCTATATAGAATTTGTGTTGAAGCCTAGGAAGAAGTGGTGAAATGAATCATTCTGAAAAAAGGGCAGCCAAACTAAATCAATGTTTTTTTAAAAAGGTATGTTCGCCATTATTGGCTACATTGATTTTTTTTTATTTAAGTTTTTTTAGTATTTTATTATGATAAATTATCATTATATATTATTGTACCATCCTAAAAATTTAGCACCCATTAATTGGATGTCTTTTAGGACTTACTAGACCCCATTTTAGTGATTCCTATATTCGAAGGTCTTTATTCTTGATTTCCTGCATCTTTCATGTTCTTCGGGACTTTGCACACTGTCTGAGTCCCATAATCACTTTGGAATTAACTCCTTCGAGACTAGGTCTACCTAAGTTGGCCTTTTCTAGGAAAAGGTGGACCTAACTTGGCCTTGTCCTTAGGCATTGTTCTTAAGTGGGCTCTAGGCCCAATGAGGGGGTGTTTTATTCCCCAATCTTAGTTTGGTCAGCCTGACAATTTTGGCATGTTTGGCATCCACTACTATCCATAACATTCATGAGAAAAATATCTCTCAAGTGCAAGAATTCAAACTATGCAACTGAAGTGGTGGATTCAAGATTTGAAGGCAAGCATCCATTGAAGATCTCCAAGTCTCCATTTCTCCAAGTCTTCTTCCATTCATGCAAATGAAATCTTCTCTCCTTGATGCAAGTTTCTCTCCCATGGTGGCCTAGTGGTTGAATTATCAAGAAAGAAAGAAGATCCATTCTGTTGACATAAGTTTTTCCATTAGTATACAAAGATAAACAATTTTTGAACCGTCGGTTACACTACACCGAAAGTCAAGTTTCAGTTCAGACCGAAAGTGCTAAGTAAGGAGAAACCCAACAACACAAGTTTTGAAGAGTAAACAGAAAGTGCAACCCGAAGATAATACAGAGGAAACCAAAAAGGAGGTTACACTATAAACCAAAAGAGAAGAAACAGAGGAACCCGATAGACAGTTCATCAAAGGAACACCAAAAGATAGTCAAACTGACTTCAGAGCAAACCAAACATCATACACCGAAAGTCAGTTATATCTCAAGAAAAGTGGATTTGACTTCCACGTCAGATAAAACAACTATATTCTATTTATAGAGTTTTGATTTGATTTTAAATCCATTTCTTAACGGACAAGAAATATTATTATAATTGTTTTAATCAGTCTAACTGATTAAAAACATGCAGACTAGGAGATCAAGGTCAAGTTGTAAACCTTTGATCATAGAGTTAAGTTTGTTATACGTGAAAATTTATTAGGTCAATCTATGTTATAAATAGATGTTGTAATCATTCATTTTGGAGGATGAGAGGATGAATGTAGCCAATGAGCACATCTATGGATCAGAGAGAGGGTTTCAAGAAGCAGAACAACAAAAGGTGAATTTGGTTATCAAGAACCAAATTTATTAGGTCAATCTATGTTATAAATAGATGTTGTAATCATTCATTTTGGAGGATGATAGGATAAATGTAGCCAACGAGCACATCTATGGATCAGAGAGAGAGTTTCAAGAAGTAGAAAAACAAAAAGTGAATTTGGTTATTAAGAACCAAGAATAGAGGCTATTAAGCAACATATGTATTATTCAATCACATTAGGTGATACTTTATACATGTAATCTTGAATGGATCTATAATCAGCAATTGTAGATTGTACACACTCAGGTTAATGAGTATTTTTGACTACATTCTAATAAGTGTAGCAAATAGAAGAAATCCTTTCAAGAAAGGTAGATTTAACAATCCTATTGTAAATCTCTTAACCGAGTGCACACTAAATAGTGTTGCTAAAGCTCTTAACAGAGTAGACCTTAACCAGTCTCCACATAATACTCCTAACAGGGTAGATCATCAGAAGTG
>MU223940.1:626543-644241 GCA_018584345.1 Thuja plicata | reverse complement strand
GAATTGATATATCTTACACAAAGATAGTATAGAATAGATGGTTGGTTATACAATTGATTACACAATGGATAAAGGTTAAAAGAGATAAAAGTTTTAGAGGTACTGATTCACCCCTCCCCTCTCAGTAATACTTCTCATTATTTTCAAAAATTGGTATTAGAGCTATAACTCTTATTTGGAAAGTTTAAAGACTTAAGAGAAAAGATCATACAATGGAGAAGTATAGGCTTGACAAGAGTATTGAGAATCAGAAGCTATAAATTCATATCTTCTATGAACAGTATAAAGAAGCCAGAATTAAGATGAGACAACTGCTAGATGAAAGAAAGATTATGTCATCTCGCTGTAATGAAACAAATAACCATGAAGAAGAGATACCAAATCTATTTGAGTCTTTAGGATCTACTACAAGCAAAGCATTAGACACATAAGAAGAAAGCATCACAAGCCTGAATGAAATCAATCAACATCTGGCTAGACAAGTAAAATCTTTGTAAACCGGTCAAAAGACACAGATGGTAAGAATGATTGATGTCATGAACAATGCTAGACAAGTTGAGCAAGAGAGAACACTAGCTATTGATGATAGAAGGAAGATTACTGAAAAACTACAAGAGAAAGAGTCAGAAATACAAAGACTTATAGAACATCATCATGAGATTACAAATCAGATTATTCTTATGAGTCAAGAGGAAAACATAATGAATACACAATTCATTGAAAGAATAGAAGCCATTGGTGAGCTAAGAGAAGAAAATGAAAAGATGAAACATGAACTCAAAATTCAGCAACAACATAATGAAATAATCAAGAGAGTTGAAGAAAGTAATAAGAGGATGGATGATTTTCTTGACGGTCAAAGAAGAGTCAACAACAATATCGGACTAGGGTATACCGAAAATGAAGAATCACCAAACCAAGCTGATCCAATTTCTATGCAAATCTAAGACAAAGAAAGATGATATGCAATCACTGTGGAAGGAAAGGCCACACATCAAATGTCTAAAAGAGAAAAATGAAAGGTATTCCTAAATCCACATCTTCATTCATAGGAATTTGTTATACATGTAACAAGAAAGGACATAAAGCATATGAATGTAAATCTGAGGTGAAACAACCAAAGAAGGAAACCTACATGGAAAAATACTTTCCTACTTGCAAAATGCATGGGCACACATCTCTTGAATGCTGGGAAAAGAAAAGGCAAGCATGGAAGCCTAAAAATTAAGAAACTACCTATCAAACGAAAAGATTCGGTAACCAATATGTATGGGATTAAAACACATGGGAAAATTGTACAACATGTGGAAGATTTGGTCACATTGCTGCAAACTGTATGAGACAATGGACAAGAAAATCTAGAGGCTGGAAAAACCCCAGAATGACATGTCTATACTGTCATAAAGTTGGTCATTTGAAGAAAAACTGCAAAGACCGAATGACAGAGACCAGCACCTTTGCCAATAGAAACACCGTTGAAGATATCAGGAAGATGAGAAACAAAATGTGGAGGAGAGATACAAACACTGATAAAGCTGGACCGAGCAATGTAAATGGTGACACCTTATCCAATAGATCTGGGGATATCACCACCCCCACCTAAGCAAAATAAGTAAGTATGGAACTGCATTAGACCAAGTTATATTTTGCATCAGTTCCTTTATACATAGTTAAAATGCTAAACAAGCACGATTGAAGATGCACTATGGTATTACTTGTTGCAATTCTGTGAAAACAATTTCATTAGTTAATGCATACTGGAATGCATCTGTATACATACAAATCTAAGTTGTCAATACTTACCGAGAATCATCAATTAACTCATAAAGGCTAAGTCGCTAGTGTAAACCGAGATCCATTGGTAATCATGTGAGTTGACAATGTCGTCTTCACCACACACTGAAATCCGTCGGTAAATGAAACAAGGTTAACAACAGCCCCAAAGCATCACATCACCAAAAATGTTAGTGTGTATCACCCAAAAAATCTGTCTTCACACACCGAGAAGTGGTTGAGCATTAATGACTCGACTTAGGGAAAAATATATAAATAGACGATGGAAGGGTTTCATTTTCACCAAGCGATTAGAGCGAAGCGACAAGAGCGAAACCAGAGCATGAAACAACAACATTGTAGAGCGACTCCAACCCGTATCACAGCACTCCAAACAGATCACTTATAGATACAGAGGTGAAAAGTAAGTACCAGCATAAACTGAGAACTATGTTTATCATTTATGGGAAAGCCCTAATTTCATAATCAATGACAACTACATCAAGAACCGCTAAGCTAAAGAATGTTAAGAAGAACAAGGTCAATCTTATCAAGAATAGTACATGTGAGGAACCTAAGTATAAGATATGTGCCGAGGTTTCTTCACAACCGGTAATGCTGGAGCATTCTCCAAAATACCAGCTAGGGTTTTTCTCGTCGAAGATGTGTGAGCATATATACACTGCAAGATCGCAAAAATAGGCAACCTGGAAGTTGAGCAAGATTTCAAGAAGCTTTGCAATGATGATGACACTATCAAGGAAGAACATAAGCATATTGAGGTAAAAGGGCTCACAAATTCCCTATGGTTCCCAAAGGAGTTCAAGACCGAATGGATTCGGTTAGTACTAAGCAGGATACATGACCAAAAACTATGGCTGGATGAGCCTAAACTGATAACCAGAGATGTTATACATGCTGTCACCGGTTATCCAATAACCGATAAGGTAAAGGCACTAAAGCACCTGCCTAAAGATGACATTGAGAAGAACACGGGAGCTAAATGCGATGGAAGAGGACTTAAGGTATCCACCATCACCGATGATGAACTAAAATTTGGAGCATGTGTCTTAGGATACAAGTTCTTTCAGGCTAGTAGGATGAACAACATTGCATCAGGAGTAGTGGATACAACATACAAGATTGTCAAGAAGGGAATTCAGTTGGATCTGTTAGAACTTCTACTCAAGCAGTTAGAAGAGAACATGAAGACAATAAGAAATGCAAAGTCAAATTCATGTAAGTTTGGTTCACTTATCATGTGCATATTCTTTTATTTCCAAGAATCTTTCCCATCTATAGGTAATGTGCAATGGGACACTACAAGACCAATGACCATATAGATTAGTGAGATCATAAAGTCACTAGGAGACAATTTTGAGTCAGTCATGGATGAATACTTTGCTGGATTCAAAGATAGAATGCAAAAGAGAGTAAGGATTAAAGAATAGTTAATATAAAAGTTCAAGATTGACATATGCTTTATGGTAGACACTGACTACACATTCATCAAGCCAGCTTCACCAAGAACAACATGGCTAGCACCACTTGATTATTAGGTGAACATAGATCAAGCATCAAATGCTATTGAGGCATTGATTAATGAGCCATTTGACAAATTACAACCTAAGTTTTCATATTCAAGACCCATCTATAATAAAAACACACATGAATAAGAAAATAGTACACCCCTTCCCGATTTCATTTCAAACAAAAAAGAACTAACCCCCTCCTATTACAAGGGAAAAGATTTGAATTGTTCTCCAATAAACACCACCAAGCGTATAACTAAATTATTCAATTTTGAACGCAAGAGAGTAAAATTTCCATTAAGATTACAAGTTCCATGATAAAATTCCCTTTCCAACCTAATTTCTTAAACCTTCACATCTATATAAGAAGTTAACCTATTCAAAAAGTTATTTCTCATTATGATTTAGAAATTTGAGGAAGCATCATAAATTAACTAATCTACAAAGATAATGAATAATAAATAAATAAATAAAGAGATAAAACCAAGATTCATAGCCTAGCAAGAGTTAGCATGGTAGAAAATGTCTAGTCCTTCCTTGCTGACAATATTGGCATTTTCTTCCTTGCTAACTTTTGCTGGGCTGTGAATCTTGATTCTATCTCTTGGTGCAAAATTATTGAAATCTTGTGGGGGAGACTAGTTGTCACAATGGTGAGAAAGGCTGATTGCACCCTTGGTCTCCTTGGTTGTTCAACATAACGATGGTTCGTGACATGGCTTAACTGCCTCTTGTGTCTTCTATATGTCTAGTGGTTGTATCGGGCATTAACAAGTCGATCTTTTGGTGCAACGAAAACCGCTACTTGTAACAAGTGGTATCAGAGCTTGGTCACAGGTTCAAACCCCACGCTTGCACTAGGGGGGATTGTTACAATGGTGAACAAGACTAATTGTGCCCTTGGTCTCCTTCCTTTTTCAACGCAGCAGTGGTTCGTGACATATCTTAATCGCCTCTTGTGTCTTCTATGTCTAGTGGTTGTATCAGGCCTTAACATGTCGATCTTTTGGTGCAACAACAACCGCTAGTTGTAACACTAGTGGGACCAAAATGTTGGTTTGTGGTGACTGATCATGCAAGTACTGTACACTTTCTAAATTTGTTTGGGTTAAATCGTCAAGCATTTACCTAGGTTAACTTGTCAAGCATTTCCCTAGGTTAACTCCACAAGCAACTTTAGGGTTAGGGTTTTTCTATAAGAAAAATGTTGTTAGGGTTAAGGCTTTGTAGAGTGAAGAAGTATTGTAGCATTTGCAACTTGGTATTGAGCTGCAAGGGATCACTGGCTGTAATTAGTTGAAATTACTAGATAATAAGATTGGACTCTTTGTTTGGTGGACGTAGCCCAAGATTGAGTGAACCACGTTAATTTTTTTGTGCCTTATTTCTGTGTGTGCTTTATTCCTCTATTTTATTGATCGTATATGCATTGTTAAGATATATGTCTTCTAATCCTAACACAAAAAGAAATGCTTCCTTTGGAGATTGATGCTTAACAAACTCGCTCTTAAACATCCCAATGAAAACTACATCTATGTTCAATATGCAAAACCCCTGAGAATTTGAGGAATCTTTTCTTTGGTTGTTTATTTGCCAGGGAGGTGTAGAAGATGTTTGGTTTGATTATTAAAGAAAATATTAGTATCTTAGAGATTGCCTTTGGTAATATCCTAAGCTTACAGAAGGATTATAATGTTTTTTGTCCAGTCTCTCTGTTCAAATTCTTTGGATTATTTGGAAGTTTAGGAAAAAAACTATTTTCAGTTACAGTGATATAACTTATTGAGTCTCTGAGGAGACTCGTATTTCATGACATTGGCATGTAGGTTACAGTTACTATGAGACTCTTCATAAATAAATTTGAGGATCTATTACAGGATGACGCAACCAAAGTCTTCAAATGGGAGATCTCCCATGGGTTTACATAGGCTAGGAGCACTCAGGAAAGGATTCCATTTGAGACAGTGCTTCAAAATTTTATGGCAGAGCTTATGCAATAGCGTGAGAGAGTAGGTAAGCTACTGTTGTGCCAGAGACACTATACTTGTAGCAATCTTACCATCTTCAGTAGTAGATGATACTCCAGTACATGGCTTCATCCCAGAGACATAAATTCACACCCATACTGCCAGCAAGTACAAGAAGGGACACACAAGGTGGGTTTCTTGGGTCGATAGGAGAGGGAATGACAAAGATCCTAAAGGAGTCTTCGAAAAATTTGACAAATACCATGTTTGGTACAATTTGTATATATTTTGAAAGGTTACTAGTAATGTAGTACCGATGAAGATGTATATGTTTCGATACTAGTATGTATAGGATACTGATCCTAATCAGTAAGTATCTATGTACATAATTTTGTAGTATTTAGAGCTGATCAATAGTATTATGTAGCACAATATGGCAAATTTGGCTGAATATATGTAACAACAGATGAAAAAATTATATAGAACTGAAACTACGACATATGACATTTGTATTTTGAACATATTATACTTAATACAAAAAAATAATAAAGAATCTCTGATGTTTAAACACTTCCTCCACTTCATCTAGAAATATCTCATTTTTTAGGAACTTGAGATTCCGAAAACTTTAACATATAAATACATTGATAAGTAGAAGATATTTTCCATAGCAAGTCAAACTGTGATATTGCTATCCCTATTAGTTTTTTAAGTCAAACTCATAGCATAGAAGATTAAAATTAAAAACATTGTAAAATCATGATAGCAACATCACAATACAAATACATTATAAAATCTCATAACTAATTTCCCAAATTTTATGCTTATCAACATCATAACTGCATATGTTCTAGTGGTTGGTGTTCTGATTTCTTTATTTTAGTTTTTGATAGAGGTAAACTGTTGTGTTGCTATGCTACCCAGAAACGCCCCTTCTCTATCCAATGGAGATGCCAACTAGACGTGATAAAAAAAATCCCCCACTAAATAAATTTACACAGTCTGTCGGTATCCTTTTTTTTGACAGTTAATTCCAAATTTTATAACGCATACTATTAAAAATGAAACCCACAGATTAATGATATGCAATATTATAACCAGCAATTTAATGGACGAAATTTTTTAAGAACCTGGAAAAGATTTTGCAGAAGAATTGTGTGGTTGAGCTCACTCGCTTGAATCGCCCCCAACTCCTCCTCCTCCTCCTCTCGTATTTTTCCCCAAAAATTCTGTGTGTCTAGATTTGATTTTTCATTCTATTAATAAATTTTTTACGCCCCAAAACATGGATGTGGTAGTTTATTTACAGTTTTCACTTTTGTTTTAATAAATGCATGATATGTAACTCATGTCCGCCTGCTTTTGACTTCACTTCCACCCCTATAAACCAACCCTTCATTTTGATATACAAATAAAAAATTAGATTTTACTATTATCTGATGATAGCATTAAGCAATAAACGTAATTAAAATAATAGTTTTAATTTTAATTATGGAATCTTTGTTTTATTTTTAAAGAGTAACTCATTTTTCATATAAAATAAATATGATTTTAATTAAGTATTACATGCATCTAGTTATAATTTCAATCATAGAATTATGCATTTTATTCAAATATTCTATGTTTAAACTACATAAGATTCTTTTACAATTTAAGAGAATCTTGTTATTTAAATTACGAGTATCTATTAAATAATAAACAAATCTAATATTAAAGTCACATTTTAATAGTAAAATAAACAATCATAGAAATTTTATCAATTATTACTAAATGAAAAATTTTCAAACATAAATAAAATAAAAGTGTAAAATTTATCACAATAACTAAATTAATGGAGTGACATCAATGAAACAACATAATGCCTAGTTGTCTTAAGACATTTAAGAATACAAGTATAGAGACATGGTTAGAAATGCATCAAAACAAGCACAACATTAAATCAACTACAAGACTGTGTGACTAGATTCTTTCATTCTTGTCACTGTTGGTATGCTAACCCCTTCTACCTAGGCCTCATTCTTGTTTTCAACACATGTCCAAAACTCCCAAAAGAAAAATTTGCATCAGTCCAGGTTAGCACCATAATCCATAACCCAAAACCAATAATGAAATAACATCATTAATCCATCTCATTTCATATTTGACCATATAAATATGATGCAAACATTAAACACCGTCAAAGTAAACCACAACATGATATCCATGATATACTAATCTAATGTCTAATAAATCTATAAACTCAATAAATCCAATGTCTAACATCAAACATAGTTGTTGACTAGATCAAAGATAGTCAAAGAAACTCAATGGAGTCTAATGTATCTCCTAAAATCTAGGTCACTCGAAATCAAGACATGACATTAAGGTGCATTACCTATGGAACCCAACACCTTTAATATTATTCAGACTTAGAGGGAGAGTCAAATGGAGAAAAATAATGTATTTGATATAAAAATTTGAGGGTTCATAATTTCATACATGGAAAATCAAATTGTTGATCCTTATTGAAAAGGAGCCGTGGGATATAGTAAGTTGAGCAACAGCAAGGCCAACTATTGTTGATGAAAGCACAAAGTGGACTATGAAGGATTGAAGAGCAATAGCTTAGATTGGTCTTGCATTTTCAGATGCATACCTCCATCACATTGACTTATCAAAGACCTCAAATGAAGTATCATACAATTTGAATGCTTTGTTTGGATCAAAAGAATCAAGTGTGAATATGGGTTTAAACCAGAAATTGTTTGGGTTAAAATTGATGAAAGGGAACAACATTGTTCGACATGTTAGTAAGTTTTGCTTCCTATTGAATCAATTAATTAGGATAGATGCTAAAGTAGTTGATGATGATCTAAAAGATATTTTGTTAAATAACATGCCTCCTAGTTATAACAATATTGTTTTCACATTAAACAAAGTAGATGCTACCCCAGAAGAAATAATAGCCACTTTGATTGATGAAGGAACTAAAAGAATTGAATCAATTAAAGAAGAAACTGCAATGTATAGAAAAATAAGCCTACCCATTCCCGCATATCTATTTCTTCTACATCAAAATAAATTTGTTTCTTCAAGAATATAATTTTGTACTACTGTTGCAAGAAGGGACACTCAGCAAGCCAAGGATCTCCTTGATAGAAAGCTAAAAATAGATAAGATATTGGCTGCAAATGATGACGAAGAGTGCCTTCATGTGGTGGTTACTGAAGACCCTCCACAAAAAGACAATGAGGAGGAATATGTTCTCTAAATCAAATCAACTAAATGATGAATGCATAGGAGGTTGGAGGACGTTCAATGACCTTTCGTCAGCCACTAGCAATGAGGTTGTGAATTGTATTAGTGACAAAATTATTTTTTACCAAAAATAGTAAAGCAAGATCAGTTTCTAGGTGGTAGCAATGATCATCTAACACCATTTGTGATCAAAGTGGCAATGATCCATAATGGCGGCTGCATACGCGACAACAAAGGGCTTGGTGTTCAAGCTTTTTATGTAAGTAATTGGATGTGTTTGTCCCCATTTATTATTATTGATTATTTTTTATCAATAATCTAATATCATTTGTGATCAGAGTGGCAATGATCTATAATGGAGGTTGCATACATGACAAAAAAGGGCTTGCTATTCAAGCTTTTTATATAATTAATTGGATGTGTTTATCCCCAATTACTAAATTATTGATTATTTTTTAATGGATGTGTTTATCCCCATTCATAATATATCATGTAGGTGAATGGATATGTTTGTCCCCATTCATGTGTAATGGTAGTAATTGAAAGTCATTCAAGGGAGAGATTGATGAATTACAACTAATTGTATGTTTGAAGTCATTTTGTTGATAGTCAATCGAGTTACAGATATGATGATAGACATTAATCAGTTAATGTATTATCATTGATGTCAACTTATTTGAGTATCATTGTGGTAACAAACATCTATTATGGATTGAAGATATGGAACAAACAAAGTTTATGTGGTCGGTAATTGAAGAGTTTTGTATACACCGAGTAACAGTGAGCATTGAGTAAATACAATGTATACCGAGCACAGTGATAACCATGCTAGGGATCACCGACATATCACGGTATTGACCAAGCAATTTAATCAAACCAAGGCTGACTATAATGATGAGTTGGAAATTGATGATTCTGAGGTAAATGATAAGGTTTGTTATGATGATCAAACGGTTATGAAAATTCAAGGAAGATCGGATGACAAAGATTGAAACATGTTTTTAACACAACTGCCGAGGAAGGTTTAAGCGACAAAACCAATGATGGAGATTAAGCGGAAAAATATAAAGGATTGAAATTAAATGAGTTATGATCTGTCTATATAAGAGACAAAAGATTTATTATGAATCATACATGATGCTATGATATGCACACATGCAAATTTCATGCATGACTGATCAAATTGGTTAAAGACAAAATCAAAAATTTCTGCAAACATCACCGAGCGACAGAGGAAAGAGCATTAACCGATCAGAACAAAGTATGAAGAATCAAATGAGTTGAAGTGAACAAATTGATCAGAGGTATTATGTACTTAGCACAGATCTGAAAATAGAGTTGTATTTGAATAAGATCATTACTGTATCAGTTTAACCATTGTTATAGATAAATCTCTCAACCGAGTGGGACGTGAAAGTCTTTATTATGATATTCTAATGAATGTTGAGTGTTTTCTTGTTGACCCCATAGTGAATGATTGGTCAAGAGAGAACTGTTATTTTTAAATCCTCTAACCAGGTCACATTTAATAGTGTGCATTTTAACCTTTAACAAGGTTGGCTCTTAACCGAGCTCACTTTAGAAGAGTGAAATATTTTGGGTTACCGGTCCTAGGTGGTTTTTCCTTTAGTAGGGTTTCCATGTTAAAAATCTATGTGTCAATGTGTATGATTGTTATTTTTCTTTACACACTACTTTATGTACATTGATCGGTAATCATAGTATTGATTTACTGCTACTCAGTATATGACTAAAGTTTGAAATTACAGTATACATTTCATCGAGTTGATTTATAGGTTTGGAATTGTTGTTATATACATATGGGAGAATTTGGGAATGTAGGATAATTGAGAACCAATTGATTCACCCCCTCTCAGTTATTCTAACAATTCCAGTATCAGAGCACACATTGCTTAGAAGGTAAGTCTTAAAGGACTTAAGCTAAAGATCACAAGATGTATAAGAGAGACGTACCGAAGTTGAACAAGGAGAACTTCTCAACATGGAAGAGAAGAATGAGACTATACCTATCAAGGATTGGATATGACATTGCAAATACCTGGATAATGAATTCATCCTACCTACTGGACCTTTGACTGTTAATCAGATGAAAGAGAAACATGAACACAACATTATAATGGTAGAAATTTCTTCTTCACTTATTGATGCTGAATTTGAGGATATCAAGACATGTAAATTAGCCAAGAAGATGTGGGATAAGATTACACTAGTTTATGGAGGAGATGCAAATGTACAAAGAGCTAAAGCTGAAAGTCTTCGAGGAAAATTTGATGACATGAGAATGAAAGAAGGAGAGAACATAACATAGTACAATACCTGACTCAAGGAAGTTGTGAATGCTATTCGAGGAGCAGGTTGAACTATTGATGAAGACATTATTGTGAGTAAGATTCTTAGAAATTTATTGCCTATTTATTCTATAGGAGTCTCTGCAATACATGAAATGAGAGCAACACCTGGAAATAATATTACTCTTAATAGCCTTGTTGGTAGATTGATTTCTTTTGAGCTGAACAATTTTGACAACAATGTTGTACCTACTATGGAATCTGCATTTATGTCTACTTTGAAAATTAGTAAATATGGTAGCAAACACATGATAAGAAATAACAGTGACAGTGACAGTGATAATAAGGAACTTGATGAACTTGAATCATTAATGGTTAGAAGATTGCACAAAGGAAAAGGAAGATATAAAGGTAAACTACCTTTGATATGTTTTACTTGTAAAGAGATTGGACACTTTGCTGCCCAATGCCCTAACAGAAAGAATGATGAAAGAAATGAAAGATATAATGACAGAAAAGATGAAAGAGAACACATAAGCAACCGACAGTATGACAGAAGGAATAACCAAGATTACAAAGACAAAGGAAAGAAGGCTTGTTACATCGCTGAAGATAAAGATAATGACACTGATGAAGATATTGAGATAGTGTTTGTAGCTTTGAAAGAAGATTCAAAAGAAGATGAAAGGTATGTTGAAACAACACTTATTTCTAAAGTTAGTAAGCATGACATTTGGGTTATTGATAGTGGCTGCAAACATCACATGACTAGAGATAAATAAAATTTTGAATTTCTTGAGCATTATAATGGTGGATCTGTTAGAATGAGAAATGATACACCCTGTCAAGTGAAAGGAAAAGGTACTATAATGCTGAAAAATAAAATCAAATGTGAGAATGCATATTGGGTGAAAGACATAATTATAATCTATTGAGTGTTTCACAGTTGAATAACATAGGTCACCGAGTTGCATTTGAAAATAGAAAAGCTAGAATTTATGATGGAACATGAAAATTGATCGACACTAGTGAGCAATCAAAAGGTAATCTATCCTATCTTGGCACTGCTTAAACTACTTGTTTGATGGCTAAGAATGAAGATGTATGGTTGTGGCATAAGAGGCTTTGTCATGTAAATTTTGACAACATGGTCAAGATTAGTAAGAAAAGAAAAGTTAGAGGCTTACCAAGCCTATCTAAACCAGACCATGTAATGTGCAAGAATTGTCAAATGGGAAAAATGTCAAAATCTAGTTTTAAGAGAGAGAATTTTTCATCTAATGATATTTTGGAGATAGTTCATACAGACCTATGTGGACCAATGAGAACACAGAGTTATTATGGAGACAAATACTTTACTTATTTGTTAATGACTACTCTAGAATGATGACTGTCATGTTCTTAAAAGCAAAAGCTAAAGCATTGAAGATGTTCAAATGGTACAAAGCTAAAGTGGAAAAAGAAACTGGTAGAGAACTTAAATGTTTGAGATCTGATAGAGGAGGTGAATTTCTTTCTGATGAGTTCACTAACTTTTGTAATCAGTATAGAATCAAGAGACAGGTTTCTGCACCGAGGATACCACAACAGAATGAAATTTTTGAAAGGAGAAATAGATCAATTGTGGATTGTGCTAGAACACTGATGATTGAAAAGAATTTTGCACAAACATACTGGAGAGAAGATGTAAGTATTGATGTATACATACTGAACCGAGTACAATTGATGAAAGATACAAACATGACACCTTATGAATTATGGTATGGTTATACACCTAATGTGAGCTATTTTAGAATATTTGGAAGTCGTTGCTATATTCTAAAAGATGATAGAAATGGAAATTTTTTTAAAAAGCGATGAAGGAATATTTCTTGGATATTCTACTAAGAGCAAAGCTTATAAATATTTGAATAAGACTTCTAACAAGATCATTGAAAGTGCAAATGTAAGAGTTGATGAATTTGCTGAGAAGAATGATGAGGAAAGCACAAAAGAATCATAAGATTATAGTAGATTTGTCTACATTGAAGAACCTGACACTTTTCCCACACAGATACCTAACGCTACCATGCAACAGGGTAATGTTACCGAGCAACAGGAGGCACAAATTGAGAATCAGGAAAATGTTGCAACTGAAGATCATGAACAAGAGCACAATGAACCTACTAGAGAACATAATGAAGAACACAGAATTGAACTTGTACTTGTAAAATATGTAAGGAGATTGTCATCCATAGAATCAGATTATTTGAGATAAAAGAGATGGCATGATGACACAAAGTAAGTTGAAAGACAACACATGTTTGATTTGTGAATTTGAACCTAAAATGTTAGAGATGCACCTGAAAATGAAGAATGGATTATTGCAATGAATGAAGAAATTGAGAAGATACAAAAAACAAAACATGAACATTAGTACTGAGACCGAGTGATAAGAATGTCATTGGCACCAAATGGATATTCAGAAAAAAATTGAATGAGAATGGAGATGTAACTAGAAATAAAGAAAGATTAGTATGCAAAGGGTATGCACAAGAAGAAGGTATTGACCGCTGAGAAACTTTTGCACCCATTTCTAGACTTGAAGGAGTTAGAATATTACTTGCATATGCTGCATATAAAGGATTCAAATTATATCAGATGGATGTTAAGTCTACATTTTTGAATGAAATATTGGAAGAAGAGGTATACATTGAACAACCTGAAGATTTGTTGATCTTGATCAGACAAACATGGTATGTAAGTTACACAAAGCTTTATATGGTTTGAAACAAGCACTGAGAGCATGGTATGAAAGACTACACTCCTATCTTATTGGCATTGGATTTATTAGAACAAGTGATAGCAACAATTTGTATTTGAAAGGATGAAATGATGATAAGACCCTTATTGCTAAATTTTTTTTTGATGATATTATATTTGGAGGAAATGATAACCTATACACATCATTTGCTGATGAAACGAAGAAATAATTTGAAATGTCAATGTTTGGAGAGATCAAAATTTTTCTTGGCTTGCAAATTTCACAAAAGGCTGAAGGCATCTACATTACTCAGTCAAAGTACATCAAGGAAGTACTTAAGACATTTAGAATGGAAGAATCAAAACCAGTCAAAACACCTATGGTGACAGGATGCAAATTGACAAAAGAAGATAAGAAACCTAAGGTAAATCAGACTTTGTATAGATCTATGATTGGAAAGTTGATGTATGTTGTACACACTAGACCAGACATAGCACACACAGTTGGAATTGTTGCAATATTTTCTGCTAATCTTAGAGAAGAACATATGACTAATGTAAAGAGAAAATTTAGATATCTGAAGAACACTGAAGATTATGGACTATGGTACAAAAGGGAAGGCAAGTTCAAACTGAAAGTTTACACTGATGCTGATTGGGCTGAGAACATTGATGATAGAAAGAGCACCACTAGTGGAGCATTATTTATAGGAGAAAGATTAGTTACTTGGATGATTAAAAAGCAAGGATGCATATCTCAGTCAACTGCATAAGTGGATTATGTTGTTGCTGCTGCAAACTGTTTGAACATTGCATGGATAAAACAACTTTTGAAAGGTATGAATGAAGAGATCACTGACCTAGTGATAATTTATTATGATAATAATAGTGCAATAAATATTTCAAAAAAGCCTGTGATGCATGCAAAGACAAAGCATATATCTATCAAATATCACTACTTGAGGGAACAAGTACAAGAGAAACAAGTTATACTAGAATATGTACAATTAAAAGAACAACTTGCAGACATATTCACTAAACCCTTACCAAAAGATACATTTGAGTACTTGAGGGGTAGACTAGGGGTTCTTCCCTTGTTTATCAGTCACTAAGCTTACTAGGAGGTTGCATCAACCTGCATGTAATCGGAATATCAATCATGTTGATGCAAAGATGAACTAGACTGACATAGACATATCAGTACACTGCAAGGTACTTCTTCTACTGCACCAAAAACCAGAGATTTTTTTTTTGGCTAATGGAGAGCTGTATATTTTATTTTTTGGAATTGTTGTCAAAGGGAGAGAAGATTCAATGAAATATCTATCCACTAAAGGGAAAGAAGATTCTATAGATAAAGGGAGAGAAATGACATATCTATCTACAGAGAGAACATACTCAAGAACATAAGAGTCAAATCTACAGGGAGAGTCTACATGGTGAATTTTTAATGCTGAAATATTTTATATATTCAAGCTAGGGAGAGCTACAACATTTTACAGTTGTAGAACAAAATTTTGGTATTCTATGACATTTTTATATTACATATTTCATATTGTGTTGCCATCAATGCCAAAGGGAGAGATTGATGAACTAGAACTGTTTGTATGTTTGAAGTCATTTTGCTGATAGTCAATCGAGTTACAGATATGATGATAGAAATTAATCAGTTAATGTATTATCATTGATGTCAACTTGTTTGAGTATCATTATAGTAACAAACATCTATTATGGATTGAAGATCTGGAACAAACAAAGTTTATGTGATCAGTAATTGAAGAGTTTTGTATACACTGAGTAACAGTGAACACCGAGTATATACAGTGTATACGCAGCACAGTGATAACCGAGCTAGGGATGACAGACACATCACATTATTGACCTAGAAATTTAATCAAACCGAGGCCGACAAAAAAGATGAGTTGACAATTGACAATTTTGAGGTAAATGATAAGGTTTGTTATGATGATCAAATGATTATGAAAATTCAAGGAAGATTAGACGACGAAGATTGAAACCTTTTTTTAACACAACTACCGAGGAAGGCTTAAGCGGCGAAACCAACGATGGAGATTAAGCGCAAAATCTAAAGGATGTAAATTAAATGAGTTATGATGTTTATATAAGAGACAAGAGATTCATTATGAATCATACATGATGCTATGATGCACACACATGCAAATTCCATGCATGACTGATCAAACTGTTAAAGATAGAACTGAGCATTTCTGGAGACATCACCGAGCGACAGAGGAAAGAGAATTAACTGAGTAGAATAGAGTATGAAGAATCAAATGAACTGAAGTGAAAAAATTGATTAGAGGTATTACGTACTTAGCATAGATATAAAAATCTACAAATATAGTTGTATTTGAATCATATCATTACTATATCAGTTTAACCATTTTTACAAATAAATCTCTTAACCGAGTAGGATGTGAAAGTCTTTATTATCACATTGTAATGAATGTTGAGTGTTTTCTTGTTGACCCCATAGTGAATGATTGGTCAAGAGAAAAATTTTAGTTTTAAATCCTCTAACCAAGTCACATTTAACAGTGTGCATTATAACCTTTAACAGGGTTGGCTCTTAACCAAGATCACTTCAGAAGAGAAATATTTTGGGTTACCGGTCCCAGGTGGTTTTTCCCTTAGCAGGGCTTCCACATTAAAAATAAGTGTCAATGTGTATGATTGTTGTGGATTGTTATTTTTCTTTACACATTACTTTATCTACATTGATCGGTAATCACAATATTGATTTTCTGCTACTCGGTATATGACTAAAGTTTGAAATTACAGTATACATTTCACCAAGTTGATTTATAGGTTTGAAATTGTTGTTATATACATCTGCGAGAATTTGGGACTGTAGGATAATTGAGAACCAACTGATTCACTCCCCCCTCTCAGTTATTCTAGTTCAATTTGTTCCCAATCATAAGAGTTAATGTTTATGATTGGATGTGTTTGTCCCTAATCATAATTGTTGTGAGCATAAGTGTATGCCCTTGTTCATAACCTTGATGTTGGTGTCCTAGGATAAAATGTTAGTTTCCTAAGCATAGTGAGAGTAGTTCCACTACTGCTACTCGTACCTTATATTTTTAATTGGTGATCTATCATGTGTTCATATCAAGTATTTTGATGTGCTTTCACCCATATTCACATTAAGGGGGGTGTTGGGAATTAGTGTTCACATAAATGTTAGAAATTAGAGTTTATGTCGATTTAAAAAAGTGTCAAAAACAACTTAATATTATTATGTCACATGGTTTGTTAAATAGATTATTAGAATAGAGGTGTGTATCGAGTTGAATGTTAATAAAAAAAATTGTTTAGGTTTTTCCCTATAAAATGAGGTCTAAAAATCCTATAAATATATATATAATTTTATTGGAAAGAAAGAGAAGCAAGTACTAATTTGTTTTTAATTATTCTAGCTTCTTTTCCTATGCTCATATTTTTTTAATACACATCACAAAATAAAATTGGAAAAAAAATATTTAAAAATTATGAATTATCAAGTATTAATATTCATTATATAATAAAATCTCCAATTTTTATTTAGTTGTATTTTAAATTTTTATGAATCTTATTTTATTACAAATATTTATTTAAATAAATTCAATGTCATTTTACATAGTTGCGTCCATGACTTTATGACGTAATATTATAATATAAAACTATTATATATTCTAAAATATTTACTATATTATATTTTTAATATATATATGCTATAAATAATTATTACAATTTCAAATATATAATATATATTATTCTATAATATATATAATATAAAAATACTATATCATATATGCAATGTTATGTAATTTTAATATTTTACTAACCCCTTATTTATTATTATGTCATGTCAATTCTTAATAAATATATATAACAATATTATGTGATTTTAATATTTTACTAATCTCTTATTTATTATTTAAATTTCACCTTACTACTTGGCACTTGTGTATATGTCATAAATTTGGCATATGTAATAGTAGACATGTCATGTCAATTCTTACTAAATATCTATAAAATCAACATTATAAGATTTCCACAATCTATTTAAATCAATTATTTGTGCTTGTATTTTTAGCATCTAAAAATACAAGAAGCAAATTATATATATATA
>MU223940.1:589297-626380 GCA_018584345.1 Thuja plicata | reverse complement strand
CAAACAATCAGCAACACCATTCCACTCTCTGGGGATATGGGTGAAAGTAACAGAATCCAAAAAGTGTGTGTGTATATATATATATATATATATATAAAGAAAAATTATTATTATTTTTATTATAAGAATAACACACATATATATACATACATACATAGTTCTCATAAATTTTTTTTTTTTCAAATACAATGATATAATAATAATATAATTATAATAGTTTTTTAACTTTTGTCAAGAGTTTAATAATAATTTAAAAAATCAATACAAAATATAACAATATAAAAATACATATTAAAATATAGCAATGTAATCAATATAATAATATTGAAATGAAATAATGAATAAACGTGATAACTCTAGCAAACTTCACCTGAATATATTCTTGTGAAGATAGGTATTCTAATTTAAAAATAGTAATAATGCAATTTTCTGGAATTTGATTGTGTTTCAAATCATGTGATCCACTATCCATTTTTTATTTTCAGTCCTTCTCATTCTGATGATAGATCATAGAATGTAATTCGAAACCTGGATGCAAAAACAGTGCACACAATCAAATTCCAGAAAACTGCATTATTTTTAATAGATTGTGGAAATCTCTTCATATTAAAAATAATAATTAAAAAAATCAATTTAACTCCAAAGTAGTAAATAAAAATAGCCGAAATCCAACTCAAATTCCAAACAAAATTTATCTATACTAATACAAATATATCTCCACTCCCAATTAAAGCAAAATTACAAAAAGATAACAATTTAAAAAAGGTGAGAATATTTTATAAACGATTCTTGCACAAAACGCAGAGATTTCTTTGTGTAATCTTACCCTTGTTTTGAGTCAATGCTTGGGATTCTATTCATATTATATGACCGTTTGTGAATGAAAAATATCATTCAACGCATCTGAATGGAGAGTTTCCATTGATGTTTTAAGGATAAAGAATTGTTTTCAAACCTAACACTATTTATTCGTCGGTTACCAACCATTACCTTGGACAAAAACAATCAGGGTTTATCTAAAACTCAATTATTCCAACCATTTTCAAGCTTCATGAAAGATTGTCTTACATGAACTTCTGAGTATTATTCGGTAGTTAGACATAGATAAATTCCAAACTTGTATTCAGCTATAGAATATAATTGGCAAGAGATAACATTAAGCTTATTTAATGTCTACAATTTGAGGTTAGGTAGAACTTTGTGATAGTTGGTGGGCTAAAGTGTTTCTTTGATATTATATTTAATTGTATATATTTTCTTATATTTTAGAGTTATAAATGAAAATGCATAATTCATTTTAAGAGATAGTAGTTGAGATGGAATTATGTATCAATTAAATTGGATGATAAAATATCAAATAGAAAGTGATCTAGGATATAAATAATTACATTAGCTATAATAGTCATAGATTTAAAAAAGAAAAAAAAGGAAACAACTACATGAATCATATGTTTAAAATTCGTAGACATAAGTAAAACGAAACTTAAACAACAAGTACTATAAAACTAACATTGGGAAATGGTCTTTGACTATTAGGTTTACTTCACCATGTGTTTATCTTCCATTAACTTTTAATCAATGAGATTGGTGTCTTATAGTCATCTTGTAGTTAAGAGTATTGCACACCTAGTGAGCCCAAGCACTTCTTGTGGCAAGATGGTAAGCTCCTTGGAGGAAGGGAACTTGGCTAGTTATTATTATGGAGCTATAGCCAAGGAAATTTTTTTTTGTTTCACATCACTCAATCCATATATTTAGCGAAGAGAGAGTAATGAAATAAACCACATTACATAAATTAATCTACATTAATTAAATAAATCCAATCATCAAACACAAATTATTCTAGATTAATCTTGAATTGAGTCATCAAAGATGGTGTGTGAGGTGCAAAGGGAGAAACATAGAGAGAACCGAAGGATCATCGAGGAGATGATCAAGGAGTAGGAAGATGGGTAGATGAAGTTGATCACAAGTTCCTCATTGAAGAGCTTAGACCCAGAATTGGACATGAGAAGCAAAATGATGATATGAGATGGAATCAAGAAGCTACGACTAGTGGTGCCTTGGTTTGCTGGGAGGTGTGGTCATGGAAAGGAGAAAAAGAAAACCTTAGGCGTCACTCAGCTAGGTGCAAAACTTGGGAAAACAACAATTTTTTTGACTAGGACAATCCCAAGACCAGAAACTAGTGGGTAGCAATGTAGTCACCAAATCAAAAGGGAACCTAGACATCAAAATGAGGGAAGAAGGAATGTGCAAAACCCGAAACACCCTTAACTTTGGCAACATACAAAAATTAATTTAGGACAACCAACAGAGAAAAATTATCCCATAAGAAAATGGTATAGGCGACATTGGCAAAAGAAGTTAGGAAGGTCTGGATTTCACAAAAGATTTATAGGAGATGGTGCCCAATAAAATTCAAAAGGTTCACAGAATAAAGAATGCCCAGAACTTAGGTTGAGGAGTGGTGAAGATGATAAATCATGCATGTTAGGAGTAGAATAGAGGAAACATTTGCAGAAAGGTAAATTTGATACTCTTAGCTAGAAGAAATGTAATTTCTATTTTGAAATTTAAAAGATTCTTGATAAACATGGTTTAATTTTCAATGATATGCCTCTGAGATTACCTCTTGTTAGGGGATTTAAATGTGTTATTGAGTTAGAAAAAAGTGCCAAACCTATTATAATTGTTAAGTACACCACAAGAATGAGAGGAGGGGGGGGGGGGGGGGGNGTTGGCAAATCAATCTTGTACATATACTTAAAAATTTTCTTTAATTTACATCAATTAACTTTAACCAACTTAATATTGAAGAAAGATAAAAGTAATGAACAACATTCACATGAACACCCAGTTTTTACATGGAAAACCTAATGAGGGAAAAACCATAGTGAGATCCATCTCACTATATGAATAACTAATTACCATAATATTTTAGGCTCAAGGCTAAGGTAGCTCATTTCTCTTGATTTGACTTGAAGGCTAAGGTGCACAACCTTAGGGAAAGATACAAGGGACTTGCTAGCTGAGATGCACAATTTTGGGGTAATACACAAAGGACTTGCAGGATGAAGCTCATTGCCTTAGGGAAAGATACAAATCTACAAAAAAATACCAAGAAGGAATCGTTGTCTTCCAATAAGATACAAGAATAATATGAATTAAAATGAACAATCCTTCAAAATACTACTTGTAACAAATGTCCAAGCATGAAATTATCCTTGAATCACTATCTCAAGAAGCTAACTTCATGAAAAATACCAGATACACATCCAATGTCTCAAACTCTGATAGTATGACTAATATTCAATCGTGAAAACACATCATCAAACTAATCTTTGCACTTCTCTTCAAAACACATTCTTCCACATGATTCACATCTAATCCGCACCTCAACATGCTCAAATAAAATCCTATATATATCAACGCCATTAAAAAAACTCAATTAGGTTGGCCAGAATAGAACAAACATAATTCCAATCAAGTTGGCCACAAACTATAATTGCGATAATTACATTCCACTCTAGGAGATAAACAAGACCCAAATACATCATAACACACCTTTCTAACCTTCTTCAAAAGGTTCACACATGACAACACATCCTCCAAATTTGGCAGCAGACATAATGTGTAGATAAATAATTTAGTGCATAACTAGTCGGCCCAAAAACATAATCCAATGCAAATAATTCAATATGGATCTTCACATTTCATGGTTATACTGAAAACAATATCTTAACTCAACTTCCAACACAATTACAGATCAAAAGAATATGATCTAAAGAAGAAAACCCAATTGAGTCAACTAGATACCAACACAAACCACACTATTGAGAATCAGGACATCACAAATTCATTGCGTAGTAAAAGACCAATTGAAAATTGAACACACTACAAAAATATTTTGAACATGTCCTCAAAACTACAAAACTAGAAACAACACTAGAGAGCAATACAAAGAATTATCTAGACCAATCTTGACAGACATCTAAATTGTTAGCAAACTACAACTACCAACCACTTCAACTACAATGGTGAAGAAATAAAAACATAATAGTGGAGGATCCACATAACATAAAAATTATATCTAGAGTCACAAGATCTCATCACCAAATGCAGAGTATTCTCTTATATAGACTTTAACTACTTTTTCTTGCATATTCCAAATTCTAAAATTGTAACATCTTGAAAACAAAAATTACTCACTTAAGAGAAACAATAGAGAAGATAGGGACATTTGAACATATATTTATAGTCCTCTCCTCACATCATATTGACATCAATGACAACATTTACTCATATTTTCAACAATCTCCCCCTTTTCCATTGATGACAATACCATAAATGTGATCACCACCATAAATGAAAAACTCAATAATTTCCTCCTTAGGGTATATCTATCCTAGTCAATCACTATTTAAGTCTCTCTCCCTTATGGGTACATCTATCCCTGTTTACTTCTCCTCAATGGGTACATACTACTACAATCTCCTCATCATGTTGACATCAATAACGACATACTTCAACAATATATTCATCAGGTTGATATTAATAACAATATACTACAAAAATATCCCCCTTTTTCATTGATGGAAACACCCAATGTATATTATATTACCCTTTGGCATGAAGGATAAAAGGTAAAAATATCAATGTTTTTCACTAACTTCCCCCCTTTCAAAATTTTGCAACACTTTTCTGCAAACAAAAAATAAAAATATTTCCACTCCCCCTAAGAGAAACCACAACATCTATCTAGGAGACAAAATATGGACTTTGAATCTCCCCCTTAAAAGATGCACTACTTTATGCATATAATTAGGAGAGACAATAACCTCTAACTTCTCCTTGAGATACTCAAAAATATCCTTTGACAACACCTTAGAGAAAATGTTGGCAATATGATCCTAGACCATCGTAAATTGTAATTACCCTACAAGTGTGCATAATTACAATTTCATGATTGTTTAGCACCCACCTTAGTGTACTTTTGTCTTAACATGCATAATATGACTTCATATAGCATTTAATGAATACCTAAATTCAAATATGGGTCCTATGTTATTTAAATTTTATTAAAACTCAATGGGAGCCCTAGTTTCTAGGCACGCTCCTTTATTATTTCTCCTCTTCAATCATTTATTAGCCTACATAGGTCCTATGTTACCAGTTGTAGACTTTGTAATCTCTCATGACCTCAAAATCACCTATACCTCAAAATCTGGTATCTTCTAGTTATCTGAGACCCATGGTTAAAATTTAAGCCCTGATTGGTGGGTATAGGGAAACTAGGTGTCCTATACCTAGGTATAGGATGCCTAAGCGTCCTGTACCCTGATTTTTGTGTTGAAATTCTAATCGGGGGCATGTCTCGGTAATTTCGTGGGATTTCTAGATTTTTGGTTAGTCCTCCCAAGTTTTAACCCCCAAAATGTTGTGAGAAGTATATAAGTGGCTTATGTCCCCTCATTTTGGTAAAAACTATGATCAATATTTCAAGTACTCTCCTACAATTTCGCATCAAAGAATTCAAGATCAAGTCTTAAGCATTCATCAAGCATTCTAAGATGTTTTCAAGGAAATATTCTCCATGGACCAAGCTCCTTTCCCTCATTGAAGGCCTAGGAAAGGTGTCAACCATCAAGGAAGAAGATGTACACACATCCATCAAAGTATTCAAGCCTTCAAATCCTCTTTCTCTCTCCAATCAAGAATTGTAGCAAACTACAACATCCATTATACAAGGTTTTGTATTTCATGATTTCCTTTTGGGTTTTTGTGTTAAGTCAAAGCCATTGCATCAAGTTTTTTTATCACATTCAAAGAATCATTTGCATTGCCAAGGTATGATATGCTTCAATTCTCAGGTTTACCCTTTCTTATATGAGAAAACAATTTCATTTATCTTATTTCATTTCAAGGTTGATTCCAAATAGGTGTTTGACTGAGGCAAACCCCTCTATAGAACCTTCTTCCACATTTTTCTGTGTGTAGGAATAGGTGGTGAACCTACCACTGGAGATCTAGAAAGTACAAGATTTGATAGACAACCTCTTAAAGTTTCAGGAAAAAGTGCAGGGTATAGGATGGGAAGGCACCCTATGCTTGGGTATAGGATTCCTACGCACTCTATACCCTCCACAATAACTTCAAATTTAAATCCTAGGTCAATATTGTAGTATAGTTTCCATTTCTATTCATTACATGTTTCTATCTGACTATTTATGTTCAAAATTATCATTTAGCTTACTTAGCCTTCTATCTTGCATTATCCCAACACATCCCTTCAAAATATAACTCATTCCAATTCATTATCAGTGAATGATCATTGAATCACTTAGCGTTTATGTCCTACTTGATCCTATTGGATCATATTCCTTCTGATTGTGCATTAGTAAAGAGGAACAATCCACCATTTCTCCCCTTTCCTTATTGTATAGATCCCTTGCATGTACATACTCTAATCTGACCTCGTTCTCACAAACCTTATCTCTTAATAAATACTAAATAGAACTATGTTTGTTCCCTAAATTCATTACCAAATTATTAGAAATTTTAATTACAATTATATTATCACATATAATAGGAATATGTTCATCATACATCACCTTGATATCTTTTGGAGTTCGCTTCATCCACATCAGCTGAGTGCAACATGATGTCATTGCAATATACTAAGCTTATATTGTTGATAAGAAATGAAGGAATTGGGACAAGATAATATGGAATTAAGAAAAATATGTAGATGGATACATATAGAGGACTAATATACAAATTCTAGGACTAGATCTGGGAAGCAGACACTATAACTGACCCGCACAAAAAGTTTTAGCCTGAAATTATTGTCAGAAACAACTTGGAGTGATGGGGGTGACTGGACTTGCCCTTGATGTTGGGAGGCACCCTTGATTAGCCAAAATAATATGAAGAAGGTAGGGATGTGTATAAAATTGTTAGATCTTTCTAAATCTAAATTTGAAACTCCATCACCTAAAAAAAGAAAATGGAGAAATATTGGGAGAAAGGGGTTTGAGATCACATGGAGTGGTTGCATAAAATGTATTAGGGTATGTGCAGAATCATGGTATACCAAGCTATGGCCTTAAGTGGCAATGAAAAATCAGAAAATCAGGGTTAGTCAACTTGACGTAAAAAGTTGAACATCTTATCAACCTTATGTGAAAAAGTTGTAAAAACATAATCTATAGGAAATTGAATGTAGTTTCTACACTACTAGCCCTTGTCTGAAAAAAAAATTAAACTAATTTTTCAATATTTTAGATTCAATGCAGTAGTACCGAAATTTCAGGAAAAATATACAAATTACATGTATGTCTAATCACCTTAATCACAATTAAATAATGATATATTTTCACAAGATTCTAGATATAAGTAGTAGACTCATGCTTGGATGTGACGCATATTTTTGTGTAATTTTTTACAAAATAAATAATTAATTATGAATTTCCTGCTACAAATTATTCAAAATAAAAAAAACTCTCGTGTCTGACCACCTTAACTAATTCTAAAATTTAAAAAATTGCAAAAAACAAATCTTATAGTAGGCAAAGCATAGAATGTGATGCATGTTTCGGGTTTCAAAAAGGTTAAACCGTTTGAAAGTTATAGTTGTTTTTTAATTAGTCTCTCAATTAGGACTTTAGAGATAACCCAATTAGAAAATAAGTAATAATTACTTACTGAACTCAAAATTTGACAATAATTATATTGATGGAAAGTTGATAATGTCTTTAGGAAACCCTTTTGGTTCATCAATTTCGGGTGAAAAAAGGTCGTTAGCTACATGGTCAAAGTCTGGAGATCAGAGGAAATACACTGAACACATCGTTTGGGTTGACCATCCACGTTCGGCATTGCAAACCCAAAACCCAAAGAAAATACCAAGCCTAATCATATATTTGATATTATCAGATATCCGATAAGTCCCGTCCAAATTCAATATTTCGATTTCAATGCTCTTTTCAATTTTATGATTTTAGGTTTTTTCAATTTTATGATTTTATGTTTTTAGGTTATATATTATAAATTTCATTTTTTTAATATTAATATTAGATGGTAATAGCATTAGTATTATATAATTATTTAAATATTAGCATTGTATTATTTAAATTAGTATTATATTATTATTATTTATTTCTCTATTGTATAATAGTATAATATTAGCATTAATTATTTATTAATATTTATATAATAATAATAATACCTAAGAGAGAGAGAGAGAGAGAGAGAGAGAGAGAGAGAGAGAGAGGTATTAATATTTATATAATATTAATATTAATATTGTTAAAATATAATTTTAATATTCTAAAAGTAAAATTTATACTAGTACTGAAAAAGTAAAATAAACATTCAAAATAGGATGAAAATGAAAAGGTTGAAGCCAAATTTGGGTGGGAGATATCGGATATCCGATATTATCTGATATCCATTATGCTTTACTGATATCCAAAAGAAAAAATTGATTCTCTGGGTCCCTCAGTCCAAGAAGCACGTTTTCTGTAGAGAATATCATGGGAAATTAGTTGTGAAAGACAAGAAATTACTTTTCACCCTTTTTGTTGGAATTTCTATATTATCAAATGTTTTTGCATCACCTTTTTGGTCTCACCATGGGGAGTAGTAGTCATCGAAAGCATAAACAAAAGAGGAATCTCACAAATGAAGAGATTGAAGTGTATAGAGAAATGGATAGGGTTGCCCATCGGAACAAGAGACAAGGTATGTTAAATATTAATGAAGATGTGGGCATAGGCCCACCTTTAAATGCGGTTTCAAGTGAAGAAGAACATGAATTTGAAATGATTTATGACAATAATGTTCAAAATGAGAATGTAGAGATTGAATATGAAAATGTAGGTTTTGAAAATGAACATGTAGATGTGGACAATGGAAGTGTGGACATCGACAATGACAATCCACTGATTGAGTATGAAGTAATTGACAATGATAATGGTGCAAAAGAACCAAATCAATGTTACACATCTCCAAATTATATGATAAATGAATTCAGTTGTGAGGAAGAAAGACAAAATTCAAATTTGAGACCTTCAAGAACAAAAAAATAGTTACTTGAAATTGATGAGAACATAATGAGCACTTTCGATGGCAAGATATCAGAAAGAACCATTTGGTCATGGGTTTCAAAACCTTTTGATCAATTTTTTAGCCACAAGACATTGGTTGAGCAATGTCAATTATTTGTGCAGTTGTTAAAGATGCAGAAGATGAGACCTATTCTAGTCAAATTGAAGATTAGTGTGAACAAGAAAAAGGAGAGGAATGCTATTATTGTGAGAAATATTTTTAGTGCTCTCAATTTCATTGGGAAGACTACCAAGGAAAAAGACAAGAGAGATTCTAGGAGGGTTCTTACAACCTCCTTAGTAAGTCGTCATTTGAGAAAGTCTCGTTTGATGAGACAAACTTGGGTTGACTTGAACCTAATTCATAAAACTTTGGATAGAGCACTTGCAAGAAGAGAAAGACTTGATGATCCTCTTCAAAATGATACATGGGCTTATGGTAGGAGACTTCCACATTGTGATAAGAATCTTACTGATGGTGTGAAGGATCAAATTAAATTATTTTGGCAATCTAACTCAAGAGTGTCACCAAATGTGAAGGATGTCTTGAAGTTGATAATTGGCATTCGAGACCGCACCCTACATCCAAAACATTAATTGGAGGCGATTCAAACAATGTTGCTCAAAAATGTCTGTGAGACACATCCAACATTGCAAATATCACAAAGATATTTTGAAGCATTCAAGCCTTTTTTGTGTGCCTCTTAAGATTCGAAATACTTGTCGTTGCAAATATCATGTGGATTTTTAAATGAATCATGAATTCTTATGATTCATTCATTTTACATTGAATACTAGTGAAATGTTGGAGGAGTGTGGTGCAAGTGCTCTTCAGAAATCATCAAGAGACTTGCTAGATAATTTTTTATGTCCTAGAGATGATTGATGTTTCTTTTATATAAAAGATTTCTTAAATGACAAGTGCTCAAAGTGTGGTGGGCTAGTGAAGTTTGTTTCATGTTTTCATGAGGGCCGCGAACATGATTTTGGAAAGACAATTGTCCAAAAAAAAGGTATATGAAACTGTTAAATATACATTGAAAAATGGAGGTGAAGGCTCTAGATGTGATTTGGTTACAAAAGAAAGCAATGTAGCTGATTTTAAGATAGATTTCAAGAACAATATTTTTTACAAGTATGCAAGGCATAGTCACAAATCTTAGTGTTTGGATCAACAATTCAGGATTTGTAAGGACACTTTCCCAATTGGCACTATTATATCGGTCATTGACTTTGCATATAACTATACCTTGCATCCCCAAAATGAGTGGTAAGCTCAATAAATTACAATTCTATTCAGGTTGCTATTTTTGTGCACATAACATATAGACATTCCCCTGATAACTTACAGAAGACGACTGAAAGATAATCAGAGAATACCATTTTTATATGAGTGATGATAGATCCCACTCTCACGAGTATGTCCAACATTACTTTGAGAATTATTTTGAGTGGGTGCGGGAAAATGATATTTCTATGGATAGACATCTCATTTGGTCAGATAATTGCACATGTTAATTAAAAAATGCTCGTATATTTTATTGGTTGTGTAGAATGCATGTACAGAGAGGTGTACCTCATATTTGGAGTTTTTAAAGGCTGGTCATGGAAAAGGGGAGCATGATGGAGTAGGTGCATGTGTAAAGAGAGCTCTACTTAAGGAGAAATTGAGGATTTCAAGTGCAGAACTCCTTGATGCTCGTTCTATTGCTCATTAGTGTACTTCAACATTGTCAAAGGGGGGGACTCTTTATTCAACGGTGCGCAGATTCTTTTGGTTGGTTGAGGTTGGCACAATTGGAGATTGGATTGTCAAAACGTGAAAGATTCTTCACAAATGCATTCATCTCAAAGCTCAGATTCTAGTACATGGACCATCTGGACACGAGATTTGGCTTGTTTTTGTCTAAGGTGTCTTTAGTGTGATTGGGATCAGTGCAAGTCAAGTGAGTGGGTTGATATATGGGTTCCACATTATCTTACTCCTTTATCTGTCAAACTCTATGTAATAAATGATGACATGGATTGTTCACTTGACTATGACCATCTTTAAGATCTTCTACAACCAAGACATGTTTTTGCATTGGTTGCACCATAGGGGAATGACGAGAGATCAGATTATTGATTAGCACGTTGTGTATGAGGAAAGAAAAAACTTGTACAACCGATGACAGATGATGATATGTTCACATATCCAACACGATCACATGTTGTTGCGAGAACATGGTTGCACACATAAATGATTTTAAATAATGGTATTACTATGTTTGAAGACTACGAGAAGCACAAAACCATTCTCATGTATTCACACCTTGTTATAGCAGCCAATGTTAAGTTGTTGAAACATCAAGGAAAACCAAAGACAAAGGAACTTTAGACTATTAGTACTACTGATAATGAAGCAATATTGAATACCCTCAACCAGAGAGATGACCCTTCAGACACACTTCAGTAGGTAAGAGCAACTCACAACAAGGTTTTCCATGTTCATTACAGTTACGTTCAATACATTCATTGTAGTTTTCTTCTTTATTTGTTTGAGCCAATAAAATTTCTTTTGTAGGTGGATTGTAAGTGCAGTTGGATACATATATGATAGATATAGAAGATTGAGGTGTGAATTTGATTAGCCTGGATATTTTATAATGGTAAACTTCACTATGTATTGGCTAGTCATGTTCTTTGGTTCGTTTAGTTACTTATACATTCATAATCTTTTTGTCAACCTATAAACTTATTTTTTTCTTGTGTCTTTCGAATGCAGGGATTGGAATGTAGATTTCATCGAGTACCATGTGTTAAACTTATACACTTTAGGAGTGGAAATAACACTTAAAATTTTGATATATAGTTGTGTATCTAATATTTTGAGAAATTATATATCTCAGACTTTTGATAACATTGATGTATTTATTCATAATACGTTGTATCAATGATATACAATGATTTTGTACAAAAGGTGGTGTATAAAGTCAAACTTGTATAATAATGAAATATATGCAAGAATGCAAATATTTGACAAAAAAATTCTTAAGGCTTTGTTGAATGTGTTAGATAAGATGTCTTATAAATTATTGTATAATAAAATATAAGGCTTTTTTGAATGTGTTCAAAGTAGTAAAATATTTGATTTAAATATTGTGGTTTTTTTGTAAAAATTTGTGTTCAATCATTCACCTATGAATCCCACATAGTATCAAAACAATGTAGTACTAAGTCGGTGGTCATTTTTAGTTCTATCATGGTGGTCTTTTGTAGCATAGACATTACATATACCAAAATCCTTAACCTTAACACTAAAGGTTGTAACACCCCAAAATTGGCATCTTGCAACCCTAACCAATTTTGTTGCATTTGTCACTCTTCTAGATCATCAAAGTCCTATTGTACTAGGCAATTCTGAGTTTTGACTGACTCTACTCGACCTAAGTGTCAAATGCAGAAAATCCTAAATCTGCATTAATCATACATTATGTTTAATTCCTAAATATCTATTGGCTAAATAAACCTGATGATTGAATTAATTTAATTATAAACTCCTAGCACTTTAATTCAATTAAATTCACCCTCTTCAGCTAAGACACATAAAAAGGAATTAAATGATATTTAATTATTAAATAAATATCCTCATTTTCAAAAATTGAATTTAATTATTCAGATAATTGAGAAAAAAACAATTATGAGGTCATATTTATTTAATTAATTAAATATTGTCAACAAAATCTTCTCTTCGGTTCAGAATTGGAAAGTTCTCTTTAATTATGCTTTAAAGAGAAAGAAAACAAATAAAATCATAAATAAAACAATTAAATCATAAATAAAACAGTTAAAATCAAAGAAATAAAACAGTTAAAGCAAATGGAAAATAATTTATTGTTTTCTTTTAAAGAAAGCTTTCTATTTTGAACTAGCTTTTCTATCTGTTTTATTTCAAAAAGGAAAGTTTCTATTCTAAACAACCTCTGAGTCTATAAAAGAACTCCCATTCCTCATTCAAAACCCTTCCTGAATTTCTAGTCATATGCATTGTTAGAAGACTGAATCATTGCTACATTCTTAGTTCATAATCTCATATAGAATAATATCATTTTGCAATAAATTAATTTCAATTTCTAGAATAATTGCATTGAAATCATGACATAGTTTTAATCTCATTTCTAGTTTAAATGGAGCATTTAGATTAATCTTGCATGTTTCATTTCTAGATTAATCATTGCATTGCATTCATGGAAGCATAAATCCTTCGTTCTAGATTGGTCTATAGTTGTGAGACTCTCGTTCTGAGAGCTATTTCAAAACACCGTCTGGATAGAAGGCAATAGGTCGAATCATGCAAACAAGCAAGATGACTAATCTCATATTCATTCTTGTGTGTATCTGATGAAGAAGGACTATGTTGAAGTGTATGGTTTATTAACAAGGCCAAATCTACCACATACATTTCTGGCGCCCACATAAATATGAGTTCAACAGCTTGTCCTATGTCACCTCTGACAGAGATACAGATATAGTTCATACATATGAAAACCTTCTTGAAGTAGGTGAAAGGTCTAGTATAAGGTCAAACGAGTCCGACTCCCTAGATGTTAACATGTCATCTACTACGGTCGCTAGGAATCAAAAGAATTTGACTATACCTCTGGATGAGATCGCTTTAGGTCTCAAATTGCTTGTCCATGCTTTTGATGATTATACCGTGAACACACTTAAACCCGTCACTTTGCCATCCTGAGCTTATAGACTGGAACTCTACCTCCCCATCTAATGAAGTCCTTACGTTCAGAAATGATTACGCTCTTGCATATTACCTACACATTGTCAAACCTGTAACGTCCTCCACTAGCGAAGAAAGTATCAACATGACTGAGGCTGACATCAAGTATCTTAGTCACAAAATCAAAAGAAGAAAAAATAGGCGCTCTGATGGCGAAAACCATGTTGTAGCAGTATCAGAGCCTAAAACAGTCAAAATAAAAGATGTATCCAAGGTTAAAAACCTCTCTGAGGTGCCCGAGGATGAGATACTTGATGTGCTTCCAAGTCATTTCTAGGAAAGATCATCTGTGCTTATTGAACCAACTCAACCAATCAACTTGGGTACAAAAGCTGAACCTCAGATCATTCACTTGGCACAATCACTATCTGAGGCAGAAAGAGAGGAATTCATTACATTCTTCAGGAGCAAAAAGATAAACTCTGCATGGAAATATTCAGACATGCTAGGATTAGACCCTAATCTAATCATGCACCATTTGTCCATTGCACCAGGTGTCAAGCCCGTCAAGCAGAAGCTTCAAAAAATGCATCCACATGTAGCTCTACTTGTCAAATCTGAATTGGAGAAACTTCTTAAGGCAGTGTTTATCAGAGTAATTGACTATGCAAAATGGATCTCTAACAAAACATGATAAATCTATCCGAGTCTGCACAGACTTCAGAGACTTAAATTTGGCATGTCCTAAGGATGATTTTCCATTGCCCAATATTGATATGATTGTAGATATGATAGCAGGGTATGAAATGTACTCACTAATGGATGGTTTCTCTGGCCACAACCAGATAAAGATCATGCCAGAAGACCAAGAGAAAACTACTTTCACATGTGAATGGGGCACTTTCTGTTGGAATGTCATACCCTTTAGACTCAAAAATGTTGGTGCTACATATCAAAGAGCTGTCACTACTATATTTCATGACATGATGTATAAAACAATGGAAGATTATGTGGATGAAACCCTAGCTAAGAGCATGCACCGAGAGAAACATCTTGTGGATCTAGGTCCTATACTAGATTGCATGGAACAGGTTAGTCTGAGGCTCAATCCTAAGAAATGTGCATTTGGCGTAACATCTGGAAAATTGCTTGGCTATATCATCTCTGCCAAAGGCATCGAAGTGGATCCTGCAAAAGTACAAGATATCATGGAAATGTCGCCACCAAAGAATATTAGACAAATGAGAGGACTTCAAGGCCGACTACAATCTATCCGACGCTTTATCTCACAACTGGCAGACAAGTCACAACCATTCACCAAGACTCTACACAAAGGTGTGACTTACCAATGGAACAAGGAATGTGATGAAGGGTTCACAAAAATTACATAGTATCTTGCAAATCCACCAATCTTGATGCCTCCTATTCATGGGAAGCCACTTATACTTTACATATATGCTACAGATGCATCATTGGGTATCCTATTGGCTCAATAAGATCAGGACAACAAAGAAAGGGCTGTCTATTACATTAGTAGAACTCTGGTCTCATATGAAACAAAATATTCTGCTATAGAGAAGGCTTGCCTTGCAGTGGTATTTTCTTCACAAAAACTGTGGCACTACATGCTATCTCATACTACACGCCTAATTGCTAAAATTGATCCTCTGAAATATTTTCTTAGTAAAGCTACCCTCACAGGTAGACTAGCTAAATGGGTCATGCTTCTCAGTGAATTTGATATTGAGTATGTAGAAAGGAAAGCCATCAAAGGGAAAGTGATTGCAGATCAGTTGGAAGAAGTACCTCTAGTAGATCATCAACCATTGCACATTGAATTCCCAGATGAGTCCATATTACTTCTCACATATTGATCCTGGACTATGTTTTTTTATGGTTCATTTACCCAACAAGGGTCAGGTGCTGGGATACTGTTCATTACACCTCAACGGTACTCTTTACCGAAAGCATATAAGATGTTGTTTCCTTGTACAAAAAATATTGCTAAGTACGAAGCCTTAATCAATGGTATGAAGATCGCCCTTGAGTGGGGAGTAGACGAACTCAATGTCCTTGGAGATTTGCAGTTAGTCATCGATCAAGTAAATGATATCTATCAGACAAAGGATGAAAAGTTGTTGCCTTATAAATGGTTGGTTGGTGACCTCAAAAATTATTTTACTCACATCACATTTCAACAAGTTCCAAGGGCAGGTAATAAAGTAGTAGATGCCATGGCTACTCTTGCCTCCATGCTACAGATGCTAGAAAATGATTTTTGACACAAATTCCTAGTGGAGACGTTATGCTACCCAGCCTATGATTCCCCTGACTCCTAGATGATCTGTTCTATCATTGGACATGACTCATCTCGCTACCATCATATATTTTCCTACCTTCGTGGCCAGATTGTTCCAGACACTTACACCCGAAATGAGAAGCATCACTTAATCCTCAATGCTTCACGGTTTGTCATCATAGCTAACGACTTGTATAGGTGCGATATACACGGTACCCTCCTTAGGTGTTTAGAACCTGATGAGTCCAAACATGCGTTAGTAGAGGTGCATGAAGGCATATGTGGGTCTCACTCTAATAGCCTGACATTGGCCCGTGAACTTATTAGAACTGGTTACTATTGGCCAGATATGGAAAAAGAAGCTACACAGTTTGCTATGTCTTGCAAGCAATGTCACTACATGGTAATTTGATTCATGCTCCAGCCAAGGAGCTTATTCCCTTCATTACTTTCTGGCCATTTCAACAATGGGCCTTTGACTTGGTGGGTCAGATTTATCCCTCTTTCTCAAATGGACATAAGTTCATAATCACAACTATGGACTATTTTACCAAGTGGGTGGAGTCAGTCCCTCTCACTGTTGCCAATGGAAAATCAATAGCTATGTTCATTCTCAACTACATCATCTATAGGCATGGTGCACCCTCAACAATAATTACTGATAATGGGGGGCAATTCAAAAACAAGGATTTGACAGAGCTATGCTCTAAGTTTAAAATTACTCAGAATTGGTCTTACATCTATTATTACCAGGGTAATGGACAAGCCGAAGCATCCAACAAGAAAATCCTTAAAATCCTGCATCACACAGTGCACAAATTCGGGCGAGATTGGCATCTCCGGATCAATCCAGCTCTTTGGGCATATAGGACAAGCATAAGAACACCAATAGGGGCTACTCCCTATGCTTTGGTTTATGGAGCAAATGTTGTGTTACCAATTGAGGTTGAGATTCCTTCTCTACGAGTCTCCCTGAAAGGCCTCATTACTGATGAAGATAATAGAATATCTCAGCTACAAGAGCTAGAACTACTTGATGAACGTTGACAAGTGGCATTCGATCACCTTAGAGCATACTAGAAAAGGATGTCCAAGAGCTATAAAAAGAAGGTTAGACCAAGGGATTTCCAAGTGGGTGACCTCGTTCTGAGGGAGAACCCTAAAATTCAACAACATCAGATCCAAAAAGGGAAATTTGAACCAAATTGGCTTGGTCTGTATGTTGTCACTGCAGTGTTTGGGTCTGGCACCTATCAAATTTCTACTACTGAAGGAGAACAACTCAAAGAGCCCATCAACCCTCTTCATCTAAAACGGTTCTACAGTTGAGACATCTTCAGTATGCTCCTGTATATAGTAAAGTCCTAAAAAAATTCTAAAAATCTGAAAAAGTCCTGAAAAAATGATCATCTTAGTGAAAACCTAGTGATAGGCGCTTTGATGTATCTCCAAAAAAATTATATATTCCAAAAATACAAAAAAAGAGAAAAAGAAAAAAAAAAGAAAAAAAGGTGCCATTGATGAAAACCTGGCAAACAGGCGTCATGGTAGCAAAAAAATAATTTCTGCCAAGAAGGTGAAAACCTAGTAAATAGGCACCTCTTGTTCCACCTTGCTATATCTATCACAGCACCACTTGGCTTTACACATTTGCTTTCCTACATTGCTGCTTTCCTGCTTGCTTTTTTTTTTCTACATGCTTTCAGTTACCTGTCAAGACACCAACTTATATGGATTAAAACTGGTCAGACTCTCGGGGCAACGCTCCTGGTCTAGGGGCACTATCCTATTACCTTTTGAGGATCTACTTCGTGACAGTCACCAGTGGTTCACGCTACATCTGCTTACTATCGCTTAGCTTATACTGAGTTCTCTCTTCTTGAGAATCTCCCTAACATTAGTCACCGGTGGTTCTCACTGCGTCTGCCTACTAATGTCTAGCTAGTACTATGATCTCTTCACTTGAGAATCTCTCTCGCATCAGTCACCAGTGGTTCTCACTGCGCCTGTCTACTGTCACTTTACTATTGAGATTGCTCACATCCGTTACCATTGGAGTTATACTCAAACACTCTATTTATCGATACTCGGTCTTGACAATTATTTTCTTTAGTTTGTACATAGTTTTTGGTCACTTTCATGACACTTTGGTTCCTTTGTGAACCCTCCTAACTTGACTTTGATTCAGTGCCGTATGCCTAGGGGCAACTACATCTAGTTTTTCCTCGCAACATACATCAAGTTCGTCATCCTTACTTGTGGGCATGGGTCCCCCATTTGATCACATCTTTGGTTTACACCCAAGTCAGTAATCTTGTCACTTCTGCAGGACAACTCACTACTAACGCAAATTGGTATTTCTCAACACCCCATTTCAAACAGTATTTCTCAACACTATCTTTGGACACATCTGTGTTTTTTTAACATGCATTGGATATCTCAAACGTAAACATTTGTCGATAACAATCAAACACAATGCACTCACAAGCACAACGGTGTTTTTCAACACCTCTAAACATGAATATATTTGAAAACTTTGAAACTGGCTGAGCTATGATTGAATATTTCTTTGCATGCTATCTATTCTCATGGATGTCATTGATATTTTCTTTGTTTACTGCTTGTTGGTGTAGTCCCAATGATCCGGCAACATCAAATAAATAGGGTGTATGTGATAAGAGCTCCCGCACTAAGGTGGAACAGCCTCACATCCCTCGATCTTGTTTATTTGCACGCCATGGTGAGGTCAGTACTATCTCCTTGCCTGTTATTGCTCTATTTTTTATTGCTTTGTTTGTTTACGCATGATCACACTCATGGTTATCTTTTCTTTGAATGCCTCGATATTGGTGTACTCTTGCAATATTAACTGGAAACAATGTTCAGGTCATCTTGGCTTTTGTGCCCTGGTGCTTACGTTCATTTCCTACATTTTATCTGATGCAAGTCATATTCATATCCTTATGGTTGCATTGTGGTGCCAGTAAGGGTTGTATCGACTTTGTTGTTCCAAACAAAAAATGCTCAATGATGATGATTTTACGATGGGTCTCACAACCATGTCCTAGAAATGCACTTTCATATTGCATCTAGCATAATATTGCATTTTCATTCTAGACTTGCATTGTGGTAGCAATTCGATGTTCAGTTCATTGCATACTCTTGGGTTCATACATTGAGGGGTTCTTCTTCAGCGTCCTGGCTTCATCATGACTGCCCAAGTGTTTGATCCTCGCTCTCTATCTTCAGCTTCATGCTCAACCCATTTTCGGGATCAAAATTGAAATCTGACACTTATATATCGCTCAAAATCACATTTTAAATTTTTTGGGACCGACGCGATCGGACACTTGTGCAGTGGGCTTTATGACGTCGCTTCCTGGTCAAAATCTTATCATATTATCATTTTATCAAATCTTTGACTTTTTTACTCAAAAGTCAACTCTCATCAACCCTAGTCAAACTTGGTCAACCAGACCTTGAAATCGCTCAAAATTGATTCTGGAGCTTCCAGATTCTTCCATAATCTATTTTGAGTTCTTCTTGCTCTCTAATTCAACATCTATCTGCGATTTTTTTCTCTCCATCATCAGATTTAGTACTGCAGTATAAATTTAGCCGGTTAAAGCTTACAACGACCACTTCTGATGGTCTGCTCTGTTAGGAGCATACAAATGACTTGTTAAGTCCACCTTGTTAAAGGATTTATTACAATAAAAAATGTAGTGCAACTCTGTTAATATATTTAGAGAAAGGACTGTTAGGTCCACCTTGTTAAAGGATTTTGATGATCCACCTGTGAGAATGAATCAGTTGTTGATTTGCTCTGTGCAACTTTAATTGCTGATAATGATCCTTTGAATGTAACTAATCACCTGATAGTGATAGATAAGTCTCTGCTATCCAAAATGCTTCTAGACTTAGTTAATCTATTTTCGCATGTCTTTTGCACATATATTCATCTTTCAAAACTTGCTACACACTTGATAAAACAAGTTGTCTTGCATATATATCATATGCAAATATACAACACTGAAAGTCGACTTGCAATTACAAAATAATATATAACAATATATACTATGTCGGCCTCATAACTGTCACTCGGGTCCACATCTTTACTCGGGTCATACTGTCACTCGGGTCATACTGTCACTTGGGTCATACTGTCACTCAGGTCGACTCAGAATGTCTTAAGTGTTTTGACACTAATTGACAATATGTCTTGCCCTAAGGTCTACAAAGGATATCAAATGCTCATACAACATAGAGAATGAGCTATTTGAAGAGCCTTGTTGAAACATGAATATAAAAAAGAACCAATACATATTAAGAATATAAACAAGATAATATAAAAATTAGGAGGTAAGTGATGTAATATTATCATTTATAGTGGTATTGCAAATAATTTAGTATTAGAAGAAATAGTTGGTGAATTAATGTTGTAAATTTTAGAATATCCTAGACCATATAAGATTGCTTGGTTGCAAAAGGAGCATAAGGTTTCGGTGAAAGAACCATGTTAGTTCAAATTCAACATAAGTACACCTAAAGATGAGGTTTGTTTGATATAATGTTAATAGATGCACATCATATTTTGTCGAGGAGACCATGACATTTAACAAAAGTGTTATACATGATGAGAGAGAAAATACTTATAATAAAACAAAGAAAAGGAAAGATTTGAACAAGTTTGTACTAGTGTCAAATTTTGTTAATGGATAGAAGAAAGTTCCTAGATAGTTTGTGGACCAACAAATTATTTCGTGTAAAGTTATTTTACAAATCTTTGCCTCTTTTGACATGATTGTTTTTAATATATTCTTTTGTCATACTCTAATATATAAGACATGCAATTATAGGAAACTCATTTAAAGTTGTAAGCACAATGGTATTAACTTCATTCAGATGGAGAACACTATATTCTATTGAGAAAGATCAAAAGGTGAAGTTTGCAACTTGTTTGTTTAGGTGCACAACTCTATTCTCTTAAGCACCTTCAAAAACTCAATATACATTATAAACTTATTGTTGTTAGCTTCCAACCTCTTCTTTAACATTTTCGTATTTTCTAACCTCAATATTTTTCTCAACACGTCTAGAATGTTAACCTTATTGCAAATTTTTATTTTTTTTCCACTTACGGATTACATTCTAACAATAAAAAGGACAAACATCAGCTCAACAGTGGAGTGCAATGTAGGCAAAAAGAGAAAAAAATAATAATAAATAGCAGCATAGAAGTGCCTTCATTTATTCTAAAAGAACCAAAAAAAAAAACCCACAACTACAACAAATTCAAAAGCATTCTCTTCTTCACCAACATTATCCTAATATTATTATGGTCATACTACTAATTTTAAAGCTAATATATTATACATACACAACAAGTAGTTATCCTACTTCACAAATTACTATATGCCATAAATTATGGTTATAATGATGCCTTTTATACTAAATAATCCATCCATGTATAAATAATTATTTACTTCGATAAATAATATAATAAAATTATATATTAGTAAATAAAACAAAATAAATTATCTTAGATTATTTTTATCCATTATTAAAACTATAATATTATATTTATTTTATATGATTGAAGAATATGCCATATAAATTTATTTTACGGAATCTTTCCATATTATTTTTTAAATAATGATATAGACACTACTCTCTTAAAAATATTACCAAGCAAATTCATATTAACCGCAAAGATTAAGTTTCAAAAGAGATCTCTATTGATGACGTGTCTTTAAAGATTAAGTTTCCTCGTGTCCATATTTTCGGAAATCACAGGTAAAATCGCTCGAGAAAGTCGGCCATGTGGATACACATTTCTGCGCGTGGCTGTCACACGATATTTTGCGGAAAAACGTCCAGGTGCAATGTATGTTACGTTAAACGTCCAGGTGCAATGTACGTTAAACGTCTACATGGCATGACAACGATGATGTTGTTCGTGGAGCAAGGAGTTAGTTATAGAATGTATGTATGTATGGCGATATATATATATATATATATATATATATATATTCAACTTAATTTTGATTTAGGGATGTATTATAGTTATATATTAATAGTGGTATATATTTATCTTTTGTTGGCAATATTGTCTAATATATTTAATGTTTTGTTTGGATCATATGTAATAATATTTTCTAACATCTTGCAAGAATCTACGAGGTGGAGGTTGTTGATTGGAGCCTTTTTAGGAGAATCCAAAGAAGAAAAGTTTGAAACATTAAGGATTCAATATTGCCAAACAGGCACCCGTTAATGGGAATAGGAGGGTGCAACCTTCGGACCGGGTGGAAAATGGACACTTGCCTAAATGGCAACCCCCATCCCTCGGTTGGGTCAAAATAAACTTTGATGGCGCCTCACCTGGCAACCCGGGAATCTCAGGGATAGGGTATGTGGCCCGAGATGACAAGGGTGAGATTTTGGCCTTAGGTGCCAAAAGGCTTCGAAATGGGACTAATAATGAGGTCGAATGTTTGGCGGCAGTGGAGGCTGTCCTAATGGCAAAAAGATTAAAATCAGAAGGATCCACCTAGAAGGGGATTCTCTTCTAGTGACAAATGGGATTGCGAAAGGCCAAATGGATACCTGGTATTTGAATAGACACATCAGGCGAATCAGGGATTTGGTAAGAGAATTCGAAGACTTCAAAGTCTCGCAAGTACCCAGAGTGGCAAATGAATTGGCGGATAAATTGTCAAATATTGGAGCCAACGGCTCTCTTGAAAACAAGTTTGAATTATTTGAAGATTATAGACTTGAAGTATAGAGGTCACTTAAACAACCAAAATTGGAAACCTTGGTGGTGGTTTGTTGAATCTTGCAAAAGTTTGCGGAGCAAAGTGCCATGTCATCACCCATGTGGCAGCTTCGCACACTTCGAAGAATGGAAATGATGTCAAGTAGGATGAGTGTGCACAAAATCTTTGTGTATCTCACAAACCGAGATCTCCCATCAAAGGAAGGCTGGGATAGTATAGGGGCTTTAATGAGAAATGATGGAAGGACAAAGGAATGATGAATGCATCCCCGGTGTCTAGAGGCATCGAAAGCAAGTTTATAAACCACCCTCGATGATGGTAATACGCAATGTGTATTGGCGGAAACCACTGGTTAAGATGGAAGCTAATTTCTCCCTTTCCACCAATGGCCAAATACCTGCTTTCGAAGGACCCATCACTATGAACAAATTGAGCCACATTTTCATGGAGGAGGGGGAAGACTTCTGGTCTGCAATCAGGAAGATACTCGGGGAGCATTATCTACAGTCTGGGTGGCGACCAAGAACAAACTTGGATATCTCATTCCTGTTTGTGGGCCTCGGGCTCATGGTGGCAGAGTCGAAAGAGGAGGTGCGGCGGGTAATCCGGCAGTGTTTGGCCATTAAATGGGCAGAAGGAGTGGACAACATCATTCAATGGGCCGAGGTAGGGCTAGGGTTGAGGATGGGTGATGCTCCATTATGAATGGTAAGCCATGGTAGCAAAGGCCTACAGCCCCTGGTTCTATGGTCGACTTCTTTCCCCGAAGATGTGCACCTAGCACGAGCCTTAAGCGGGTGGAAAGACCTGGTGGTAGTCCTGGAGAAGAGGAAGTTGGAGGCGAAGGAGAGACTGGAGGCCGAGTCTGCGGGAGATCGAAAATGAAGCAGACACCCATCAAGTTTGCAGAGCCTGTCGGAGAGGACGGACGGCCACAAACTCGACGCCAGCTGCCAACAACCAGAAAAAGGGGAATGGCCATAGCTGCCCAGAAGGCTAGAGAGGAGAAGAATGCAAGTTCGAGCGGGAGGGTTGAGGCAAGGTGCAACGTCGGGGCACTGGTGGAAGAAGGTGGCGTGTTTGGCAATTTCTCCAAAGAATAGGCTCCCAAGTGGTTCAGCTAGTGGGTCCATGGTTTCCTTTTGTTTTTTCTGTTGATAGAAAAAATTTTGGTTATGTATTTCGAGTCTTTTTGCTTGATATTGTTTAGCCGCTCCTAGGTGATGAAAGCACAATGCAATGTTGATGCATTTTGTATGTGAAAGCCAATGATGGCAAATGTAATCTTCTTACTTATCAATAAAATCCAAAATATTACCGATCAAAAAAAATATTTTGCCAAATAGGCCTTGAATTTGATGGTCACCCCTTACCTCTCATAAGATTTTTTTATTACAGTTTGTCTTTCATTTAACATTTAAAAATAAATATTGATTGTCAATTTTTTTCTAAGATAAAAATATTGTAAAATTAGAAAATAAGTATAAATTAGTAATATATGCAAAAAATTGAAAAGTTTCTAAATTCATATGTTTTATTTAGAAATGATTTTAAATAAATAATAATATACAATAAATTATATAGAAACTTTAATTTGTAATAAAAATAATATAAAATTAGAAAATAATTATAAATTAGTAATATATGCAAAAATATCAAATTAATTAAGAAAGTTTCTAAGTTTATATGCTACCAAACAAGTTTCTAAAATATATATTTAATGTTTTAAAAATATTCTTGTTGAGCGTTGTTTTGACACAAGCCAACTTGCTAGGATCTCAAGATTCGATTTCCTCTCTTGAAAGAACAACAGAGTTATTCCCAAGGTTCTCCGGGGTCGGTCACAACCTGCTTGGTTACTCAGTTGAAAATAAATGTGATTGTTCACGAGGAGGCCTTTGCTGGTACGTTCAAGACAACAAACTGCAAAATACTGTTAGTTTCTTTTGGGTATTTTCCGTTTTAACAAGTATGGGTATGATAAATAACATGCAACTTTGTATTTTTTAAAGATAGCGATTTTCAGAATTTTAAGACCGAATTTAAAGAGATGAGGGTAACAAGAAATGCAGCGAATTTGTAAAGAAAAGTGAAATCCTAAGGACATAAACCGTTGTAAACCCTTCCTTGAGAATTGAATGCTAGAGAGATTTGGAACAACCCACGAAGCATGAATCAGACCACGTCACAATTCACTACTCCACAGATGCAAGCGTTTGGAGAAAAGATATGTTTTACTCTAACGAGATATTCAAAATCTATCAAATCGCGAAGCGACCAAGACGTGCGCACCCACAAGACAGATTTATCGTTGAGCCCAAAGATAGCATCCTCCACACATTCGTCACAGCAAGGTAGATATACAACAGCAAACTCCAACTAAAGGTAGCACGAATTTGAAACACAACAATACAAAGAACTCTCTGAAAATAAAGAATAATGCATGCATACATTCAATAAATTCGCATAGATAGCAGTAATTCACACATCATGAATGAAGCACCCAATGTAGATCTTTATTGTATTAAGAAGTCGGCCCTTTACATTGCTTTTTGATTACAATATATAGAGTTTTGATCTACCACTCTGATTTTCAGAGTTAGGGCATCAGAGAGTCTAAACTAAAGAATAAAAGCTAAAACTAGAACTTTGCTGAAGGGAAACTATTGCTAACTGATACTATGTAACTTGCATGGATTCTTCAACCCATTTACAATCCATTTGCTCATGCAAAAAGGGCAAAATTCGCCAAGAAGAGAAAGAAAAAGGAGGTAAGCTTCTTCTGTGAACTTGGAGTCTTCTTCTCAATTCTTGTGGTTCTTCTTGGATTCTTCATCTGGGGCTGTCCCTGGCGATGGGAACTGATAGGAAACCTTTATTCTTTCCAAAACAAACTCAATTTGTCCATTAATTTGATATGGATTCTAACTGGTGTTTGAAAAAGTGACCTCGCTGGAAACCCCCAGTTTTTCGGACCCCGACCTCTACCCTGAAACTTTAATGCCTTTAAAATTTCCCAAGTGCTTTTCAAAATCTTCAAACTCGGAGCTCCCAAAACTTCGGACTTGTTGTGGGCCGAAAGGCCGAAAAAACTAGAAGAGGCCGAAAGGCCAAAAAAAATACTCCTTGCTTTCGGGGCCGAAAGGCCGAAAACTCTACCTTAGTAGAAATTTAGCCAAGTGTGAAAATCTTGCCCCGTCCACCTGGTAATTGGACCTTGGAGCTTTATCTAGGAAAGACCTCTGGGTGAGCTGCCCGGAGCCTCTGCACTATCTCCTGAACTTCTTCAAAATTGATCTCTTTCCTTCTTATCTTGGTGACCCTTCTTTCTTGCTTCTTTCTGAAGATAGTTAATTCAGAAGTGAAGAACGTGATCTCTTCTTCATGCTGTGACATTCTTTGTATTTCCTCTTTCAGGTAAAATAGTTGCTGCAAGGCCTCCTTGGTATTAACTCCAGCCAGAACATTTTTGAACTGTTGGACCACCTCTTTGGAAGGACGTAGAGCCTGTTTGTTTTCATCCCGATAAACGTTGAGGCCGACCCCTGTGAAGAAAGTATCTATATCTTCGATCCATTTTATTACCTACTCTCGCTTGTTAGCTATAAGGGTCTGGTGTTTCTTGTAGACCTTAATTATTTTGGTCATTTGTTCATTCCATGCCTTAAATTTGTCCAATTCTTTACCTTCATAGACTTTTACCAAAATTTGGAAGCGTTGCTCTTGGATTATCTCCAAATCCTGGAGGGCTGCTTGCCACTTAATTATTTTTGAATCTATACCCCCATCATTCTCCACTAGGTCAATTAGTGAATTGGCCTCGACCAATATGGTCTGGTACGGCCTAAATACCAATGGAATTGCCTTCTCTCCGAATTATTCGAAGTCATTTCTCTAATCAACGCTTGCCTAGATGAAAGAGGGAGTCAAACCTGCCGACAAATCTGGCGTAGCCCTTTTATCAATCATGGCTTGTAATGAAGCCTATGAACAATTTGGGTCAATAGGACCTACCATCTTTTGAATGTACCCCTTTAGAGCTTCATTTTGATCTGTCAGGGATTTTATGGTCTCTTCATCCTTGTTCATGAACCCTAGAGCGTGCTTCAGCCCTAAAGTTGCTAGTGTCTTGCTCCCTTCTCTGGTAGGTTCACCTAAATCCATCTCCCTGAATGTATAGCCTTCTGACGAGCCTATTGTCTGAGAAGTTCTCGGGGGTAGGATAGCTATCTAGGCTTTCCAATAACCCCCAGTGTCCTGAGTCACATATGACATGGTCCTTGCAGGTACACCAATTTCTTCCTAGTGGAAGGCTTGCTTTACAGAAGTCATATTTGTATCCTCTCCATCCAATTCATTGGTGTAAGTTCTCTTCCTGGGTTGTATCTCCTTGGTAAACCAGGTAGGTTTTTCAGATGCTGTTACAGGTTCAAATGGTGCAACCTGGAGGATTGAAGTTAAGCATTGTACTTCCGGAGTTATTTCTCTCTCTGATTCCTTCTCTTGTCCTCTTTCTTGTTTTCTCCCTCCTTCCTTCATTCTTTCCCCTTCTGTATCCACATCCATTTCCCCTTCTTCCTTCTCCCCCTCCACCTCGTCTCGTTCAGTTACCACATTTCCCCCTTCTTTGTCTGGGGCCTCTTCGGCGGAAGTGTTAATTGATACCTTTGACCTAAGACCGGTCATGGCCTCCAGTGTGGTCTGGAAAGGTGATGTGTCTTTAGTAATCACTGCTTCTTTGGAAACCTGGGTGGCACATGTTGAAGGGATTGATGTTGGTGGAGTAGGTGTTGATATGGCTGGAGTGGGAGATGGGAGAATGGTAGTAGAGTAGGGCAGATTTGGTGTATGAGTAGGTGTTGGGGTTGGAATTAATGGTGGTGGAGTAGGAATTGGAGGTGGTAGAGAAGATGGTGGAGTAGGGACATGAGATAGTGGAGTGGAAATCGATATTTTTCCTGCTATATGATCTGTAGTAGTGGCTCAGGCTATCCCACTATCCTGAACCTCAGGCTCTTGACTGGAACTAGAGCTCACTCATGTAGCAGGGACATTCACTGAAGGGTTGGTGAATTGGACCGGTGGTTGAGTGAGGATTACCTGGGGCTGAATAAGCGATGGAGCTCCAGTGTCTATATCTTGGCCGTGATCTGAAAAGCCTTCAAGTCCTTCAAAATCAAAAATCATAAACTCATCCGATCCTAAGGTATCCAAAGGATTATCCTACCCTTTGGGGTCTTCTTTATGTTTCTTGGTAGTTTCCTTCTCTCTCCTCTTTTGTAATCTCGTTCTTCAGACTAGGGGCTCATCTTCTTCTACTTCCTCATACCCTTCTTGTACCGTTTCTAACCGCGGAGATTCAGATCTCTTCTTCCTCTTATATGTTTTCTTCTCAGCGATGGGGGGAGATTGGCCAGAGGTAGATGGGCCTTCACTTGATAGGGGTTGTGACGACCCTGTTGGTGGGTCAATCTGGCCAGTCATTCTAGTTTTCTTGGGTCTAGGATTAGAGCCATATTCAACTAGTCGTTCATGACCATACATAGTTCTTGGCTTCTGAGGGGGAGCTTTCTTGTACTTAGGAATTGTTGACTTCTCCCCTCGCTATTTTTCTACTTTTCTTGAGGGCTCCATCAATGTTCTTACTGGGATTGGACTCATTTTATGTGGCTTCTTGATCCAAGTTATGGTGATCTTTATCACATGCCTCGCTTGAAATTCCATGTCATCATTTTCATCCTTGTCCACCTCTGCGTTCATGATTGGCTGGTCATATACCTTATCTTTTGTGTAAATGTCCTCTAAGACCTCATCTGAATCACATTCCCAAACCTTTGAGGAAATAGGAACCTTTAATACCTCTTTTGCCAGAGTTAGGTTCATTCTACAATAATCCCGGATCCTGACCTCATGATCATCTATGCAATTTATCCAGTGATCCTCCAAGTGTGGCTCATGTATGTAAAATTTGCCAATAATGTGGCTGTAAGTACCTATGGGATGAAAACGGGCTCGCACTATTTTATAGAACTGCAAGGGATAATCATCCCATTCAAAAGCCAAGGATTTTCAAACTTTCATGTCTTGCAGTGTGTATGGTCCCAAAGAAATAGGAAAGTCCCAACAGTGCTTCTTCTTATGTTTTATATGTTCATATGCATCTGCAAGCTGTCTAGCCATCTCCAGTATAATTATCCAATTGGATGGGTACCTGGGCAGCTTCTTTGGTTGCAAAGTTGACCCGGCTATCTGAATGTATGTGAATGTCCTGAACTGGATAAAATAGGCCCCAATGGCCCTTACCTTAGCAGTAGCTTCTTCTGACATTCTTTTAGCAAAGTCACCTTCAATAGATCGGATGACTGCGAATATGAATGCATCGTTGACTATCCTGTAGTCAGGGGAATCCTCTGGCATGGGCGTCATCTTTATCAGTTGTGGGTATACTATGTGGGGCCATGCATTCGGGTCATTTAGATTTCCCTTCTTGGTAAGGCTTGGATAATCTGCCCGTGCTGCTAGTATGTAAACCACGTAGGTGCTCATGTAGAACTTAGGATTATGCTTTACTACTGTCAATTGCTCGTCCAAATTGTCACTAATAATAGTGCCGCAGTCGAATCTTGCCTTTCATTCTCGGATCCTTTCTATCAACAGGATCATCCAGTGCTCGAGTTGAGTGGATTGTGGTAACCCATACATCCGACTTATCAATGTGATGGCTGCCTGGATGTCATCCTTCATATAGCCTCTTCGGAGGTCTATCTTGTCCAATTTGTTGTTAGGAAGCGGTTGCTTGAGGTATTCTTTATTCATCATCTCATGTATGGCTTGCTCCCTGTTGCCAAACCACTTGGTCCCCTTTTCAATATAGAAGTCATACTTGTCTATGCCTTTCTGAAGGTGGAAAACATCCTCAATGACATCCGGCCTAATTTCCAGTACCACCTGATCCTCTGAGTGTACTACCACCCTCTTATCTGAATCATAGTGATGAGCTAGGGTGACGATCAATTCTGAAGATGAAACAACCATTGGGTGTGCGGCTGCATTCACTAGCCCAGATAGGACTAATGCGGTGCAATCATCAGATCTGTTTTCTGGCTGGGAGCACTGAGTCAGGAATTCATTCCAATCTACATTCCCGATACTAGTATCTGTTATCTCACTGTGCTTGTTTCCCACCTTTGAACTAGGGGGATTCCCATTATATTGATACTTCATTGGGGAGGTCATCTTTGGTTCAGTCATTCCTGCAAGAAAAGACAAATATTAGTAGCTTATTGAACAGGAAAAAACAATTTAAACTATGAAAGCAAGAAAAGAGAGCTGTATAAATAGCTAAGTGTAAGTTTTTGCACTTTTGGGACTTTCAGGGTTTCGGACATCGAAAACTAGTTCAGAGGCCGAAAAGTCCAAAAGTGCGAAAAGGTTTATTGGAAGGACAAAGTCCGTTAGACCTTTGGGGCTCCGAAACTGAGAGGTGTTTGCTTGTGGACGCCGAAAGTCCAAAAATGATGAGGAACTCTGAAAGTCCGAAACGAAGGTTTCGGGACCTTTGCTTTCGGCCTTTTTGGACCTTTTGGTCTTTCGAACCTTTCGGATGTCCGAAAGGCTGAAAATTTTGAAACGACACTTAGCAAGATTTGAAGATCCATTTTTGGCCTTTCAGAGGCCAAAAACATGCGATAAGGGACGCGACTGACAAAACAACAAAACCCTAGGCTTAAGACAAAAGAAACTAAGAAACCCTAGGTTTGACAGGGAGGGACGTCCCTGTCGAAGCAGAAAGGCACAGAGGCCCGACGAGACAAAGAAACAAAGCGCCCTAGGCTGGACAAGCACTAGGCGCAAAAACAAACCCTAGACCTAGACCCGAAAACACGAACCGAAGGTAAGCAAGAAGAACCTACCTCGAACGAACTAGGAGCGGGAGGAGAACCAGGCGGCTCAGAAGCTGAAGCAGTCGATGAGGAGGAGTAGACGAAATTGCGGGCAGAAGAAAAAATGAAAAGTGATTTAAAAAATGAAGGCCTCTTCTATTTATAACCCGCGGGCTGAAGTCAGCGGCTTCGGGCCTTTCGGACTCCAAAAGGCCGAAAATGTTGGAGGAGAAAGAAGTCTTCGGCCTTTCGGTGTTTTTGGAGCCCAAAAACACCGAAAGGGCTGGGTCTTCGACCTTTCAGCCATTTCGACATTTCGGAGTACCTAAGTCCTCCAAAAGGCCAAAAGGGTTGAAAGGCCGAAAAAGGCTTCTTCCTTCCTCTGACTTGGTTTCAACAAATTTCTTTGGTGGCTGATTGGATTTCTACGAGGGGCAGACATGACAAAAGGAAAAAAGACAAAAAGGGGGGGGGGGTCCCCATGGTCAGAGGACAAAAAAATGGGGTGTGTGTTGTGGACCCACAACAATTCTAAATTAATAAAATATATAATAAACAAAATAGAAAAATTTATATTATTAAATAATATATAATTATCATATATTTTATAAAATAACATATATTTATATTATTGTCGGTTTATCAATAACTTTAAGTGTCATAATGATGGTTTTATAAAAAAATAGCCTATCAATCCATACAGTCCAATAAATTTTCAGCCTGTCATATACAGCTCAAAAATGGAAAAATGGACAATATGGCCATCACATTCTAGGCCTATTGTCAAACAAGGAGATTGGCCTTCCAAACACCCAAGAATGTTAGCAAGTTCCAAAAGGCAAGCTTCATTTATTGTTAGATGTGTGTCCAATGTTCCTTATTTTGTTAGATTTACAATATAGAGACTTAGTAAAGGCAAAACTTAGTATATGATAGCAAAAATTCAGATGTAATTAATCGTTATCAATTATCAAGTATTTTTAATAGAGTCACGAATAAGTTGTTCATTAACTTTGGCTGGTAAACTTCAAGTTGTCAACAAAATATTTCTTATTACACATGTACTACTCCTCATGTTGGATGCCTTCAAAAAAGGGGCATGAAGATAATCAAAATTATCTGTCAATTTTTTGGGCTAAATGGGATGACAATAGAGGATTCATATCTACTTCATGGAATAATTGTATATAGCCTAAATGTAAAGGTGGTTTGGGGCTTATAGATCCAATAAAGAAAAGGTTTTGTTTGGCTGACCAAAGGGATTATTAAGTTGTCCATGGGGGTGAATTGTGGAATATTCTTATACGAAACCATATTAATCTTGCCACTGTCAAAGGTAGATGGCAGCGTGTGGGATGGCTAGATGAAATATTCCATGCCTATTTTTTCTCAATCAAGGCGTCTCCTTCCCCCTAGTCTATATGGAAGGCTTGGAAACATAATAGTTATATGTTGAAATGGAGAGAAAACTCACTCCAACATGGATTACGTTTCTCTAGATCTTCTATTTGGTGGAATAAGCACATTCTCTATTAGGATTAGCCCCTTGTGTTAAGCATTCCAAAATAATTATATGTTATTTACAAAAAGGGAGTTCATAATGTTGGAGATCTTTGGGATTTTCATACTATGAGCTAGTTGTCATGACATTATATTAAATAATATTTTCATCTAAGCACTAAATATAAAGACTTTCTAATTTTTGTTCAATCGTTAGTGTCGCTCGAAATGACTATGAAATTATGTACTCCTAGCCATTGTAACTTCTACAAGGAATGGTTATGGTTGTCATCATATCCTTTTCTACTTTTTCTATTAAAAATGTCTACTTGTAGCTACTTTCAAATTTTCCTTTAAGGTCTCTATTGAATTCCAAGTGGAATTGTAGATTCGATGAATTTGTTTTCTCCAAATTATCTGCTCAAATATGGAAATCAAAAGTTAGTTCAGATGCACAATTAATTTCTTGGAAGATTCTACATTGCAAACATGCAGAATTGTATGATGGTCAAACCACTTAACTGTCTATTTTGTCAAAGACTTGAAAATATTAGGCATATATTTTAGGGATGCTAGTTTGTTAAGATTTAGGGGAATTTAGTTTTTAATGACTTACCAGTCATCTTTGAACATAAATTAAATTGGAAAGAATCCCTTCTTATTGTGGGGCTACCTGCTAATACTATTGTTGATGGAGTTAAACATGTCATTTTGTTCCACATATGGAGATATAGGTGTAAAGCCAAATTCAATAACCTTAATCACAATCACCATGAAGCCGCATTTTTAGGGCTTTACTCATAAACTTTTTATTGTCTAAATTTTATTTTTTCCTAACTATAGGCATAAGTTGAACATAACTTAAAAAATGATTTTCAGATTCAACAGATCAAACTATAGGTTAGACTTTTTCTTGACAAAAGGAAAGTGGTCATGGCACAGGGTCTAAGGTCTTCTTTCCAACATTGATGGATGCTAGAATGAATTGGGAAATAGGGATATAGAAGAAAGACCTAAGGAAGGATGAAGAACAATGGATAGGATCAATCTTCAACTACTTCAGATTCACCAAGCTGATACTTATTTTTAAAACAACTCCAACAAAGGTTTATCCATTTGTTATAGACAACCATAGCAAGGTTACTACATAGTTTGCATGGTTTATTGTATAATTTGTATAGTTTAGCATTGCTTTCACTGGTTTCTACAACAATATTGTTTTGTATGTGTAATTTGGTAGGCCTCTTGTAGTAGTTAGGGCTTTTTTTCATCTCTCAACTTTGTTGGCTTGCTCTTGGCAACTTATTTGTTGTCTTCCTTTAATGTGACCTTTTGCTTATTTCAATTTAAAAAAACTATCAAGTATTTTTTAACTTTGTTTTATGAGGAAAACTAGTATAACATACTTGTTATTTGTTATAACGTGCCTTTTAATCAATAAATTTGGTCACTCAAGTTGTGTTTTTGTGCCTAGCATGAAATGATTGACGCTATCTAATGATGAAAACATTTATCCTTGATCTACTATCTCATTTTCTTTCATTTCATGTAGTAGTAATTATTTTGTAGGTCACATATTGTGTTATTCTTTTAAGTTTCATGTTAAAAATCAATTGTTATTCGTTTTCAACATCATCGTAAATTCAAAAAACCACTCTATGAAATACTTTTGCAAACATGTCAAAACATGAGTTGTGCATAGTCTGATGACCTCTTTGATCATATTGTGCATTCTAAATAAAGTGCATATCCCTAAAAAAATTGGTGCACCATCTCATTTCATGTTTCTTGGTTCTTTAGGTGGTATACAAGGGAAGCTATCCCTCTCTAGAGATTTGCTCCAGCTTATAAGTCACCCACCATCTACGAGTAGTTCCATTGTATCAATTGGAAGAAAAATTAACTCATTGATATTCCAAAAAGTGCATTCTAACATGACAAGTACCTATATGGCCTAATAGTCTATCACATTCTTGCATCTTCTATGATTTTATGCATTTTTTTGTTTTCTTCTCCCTAAATTGAACTTAAGAGGGTGTGTTGGTGTAAACAAGGTATCTTATCTAAATAGTTCACCTATTGGATCATTCTCACACATGTTCATGTGTTAATTTTACTCAAGGCTATAGGAATATTTCTATAAGTATTTAACACACATACGATCTTATCTATAGTTGTCTCATGACATAGGATTAAGACACTTGTCACAATCTCATCTTGTCATATCTCTCAACCTTTCATATTGTATCATCTTAAAATGGAAGCGCTTCTAGGTTAAGACAATTTAGCCCTCCTTAGGGGTTGTTTTGGGCCATCACCATGTTGTTCTCTCATTTCTACCCCTTGTGCATCTTCTGTGCCTATTTAGGACCCTGATTGGGCCTCTCCGGGCACTGTTTATCCCACCTAACACATGTTCCAGGGGTCCCGACCCCCAAGGTCAAGGCCTAGGTCAAGGTTGACCTCAACCTAGGTCAAGGTTGACCTCAACCCTAACCTAGGTCAGGGTCATCCTTGACCTTGACCTAGGTCCCCCTTTTTCAATTGGAAAGTTTTTCGGCTGTCGGGGGACACTCAAAAGTTCATTTTCCCGCTTCCGGGTCAGCTGTTTCGGGTTCCAAAGTAACAACTCGTAAATAATATTTAATATAGGTCCACTTCTAGGGGTATATGCCTAATTATAATTTAATTCTCCTATGTAGGCCTCTCTAGAATTTTGTGCCCTAGATTTGTATATAAGGAAGCCTTCTCCTCTCATTTTCTATAACCATAAGACTTGAAGTATAATTGCAAGCGCTAAGGACTAAGACAAGATTTTATCTTCTAATTGCAATCATCCATTTTTCTAAATTATTCTCAAGTTCTTCATTGAAGATCAATGATTCAAGCATTTAGTCCTTTGAAGCGATTTGGTTCAAGCATTCAAGATTCATCATTCAAACCCTAGATCTATCCATCATGGTGGTGTGATGTTCCTTCAAGATCCTTTGTGCATACTCAAGATTCATTCATTCTTTCTTCAAGGTGGATTCCAAGCATACAAACATGGATGGTTTGATTTACATTTATGATTTCTAATGTTTAATCCAAGCTTTCATATTAACATACTTGTTTACATTCAAAATACAATTGCATATCTATTCAAGTATCATAGCTTCATTGTTAGATCTACTTCTACTACTTGCTAGCATTCCCTATTTCAATTACTGATTTCAAGATTAATTCCTAAATCGGGATTTGACTAAGGAAAATCCCTCCCCCAACAAACAAAACCATTTTTATTGTAGGTACAGGTATAGGACAATGAATTATACAGCAGATTTGGATACCCTTTTCGACCAACTTTCAGGAACCGCGAATAGAATTTCAGTTGGAGCAGTGCAGGTCAAGGTCAACATTTTGGGTAACAATTGTGCCCCTGCATTTGGATCAAGGTCGACCTGACTCAAAAAAGGAAAATATTTTTAGGTTTTATCTGTCTCTGTGTTTCTGTTCCAAATCCGGTTGCAGAATTCCCCAAAACTCAATACAGACATCAGAAAATAGGTAAGATGTTAAGTTGATAATCACCGAGACAAAGAAAGTTAATGCAAGACATTAAATCAGTTAATGCATTGTATTTTCATTGATGTCAACTTGATATAATCTTTATGGCCATGTACATATTGCTAAAGATGTCAAAGAACCAATGAATCAAAGGCTATGCTATCAGTAATGCATAAAAGTTAAGTATTCACAAAGTGATTGTATACACCGATGTAGTGCACACTGACAGATAGAGTAAACCAACGAGAGAAAATTGAAAGTGTTACCCAACAAGAAAAAGTACAGCATTACTAACATGTAAAGGCACAGTGTAACCCGATGGACAGAATCACAGTGTAACCCGATGGAGAGAATTACAGTGTTGCCCGACGGATAGATAACACCAACAGACGGAGATCCCGAAGACAACTGAAGTCTCACCGACGGAACAGTTAGTTGTCACCAACAACTAACTAAAGTATTGACCAACAGAGCAAAGTGTTCAGAAATGACAAAAGGCTTAGCTGTCAAGAGCTAAATATAGACTTAACTGGTAGTTATCTTTGTTTACATAAAACAAGATAAAGCTAGAGATAAGTGATTGATTTAAATTTGTTTTGTCCAGATGGAAAGAAGATCTCTACGAGATAAAATAGGAGTTTTTCTTTAAATCTAATTGGCGAGAATTGTGGATCATGCCAAGATCAAGAAAGCCAAGAAACGGTGAAATCATGTCTATAAAAGAGACAAGCTAATTCAATATGAATTAGGGGAGTGACAAGAGAATAGATGCTGAAGATATTCTGAAGGAGAAGAAAGTCTTCATTCAGACCTGATCAATCAAGCTGAGGACAGAGCTAAATTCTACAGACACTGACGAATAGTGATACATTATCACAGAGAATAACAATGTGGAGCAAAGGTATTGAATTGATAACATTGATCAGAAAGGTAATGCACTTACAATAGATCTGAAAATCTACAATTCTAGTTGTATATGTGAACAGATCAATTTACTGTTTCAATTTAACTATTGAAGCATCAAGTCTCTTAACCGAGCAGGACTTAAAAGTCTTTTCTAATTGAGCTACATCCTAAGGAGTATCAAAAAGTTTGATCATACAAAGTACCATTGGATATGCTTGATACCTATTGACAGGCCAAGTGAGTGTTTGATCAAGGATGGTAGCATTAGATGCCATATACTAAGTGACAAACTATTCATTTAAATCCTCTAACAAGGTCACACCTAACAGTGTGTTTGTAACCT
>MU223940.1:549556-561112 GCA_018584345.1 Thuja plicata | reverse complement strand
TTTAAATCTCTCCTTTTCTTTGGAGTCAACCCTTCGAGGCACTCACCATACACCAAAAAATATACAATATTTTTGAACCAAGGGTCTTGCATACTTATTTCCAAAACCAATTGTGTTGCTTCTGGATCTTCATCCACTTGATTTTCTGCTATTTCTTTACACAGTGCATTTCCTCTCACCAACCTGGTGGGTTTAATTTCTATGTCATATTCCTATGTCATAGCCACCCATTCTCCTTTGTTATTACATCCCACGTCTTGTTGAGTTAATACACTTTTTAATGCAATGTCAGGCACATATACAATGGAGTGAGAGTGTAAAATATAGAATCTGAAATTCTTTAAAGCCTTTACTATTGCGAAAGCAATATTCTCAGTCTGGGAGTTGTTGGTTCCTTTTCTTGCTGATATGAAAAATACTCTCAGGGAGCTTGCTCTATTTATCCCAGACAATGACCAAGAAAGATGCATAATGACAGAAATAAGGTTTTGAAACCTCCTACACTTTGAGCTCCACTAACTCGGGCGGGATTACCCTTCTAACTTAGAATAATGAAATCACTGAATTTTTCAAATTAACTGTTGAAATTACAGGGGTTGATCACTGTAAATTTTATTGAATACAGACCAGACCATAAGCAAAGATTAATTTTAATAGTGATAGTCACTTGATTTAATGTAAATAGACCAGTGCTTTATCCTAGGGCATGGAGTCACTTATGAACAATTTTAACCACCTTGATCATGAACATGAACTTAAAACAATTACAACATCTGACATAAACACAAATATACCTTATATATCTATTTCAACACACTTAACAAGTTAACTCATCAAATTCATTGTATACCCTGAATCTTATTGAAACATTCCTAAGGCATTTTTAGTCTTTCCTTGAAAGAACCCTAGAAGTATTTCATAATCTACCTGACAGACATATAAATTGAACATTTCTTAAACATTCAATCTAAATAAAATTTAGAACACCAAAATGAAGACACAACACTCATTATATGCTTCAGAGACTATTAACTGGACTTCATTTTTATTCAAAATAAGAATTACTTGCTATATTCAACAATAATTCTCCAAAAACCTATTGTATTGGTCTTGAACTAGATTTTACAATTATATATTGCATTCTCAAAAATAAAATGGCTATCCTCTTTCCCAGTAGTCATGGAATCCTTTTATAATTAAGGATGCAACAAGCTACCGACTTACTGGGAAAGATTTACAAAATTTTTTGCAACAACCTTGCAACAGACAAGAAACAAAACTTGTAACAGAACATGGGTGGCGGCTATTGGCAAAGTTTGAATAAGGTTTGTCGTTGTTGTTGACAATGTCCTCCTTATCCTTTCAGCTTTTCCTCCCACATGTTTACCTCTTTGGCAGTGGGCTAATCAAAGGTTTTTTCTTCTTCCAGCTTCACAACAGCTTCTATCCACCTGGCATCCATGGCAGTTCTGGCCTGAGAAACGAACTTGGCCACATCTCTCTCGATCTTGAAAAGGCTATCAATCAATTTGTTGCAATATTCTGCATTCATATCCTTTTCCAAGCGTTTCTTTATATCCTAATTTTTTAGTACAGCGTCAAAACCAGCCACCCAATCTGATTGTGTTTTCAAAACACCTATTTCATCATAAATTTTTGGGATCAATGATGGACATTGATCACCAAATAGCTACAACTTATTGTCTATCAAATCAGATTTTCCATTAAAAAAGGCATAGGTGTCATTCAGCTTACTAACCACCTTAATGGTATCTATTACTTTATCCAGGAAATCATCACTATATAGCATAGCAGTTTTTAACTTATCCAAAATCCTTTCCTTCCTTGACCACATTTTGAAAGCAGGTTCTAAGAAAACCATAGCTTCTGCAGCTGTCTTTGAAGCTTCTTGTAACGACCCATATAGTGTATACACTATGTCAGTTTTATATTTTAGGACATCAATCCTGTGCTGCAATATGAGCAATATAACAGACATAGCATTTATGCTATGTTCCTGTGATATACATTTTGATTGGCTTTCTGCCAATGTATAATCTTCCTTAACTCCAATGGCAACATCTGTCACAATTTTTGCCACTTCCTCCAGGATTGGATTTTTTTCCATATTAATTTCTATTAACTCCTCTTTCAATTTGGCAATTTCTTCTTCTAATGTGTGGTTCTGGACTACCACTTCTTCATGTTTCTTTGCCAAGGCCATCATTTGGCCAAAAGTCATTTCATACCTCTTGGACAGGTCATCGACTTTTGCCAGGTTCATAAATGAAACTTGTGTCATTAACTGAGCTATCTCAGTATCCGAAGTATTCTGCAAATTCCATATCATCCTGTCTGCCCTTTTCTCTTCTCTGATAGTCATGACTAAGGGTTTCTGTGTGGAAAGAGCTAGCGATCATATTGCCAGGGTTTTGAATTTGGGATCAAATCTTGATCCTTTCAATACTTCATCCATTTCAAATTCTATTTTCAACAGAGGATCTTCTTGCCTCCTGATCTGATCAATAATGAATGTGGATTGTAGATCCCAACCAGGCATCAGCATTACACCACTATTCTATACCAGCAGCCTAGCTTGTCCCACAGTAATCTGTTCACTCTTAGGATCATAATCTTGGAGTGTTTGTACAATTTCCTCATTCTTATATGTATTTTCTTCTGCTACAGTCAACTCTTGCCTCAAATTATTTTGTTTCAATTTAATCAAGAAAGTTTTGAATTCCTCAAAATTTATGAACTCATCATCCTTCATGAACTCATTAGCCATCATGACCCTCTTGTCATCCTTTTCAAATAGTACCATTTGATTGTCTCCTTGGCCCTCAGCCTCAGGCTCTTTCTGCAATTGTCTCTTCAACTTTCTGAAATATTTACCGTGCTTAGAGATCATGGCCTTGGCCATGCTTTTCCTATCCTGCACCATCTTGTTCTCTTTCTTTATTTCTTCCTTGGTGGCTCTCTAGCCGAAGTAGCCTCTTCACCAGCCTCTTCCTCTTCATGTTGTTCTTCTTTTTGTTGTTCCTCCTCCTATTTTTCCTAGTGTTCTTGGTCATGTAGTGCAACTGGAATTGGGGACCCTTTAGATTGTGCATCTTCTGCATTGAATCATGGTACTTGTTTCATTAGGGTTTCATAGGACTTGAACATTTCCTCTATCCTTTGGAAGTATGGGAGATCAGGGAAAAAACTAGAGAATGAATTATCTGATTCTTTCCACTCAGATTCTTCTCTTAGGAGGTCATTCCACTTCCTTCTCCTATCCTGGACTTCTTGCTTATTTTGTCTGTTCCTCACAACATCCTCCTCATCCAGTGGCTCATGATCCCTAATTTTTTTGCCAAGGAGTCATTCTTTTTAGGGCTGTTTGCACAAACTTTTCTAGATCACAGAATCTGGCAATTATTGCAGACATTCTGTATTGCTTCAAAAAATCATTTATCATATCAAAAACCCTTTTTCTGATGGAGAAGTCAAAACCCATCCACAATCTGGGGATAAAAGTTCCCTTCTTATGTCCCTCTAGAAATTCCTTATCTACCCAACTAATTTGCCAGATAAATTCTAAGAATGCTATCCTAGGAGGAACAAACTTGGAAAGGATGTGAGGGGGCTGAGTACAACCATATAATCTTATGATAGTAATGTAATCAAAAAAGAAGAAATCAGCCAAATTGTGAGAGATAGACTAGTTTGGGACATACTCACAAGGTCTTAGAATCTTTCTAACCTCAAAAGGAAGCATGTGCCTATCTGTTCCTAACAAATTAAAAATTGGATCCACAATCCAGTTGAAAAAGCATACAAATGATGAGTTGTTGGATGAACTATCCCATACCTGAGTCCATCTTTGGATTGGTGCATCCACACCATATTCTGAAACAAATAACTCAAGCTCTTTATCCATTGATGCTCTGTTATAATATAAATTCATATACATTAGATGAGAATAATGCTTAAAATTAGGCGTTGGAGTATCTAACTGTATTTCTAATAGTACAGCATGGATATCATCAACTATATATCCAACATAGTCATAATCAGTGTTGACGTCTGGGTGTTGGATGTTCATGGACATCATAAGTAAATCTTGAGACTCTATGGAGTCTCCATGAAAACCTAGAACTCTGCTCAAACCATAGACTGTGCATTTTACATAATGATGAAACAGGGATAAGTCAAATGGTGGCTTGAAGTTGTTTGGGATATTTACTAGTTGCCTATCTACTCTGGGCATGAACTTAGGCATTTCATATTGCTTGATTAAATGCTCTCTTTTGACAAAGTTTGCCTTAATGTTCTTTAAATCAATGTCTGTGCATAATGCACCAGTGATTCCAAATACTTCTACCACTCACCTCCTATCTATGGAAACTAGGGTCTCTTTATTCCTTTTCCTGATTACCCTAGCTACTAGGCAATAGTTTTTAGCTAGTTCCTTAATAAGACCTATGTCAACATAGACATCAGGCATGATCAATTTCACCATATTCAAATCCCATGGATTACAAATTGGGACTGGTTTGATCCTATTATTCTAGAAATAATGAAACAAAGTACTACCATAATAATTTGGGGTTACCAGATTTCTGCATTGACACCATTTGTCATTCCATTCATCCCAGTTTACACTGTTTGTATTCAGAGTTCTGCATAGAAAATCAAAAAATTCTTCCGTATACTTCTTCAATGTAACCTCTTTCTTCTTCTCAGACCCTTGCAAGGTAGTGGGAACAATGGCTTGACTCATCCTTCTTCTTTGAATTTACTATCTCAGACAAAATACTTCAGACCAACAAGCCTTTTCGCTCTTCGTAGAAAATCTTAGGATTTATAAATGAGAGTTGTACAGAATCAAACTTAATCATTCAAACTTATAGCCATTAAATCTTGTGTCTTGTCCACTTTAATGCCAAATTATTGCACTTGCAGTGTCATGAAATCATCACTCTGTCACTAATGCTGCCATTAATTTGCACTATTTGATCGTAGCTGACAAAGAGTGTACACTTTTCTCTTTTTCCACTTGTAAGCCTGAAACTATCCACTTGTCAATTTGGCGCCAACCCGCTATACTTTACTCATACTCAGAATAGTCCTTGCGAGTGAGTGATGTGACCTTTTACTTTAACCAGTCGCACACTCGCCGTCTGTTTCTACCTTGGTCTTCATCTTCTGCGGGTGAGCGATGACCTAATTTGCACTCCATCATTTGGCAGTTGCATACTCGCTATCTTTCTACCCTTTGATTTTATGTCCATGCGAGTGTGCGATATTACCTTTTCTTCAACCAGTCGCACACTCGCTACTCAACATTTAGCTTTGTCTGAATCTTCGTGAGTGAGAAAGTACACACTCATTTCTTAATCATTTTACAATCGCATACTCGCTGGCTTCCAAATCACTGCTTTGGGATCTGAGCAAGTGAGCGATTTTCATTTTTATCATGCAATTTATCTGGGCACTCACTCGCGCTCCAAAACATTTGAACTTATAATAATAGTGAGTAAGCAATGACCCTTGTTCTTCATTCGATCGCAAACTTGCTGTTGAAAAATCTCTATGGCTTAATCCTTTGTGGATGAGTGAGCTTTTGTATCAAAATCTTAAAATTCTCTTATCGCACGCTCACTGGCCCTTTTTTCTTTTCTTCAATCAGTGAGCTGTTGAGCGACAATTTCATTTTTTCCCCATCGCGCACTCGTGGGCTTGAAAACTTAACCATCTCATTGACTATGAGTGTGCGGCTGCCAACCTTCTTTCTTCAATCACATAGTCACTAAAAAATTTGCTTTTGTCTTTATTTATGGGCAAGTGAGTGATATCCCTCTTCTTTTCCTTATCGCACACTCGCAAGCTCATTTTTTCAAACTTCAAATCATCAGCAAGTGAGCGAGGTGATAAATGATCTCATAATCACCCACTCGCACACCTTTTAAAATATTGAAAAAACCTCTGCGACTGAGCGGTGAGATTTCAACTTCCTTTTTGGCATAACAGATCACTTACTCGCACTGCAAAACATATATGAGTTAAAACTTGAGCGAATGAGCGACCTCTACAACCTGACTTCCTTGCATAGTCGCTGACTTAAAAGACAAACATGAAAAACTAACACGGGTATGCGACTACTTCATTTTTAATAACACTCGCTCGGTCACAGAGCATAAAGTGAACAATATAACATTAAAGCGACTATGTGACACACAAAATTTTGAGTCATCGCAGACTCGCCAGACCTTCATTTAAATGAGTAAATCCCTCATGAGTGAGTGATAAATAGAACCATTCCTAACCCGCTCAGTCGCAAACTTACAACCCGACTTCAAAAATACATCACGATTGCGTGATTTACATTCTTTAACAATCAAACTGCTCACTCACATCGCTAATCATGACTTGACACATTTTTACCGTGACTGCACGATTTACATCAAAATGACTCACCACTCACTCGCACAACTTGAAAACATGTTAAAAGACCAACGCAACTGAGCAACAAACATTTAAAACATAACATCATTAATGAATTTTGACCTTTTAAGCACAACAAGACATGGGATTTAAACCAGAAAGCACGGGAAAATAGTCAATGATAGGAATTTGAAAATTTCCTTGGTATAGTGCTAACAATGGCTCCGATTGGGAAAAGTTAATTACAAAATTGACATTAGAAGCCACATCTCTGGGAAACAGACCACAAACCGAAACAAAACTATATATGCGCACATAAAACCCACACTTAAAATAGGGAAATCTAACCTACTATGCATGGAAAAAGTAGCTTTACGAGAAATAATGTTTCAAGAATTGTCCATGCACTGGCAATTCTTGTATCTCACGATTAGAGTCTTCCAAGAAATAAGAATCTTGACCATGAAATTCCTAGATTACAAACGGGCCCATCCATAATGACTCAAATTTACCATGTTTTCCCTTTTCTTCTTTTCTAGTATTCCATTGCAACACCATATCATTTATCTAAAATTTTCTTTTAGTTGCTCTCTTATCAAACAAGTATTTGGATTGTTGTTAGAGCTTCAAGTTTCTTTTGTGAGCTTCTGTTCTTATCTCTTCTAATTCCACCAATTGATCCATTCTTTCCATCATGGGTTCTTGATTTTCCAAATCTTCTTCCTGCAAAAATTTGTATACTGGTAACAGGTTGTTCAAAGGCAACCTTGCCTGATTTCCATAAACCATTTCAAAAGGGGAAGCCCCTATTGCTCCTTTTACTGTCACCCTGTCAGCCCATATGGCTAACTTCAATTTTGAATGCCAGGACTTCTTATTTTTATCCAAAATCCTCTTAATTATTTTCATGAGACTTTTATTACTGGACTTAGCTTGTCCATTTTCTTGGGGATGATATGGTGAAGAGTAAGATAAAATAATGTTGTAGTCTTCACAGAAATCCCTAAATTCTTTAGACCTAAAGCACATGGAATTATCCATAATTAGGTTAGTGGGCACACCAAATCTTGTCAGAATGTTGTCCATTAAAAAGTCCATTACTATCTTGCTGGTTTCCCTCTTTGTTGGAATTGCTTCTATCCATTTTGTGAAGTAGTCTGTAGCCACAAGAATCCAATTGTGGCCACCACTGGATTTTTTTGTAAATTCACCAATAAAGTCCAAACCCCATTGGCTAAAAGGTGCTTCAATGGTCATAGGATTTAAAGGTAAGGCTCCTGAAAATTTCATTTTAGAAGAAAACCTTTGACATGGTTCACACTTTTGTACAAACATTTGAGTGTCTCTGAAAAGACATGGCCAATAGAATCCAGCTCTGATTATTTTTTGAGCTACGGTTTTGGTAGAATAATGCCCACCACACACACCACTATGCACTTCATTTAAGACCCTTTCATACTATGATTTATCCAAACATAATAATAAAATTCCATCTCTATTTTTCCAAAATAAATCACCTTGTATCAGGACATACCTCTGGGCCTGCAATCTCAGAGTCCTCTTTTGATTATCTGACATATGTTCTGGACATTTAGCATTTTTTAGGAAAAACACAATATTAGTATACCAGGACTGCAATTCTATGCTAGTAAAGTTCATGTTTATTGTTTGTACATCACTCATTTGGGATAACTCCATATTTGTATCAGTCATTAATTTGGCCAAACCCAAACCCCTTACCAATTTGGTAACCTGAATTCCCAAATTGAACTCTTGGATCCTACTAATCCATCTGCACCTCTTCCCAGTAACTTCAGATTGAGATAATGTCTTTGACTGTGGCATGTGGCACATAAAAAATTATTTTTGCACAAACAAGATAAGGTCTAAAAACCTTGACAACCTTGACCAATGCATATGCTTGTTTCTCCATTATCTCATAGTTAAGTTCCGTTGCTTGCAGAGATTTACTAAAAAATGCTATAGGGTGTTCAAAACCTTCATCATCTTTCTGCAAAATTACTGCAACAATTGTATGAAATGAAGCAAAAGAAAACATGGAGAAAGGTTTGTCATAATTTGGAGATCTTAATACAGGAGCCTGTTCAATTGCCACTTTTATCTCATTAAATGCTGACTGAGCATTTTTATCCCATTCAAACTTTGCATTTTTCTTCAGCAATTTAACAATGGGTTTTACTATTTCAGAAAAGTTTGCAATAAATCTCCACACAAAATTTACCTTTCCAAGGACAGACTGAACTCCTTTAATATTCTTGGGTGGCAACACCTTGTTAATAGCTTCCACTCTTTCAGGATCAATCCTGACACCTTCTTTAGACACTATATGTCCCAATAATTTACCTTCAGTTACAACAAAGTGACACTTCTTTGGATTTAATGAAATTCCATACTCCAAGGCTTTGGTAAAGATCTTCTCTAGATGTTTGCAATGATCATCAACCTTTTGGGAATATGCAGTTAAATCATCTTGATATACCACCATAATAATATTTATAAATTCCTTGAAAGCCACATCCATGGCTCTCTGGAAAGTAGCCCCTGCATTCATCAGGCCAAATGGCATTCTTACATAAACATATGTACCTCATGGGGTAGTGAAAGTTGTCTTGAATTGTTCAGACTCTTGAACCAGCACCTGGTTATAACCAGAAAAACCATCCATCATAAATAAAAGATCACAACCAGTTACCCTTTGCAACATGGCCTCCATGTTTGGTAAGGAATAATTATCTTTCAATGAGGCCACGTTAAGATTCCTAAAATCAACACAGCCTAATATCTCTATTTTTCTTTCTGACAAGGACCAAATTAGACACCCAAGAAGAATGTCTGATTGGTTTTATGATTCTAGCTTCTCTGAGTTTTGTCAATTCTTGCTGCATTTTGGGGGCCAACAAATGGTTGATCGGCCTTTGTTTCTGTCTGAAAGGCTTAATATCATCTTTTAATGGAATTTCATGTTGAAATAAATCTTCCCTGTAAGCCTTAAGGTCCTCATAAGACCAAGCAAAAACATGCTTGAATATTTTCAGTAGGCTAATCAAATTATTCCTCACATGAGGAGCCAATTTCTTTCCAATGTACACAATCTTAGGACTACATTCTGATCCCAAATTTATCTCCTCAAATTCATCCAACTTGGTAGGAGATTTATGGCACATATGAATGTCATTATTAGTAAACAATCCTTCTAATTGAGTCAGTCCCTTAGGGATTTCATTTGTCTGCAACTGCAAAGTTTCATTACCAAAAATAGTTTCTTTCCCATCAATAATCTCTATCAAATTATTACAATCAATGACTTGACCATCATAATTATCCACACATTTAATGAAGTTGAGGATATCCTCATCACTCTCAAAAAATTACCAATTATATACATTATCAGGGATTGCAGGCCTAGTCTTAGTTTCCACAATAGATATCCCTGCTAGTGTTAGATTATCATTTTTCAAAGCTATATTAGCTTGAAAATCTGCCATAATATTCTTGGATATTTCTATCCATTCAATGGAAAATGCATCAAAAAACTCAATGCTATCCCATACAACATGCTTATATTGTTTCAACCTATCATTCTTGGCAACATATCTTGCTCTGATTTGAGAAATAGCTAGTTTTGAGTCACCAAAAACTCTCAATAATTTAATGCCATGCTTCATTGCTATTTCTAACCCCAACAACAATGCCTCATGCTCAACAGTGTTATTTTTACATTGAAATGATAGCAGGAATGAGTATTTGAAAGTAATACCTGATGGAGAGACAAATAAAACACCAGCCCCTGATCCCTCTCTGGAGCATGCTCCATCAAAATACATCTGCAAGAGCCCTTGCTGCTACAATTTCAATTCTTCTATGATGGGATCTATGTTTTTTAATTGTGGTTGAATCTTTTCCACTTTGAAATTATTTATATCTATATCCACAAAGCAATTCAACATATTTGGTTGAACCTTTTCAACATAAACAGGAGATCTAGGCTCCCTTAACAGTTTTGCTTCTTTTCCATTAATAGAAATGGTAGCAAAAGATAAATCCAATTGTACATGTCCTCCAATGGCTGTAGCACATTGTCTTGATAAGAGCATACCATAATGGGGTGGTGAATCTACAACCGCAACATCTATCTTAAAAGTGACCTCAGGATAAGTAGCAAGTTTTATCTCTAACCCTTGCAAAGTTCCTATTATAGGTACTTCCTTGTTGTCCATGGCATAACATTTACCACAAGTAGTATCCACATCTAAACCCAATTATTTCATAATACTGTAAGTCATTACATTAGTAGCAGCTCCTGAATCCATCATACAATTCTTTAGCAACATATTGTTTGTGAGCAATGTAACATAAAAAAGATCAATCTGATCTGGCTCTTGAATAACTATATTTCCCAAACAAATTGGGACCCTATCCTTTTCTTCATACTCACCTTTCGGTTCATCATTCTGATGAAGGGTGCTCCCCTTAATACCACAAACACATAACAGAAACAGAGAAGCAACAAAAATTTGCAAGAACAGAAAATGGGCTTCTTATTATCTCCACAAATGTGGAATTACAAACTTTTAGAATTACAATATGCAAAGCCACATGGGCATTCCCCTTACAATATTCTGTAGGACAAAGCCTCCAATTATTACCCAGATCTACCCAGAACTGTCCCAAACTGCCTAAGACAACACTATGGGCCTTCTTTATATAGGCAATTTCCACCGCCTGAGAAAGTTCTAGAAATTTAGCCCTTAGGGCCGACCAAACTTAGAATTATTTTATTTTTCATTTTAGTACATCAAAGTCGGCTCAAAATAACTTTTGAAACCTGAACAAGAATTTTGAGGGAAAATTATTTTCTGCTATTTCAGGTGGCCCAACTTCCGGAGACCATAAGTCATCACCAGTTGACCCGATTGACTATTATAACCCCATTTCGGAAATGTCACGAAGCGCTCTACAATCTTTAAAATAAGCAGGCTTCATTCAACCCAAGTTTCGACCTCATCCGGGGCCTCTAAAGCCTTCAAAACTGAGCTCGAAGTTTCTGTACCCTGTTTTCAATACCGAAAATTTTCAATATCTTCAAAACTAGACCTGATCTAG
>MU223940.1:501138-544058 GCA_018584345.1 Thuja plicata | reverse complement strand
AATCTAGCCATTAAGGCCGACTACCCTTAGCATTTAATTATTTTTCACTTTTATTACAAAAGGGTCGGCTTTAAATATTTACAAAACATGAGATTATGTAGCCCAACTTTCGGAAGCCATAACTTTTGAACCATAGCTCCAATTGGCTATTATAACCACTTTCCGGAAAGGGGAGATCGCGATCTACAGTGCTTAACTAGTGAAGCACAAGTTAGCAAGGGGTTCGACCTCGATCTAGAGCCTCTAAGATCCTAAAAATTGAGCTCAGATATTTTGCACCCTAAAATCTCAACAGTAAATCCGGGTGCTCCCCTTAATACCACAAACACATAACAGAAACAGAGAAGCAAAAAAATTTTGCAAGAATAGAAAATGGGCTTCTTATTATCTCCACAAATGTGGAATTACAAACTTTCAGAATTACAATATGCAAAGCCACATGGGAATTCCCCTTACAATATTCTGTAGGACAAAGCCTCGAATTATTACTCAGATCCACCCAGAACTGCCCTAGACAACACTACGGGCCTTCTTTATATAGGCAATTTCCACCGCCTGAGAAGGTTCCAGAAATCTAGCCATTAAAGCCGACTACCCTTAGCATTTAATTATTTTTTACTTTTATTACAAAAGGGTCGGCTTTAAATATTTACAAAACATGAGATTAGGTAGCCCAACTTCCGGAAGCCATAACTTTTGAACCGTAGCTCCGATTGGCTTTTATAACCACTTTCCAGAAACTAGAGATCGCGATCTACAATGCCTAACTAGCGAAGTGCAAGTAAACCAGGGGTTCGACCTCGATCTAGAGCCTCTAAGATCCTAAAAATTAAGCTCAAAGAATTTGCACCCTAAAATCTCAACAGTAAATTCGGGTGCTCCCCTTAATACCACAAACACATAACAGAAACAGAGAAGCAACACAAATTTGCAAGAATAGAAAATGGGCTTCTTATTATCTCCACAAATGTGGAATTACAAACTTTCAGAATTACAATATGCAAATCCACATGGGCATTCCCCTTACAATATTCTGTAGGACAAAGCCTCAAATTATTACTCAGATCCACCAAGAACTGCCCTAGACAACACTACGGGCCTTCTTTATATAGGCAATTTCCACCGCCCGAGAAGGTTCCATAAATCTAGCCATCAAGGCCGACTACCCTTAGCATTTAATTATTTTTCACTTTTATTACAAAAGGGTCGGCTTTAAATATTTACAAAATATGAGATTAGGTAGCCCAACTCCCAGAAGCCATAACTTTTGAACCGTAGCTCCGATTGGCTATTATAACCACTTTCCAGAAAGGAGAGATTGCGATCTACAGTGCCTAACTTGTGGAGCGCTAGTTAGCTAGGGGTTCGACCTCGATCCAGAGCCTCTAAGATCCTAAAAATTAAGCTCAAAGATTTTGCACCCTAAAATCTCAACAGTAAATCCTTAATAACTTTGCCAATATAGATGATCTGGAAATGAACTTCAACTGGCATTCTTATATGACTAAGATGAACCTTCACCTGGAAAATTAGAACATTCTGAGTTCAAACGACCAACTTACTAAAAATAGTAAGTTTCCAAAAATAGCAGCTTTGTACAAAATAGCCCTTATTGAATAGAAAAACACATATTTTTGGGTGATACAAGATTGCCCTTACACCCAGGATGCTCCTGCATCACATTCAAAATAGCATTGTCACTCACACCAGGTAAGTCAAAAAGCAATGAAAAGGCTGCCTCCCAGTGTTCCTTAATTTTAAACATCTCAAGCAAAGGAACAAAGACTTTCATCTGAGATAAAGCTTGCTTCATATTAAAAGTTGGGAAACTCATGTCACTGTTAGAAGACATTTTACCTTTACTTTCTTTCAACAACCTTGTTTTTTGGTCATGAGTAGGAGTGACTTTTCTCTCTTTAACCAAGGTATCTTTCAATTCATCTTGTGTAATTTCCTCATTTATAACTTTTATAATGACAGGTGAATCAGATTGTTTCCCACTTTGATAAACTGTTCTATTCGTGAGCTAGTACGAACTTCTTGCTTGTGTCACAACAATAATGGTTAAAAATATTATCTCTTCTTCATTAGGCATCCCAAGTTGAAAATGCTCTAACTTAGTACTTGTATTGTTTATTGTGACTGGAATCTCTTCTTTTAATTCTTCTTCTCAACTACCATTGTCATCTTCAATAGTAAGTGCACACATATTTACAACAGGTTTCTTCTGACCTTTACCTTCTTATGTCCGAATGTTTTCACGTTGATCCACCAAGCCTTGAGCTACTGCACATTAATACGGGGAATGAGGCATATTGCAGGCTATTCACCAAGGAGTATTTTGCACATTATGGGAACTATTGTTTTTTAATGGATCAGGAATCTCTTTGTTCTTGGGATCATTATGCTCTTCTGACACAGGTTTCCCATCCTTCCATTGGGTCTTATAAGGGAAATCTTGAAGTCTATAAGGTTTATCCTGTCTTTGGTATTGTGACCTATTACTTTGAAATCCCTTTTCATTCTTGTCTACCTTGGCAGCAAGATCTTTCACCACAGTTACCAATGCATCCATCTTATCTTCTTCCTTGGGGCTTTTATTAGGCTGTGTTTTTTACTCTTTCTAGAGCCTATTGTCATCCCATTTACCAAGCTTTCTAGAAGCCCTTCTGTTGCGTTCTATGTTTATAGCCAACTTATATGCTTCTCTCATGGTTTGAGGGTATTTATCCCTAAGCAGATAAGCTATTTTTCCATTAAAAGCATTACAATAGGTAGTAACACACATTTTCATCTAGTCTTAATACTTGAAACAACTTATACATAGCCTTGTGAAATCTTACATTAAATTCAGCAATGCCTTCATTAGTGAATTTTTTCAAGCTGTTGAATTCATTCAACATAAAACCAGAATTTTGTTGGCAAGTTGACTTCCTGAGGATGCATGACTCATTTTGTGTTTTCATCATGGAAATAAAGTCATGTTTAGTTTCTGTCATGAAAGACAAAATGACTAAGTATGGAAAATAGGGCAGACAGAGATACTTAGCGATCAGCACATCAACGCACATGTGAGAGATCGAGTTGGCGTATGTGCGTTCAAAAATATGTTGTATGACATGTGTACATGCTACATCCAGACATGCATAGTATGGAACAACAGTACGGAAAAGTTACAGGCAGATCAGTAGACCAGCAGTCCAGAAGACAGAGCATGGAAGCCGACTACTGTTGTGATCAGCGTGAATTATTTTGTAATGTAATGGCTAAGCGCATTAGGTTCTATGTTTGTAATGATGTAATTAACATTGTAGTAAACACGCTTGAGTCGACTTGTTCGGAAGCGTTGTATATTTTGTTTTAGGGACGACTAGTGTTTTATTTTAGGTCGCACCTATTCAGACAGAAACATATAAGTATGTAATGTAAAGTTATATTATAAGTGTTGATTATTATGTAAGAGGAAGATACAGAAGTGCAGTACAATGAAGTCAGTATATGATATAGCTCTTTAAGAGAGTAAGAGCATTCACGCATACACAGAACTGATCAGACAACAGTGTCATCACAACAGTTCATTTTGATATAGTGTATATCATCTTTCAGAAGGTTGTAGCCTTCATCCTATTGGGCAGTGAGCCATATACCTTTAACAGGGTTTTGTAACAGACTCCTAACAGGGTCAGACCTTTAACCAGGTTTTTGTACTCATATTGTAAAGATTGCTTCTAACACGGCAAAGGAACTCTAACAGGTTCATTATACCTAGTACAATATTTGTGGGTACTAATTCCCACCGGGGTTTTCCTCTGATCAAGGTTTCCCCATAATCATATCATGTGTTATGAGTTCTTATATTAAGCTTCATTCTATGTATATTTGATTTATGTTTAAGTTGCTGAAAAGTAATTAATAGACAAACACTGATTCACCCCCCCTCTCAGTGTTTCCAATAATTGGTATCAGAGCTTTGGTCCTTAGCAAATAAGTTTAACCACTTGAGGAGATCATGGACTCAGCAAAAGAAAAAACATTTGAAAAAGAATCTTGAAGCAACTCTTCAAGATCTTGATAGATCTGAAAAAGAAAATGAAGAACTCTGATTGAAAGTTGATGGCTCACAAATGCTTATCAAGAAATTAAGAAAAGATTTGAAAGATTGTTATACAAGTGATTTAGGGAAAATGATCAAAAAGATCATTGAAGAGAATATGTCTCTGAAAGATAAAATTGAAAATCTAGATGAACAACTCACAGACAGCCAAATTTCTATTGAAGAAAAGATCAAAGAAAGAAAACAACTAGATGATGAACTCTTGAAAGAAAACATGAAAGTCCTGGAATTGGAAAACATAAAGAAGTTGGAATCTGAATTAACAGAAGCAAAGGATAAGATTGATAAACTTCACACAAGTTCTGATTCACTTCAATCTCAGCTCAATGCACAAAAGAAAAAAGGTGACACTACTGGTCTTGGATTCAATATAGCACAAATTGAAGTCAATTCATTGCAAGAAAGAAAGAAACCTCATGAAGCATCTTCAGAAGCAAAGAAAGAAGAAAATATTAAAGAGATTAAAACAGATCCACCTAAAGGAGAAATCAAGCAAGTTAACAAAACTTGTTATGCATGTAAAAAACATGGTCATTTGGCAAGAGATTGCAAAGACGTAAGACCTTTTAATGGATATTGTTTCTCCTGTCACAAATTTGGTCACAGGGCTATACATTGCAGAACAAATCAAAGAAATCAGTCACAGCAGAATCAAAGAAGAATGAATCAAAACAATAAGAGAAATCAATCTCAAAGGAATATGTAGAACACTACATGTCAGATATGCAACTACAATGGACACACAACAAAACAATGCAACATGATGAACAAGAGCATCAGACCTCCTATCATTTGTCACACTTGTGGAAAGGATGGACACATCTCAAAGTTTTGTAGATCCAAAACTCAAAAGCAAGAGGATCTTAAGAAGTCACTATTTGAAGAGAAAGGAGAAGTTAAGTTTGTTCAAGCAAAATTTGGCTTGAAGTAAAGAAGGACAATGATGTTGACAAAGTAGTTGATGCATCCACAGTGGACACACCCTCTACTTCTTCTTGAATAGACCTTCTTGGTCTTAGGGGGAGCTATTCTAGCTCAGGACCCCTGTGCGGTTGGTATACTCACCTCTGAGTATGCACCTATGAATTCATGGTTACAAGCACATGCATTCATGCACTGTCTAAAATGCATCAAGATCTAAGTTTCAAAATCTCTGAGTAATTTGCATACGGTTGCAAACATTAAATGCGGTAGATTGTATAAAAGAAAGTAAGTGTTCGATCTTCTTCACACTTGCATTCAAGAGCACATAATTTGGAGAGCATTGGAGCACTATACATCAAGGCATAGAAGCATAACAAATTTGGCAGTTAAGCAAACAGATAAGAAGTTTGGAATGGAACCCTAGTAGTCGCACCATTTTAGAATTTCGTGAAACCCTACTTAAGGAAGTTCCAATTAAGTATGGCAACCCCAGTTGTGTTTGATATAGTAGAGAGGAAGAGATTTGTATCCAAGAGGCATCCATTCAAATCCATACTGGATGATGCGGAAGGGGATTTCTCCAAAACCCCACTAGGTGTTGTTTACATGGAAGATATCTACGCGTAAATTTACTGTAAAAAGGAAATAGTAGGAGATATCAGCATAGCCACTCATATGGGATCTATGATGAAACCTAATTACACATTCAAGGATGAGTTCACGCACTTGATTGATAACCCTATCTTTGAATATTTGCATGTGCATGAGTTTGATGAGCCAGAATGGGTGAAGATTTTGTTAAGTAGAATACATGATGATCTTTATTGGATTGGTGAGGTCCCTATGCGTATCACTACAGACCTAATCCATAAATTAACCAGACTTCCCAAGACTGGACCAGTTTTTCCTACTGGTAAGGATGTCAAGAAACAAATTGAGAAATTTTGCCTATCTAGAAGTGACAAATGCGGAATGACAGTTGACCCTATCAAAGAAGATGACATAAAACTCTTAACAATGATACTTGGGTATAAGTTTCAGCAAGCAAGAAGGTTGAACAGTGTCTCTACAGCAATAGTCCTAGCAGCTATCAGAATGGTGAAGGATAACACTCAATACAACCTATGTGAGATCTTGCATGGTCAATTGATTGACAACATTCGAATTATCAAGCATGACAGGAGAAAGACATTGAGGTTTTGGATCTTTGATCATCTACTTGTATTTCCATATAGTTGGAAAGGTTGAAAACCTTTATCTAGATAGGAGCAAACCCACAATGTCTTAGATTTCTCTTAAGGTCACTTTAGAGAGCAGTGCAAGGGATGAAATGGATATGGATAAAAAGACATTCAGGATCAAAATGCAGAATAGGTTCAAATTATCTGAGAAGATAGTTGACAAATATAAGGATACCATATGTTTCATGGTAGAAACAGATTGCACTTGTATGGAGGCAGTTGAACCTAGAACAAAATGGATTCATCCTCTTGGTTATGAAGTGGAAGAACATGTGCTAGAAGGATATGTGCAAGTTCTATTGTCAGCGCCCAAAGATCCTAATGAACCTAGATGGGGCACTTACAGAGAGAAGACCAATGAAGTGGATACTATCTTACACAGTGCTGATAATAAAAGGAAAGCATCCAGAATTAGATCTAAGATACTAAAAGTTCATGGAGTCACTCAATAAGATCTTGACAAAGAAAGAGATGCCAAGATAGAAAAAGAACTTGAGAAAGCTGAAGAGCTCCAGAAGAAGAAGAAAGTAGAGACACCTCTGCGCCCTCTACCACCATTGACTTAGATTCATCTCCACTGTCTACACCAAGCAAGAAAACTAGAGGAAGAATATAGGCGCCCACAAATCACCCATCCTCAAGGAACACTCGAAGAAAAGCAAAGAATACTCAAGCTTCTCCTGAGGTAGGATTTAGACCTAGCCTAAATGTGTTGAGGAACAGGATTGTAAATGAAGGGAGATTAGATACACTTTCTAAAGTATATGACAAGTATCAAGAAATTGATAAGACTGAGATACACTCTATGATCATATCTCATATGATCAAGTTCAAGAAGACAATTCTTGAACTCAAGACAGTGATACCGGATCAGTTATGGAACTTGTTGGAGATCATGAAAAGACATGCATTTGAGGAAGACATGAGGATAAGAGAAGAAACATTGGATACTCTTCTCCCTATATGCTCGCATGATGAGAAGGCTATATTATTAGATCTGGTGAAGCCTCATCTCTGAACTAAGACAAGGACCTTACCAATTATAAACAAAGAATATAAGCAGATAGGTAAGGAGACTAAAAAGGCATTTGCACAAGTGTTTATGGATAGACACATGTATCCACCAACGACGCCTACAGTAAAAGTTACTCCAGCTCCTCCAAAATAGGTTACAAAACCAATGATTCAGATAGCACCTATGACAGGTCCATAGGTTTCAGCTCCCACAGTGACAATAAATTTTGATACAGATAAAGACTCATAAGACACTATAGTAGTTGACAATGTCAAGATATCCATGACTGTATCTAAAAAATATATGGACAAAGTTGATAAGGCATTTGTAAGCACTGAAGAAATGTGCATTGATGATACCTCTGCACAAAAAGATGAAGTTCCCATCAATATCAAATTGACATAAATGAAGATACTCAAGGTGATAAGACACCAATAAAAGAGATACTAGTAAAGGTTGAATGCATGGATACCAGTCAGAACACTATATTCTCACAATCCACTAACCATCTACCTCATTGTTGTCAAGATTAACTCCTGATTCAACAAGTTCGGATGCATGGGGAGAAGAAGACCTAATCAAGATTAGCGTTCTTGCTATGGAAAAGGCAGAAGAGAAAAAAGTGATGAGGAACCCTTGCCTTTTGGAAATAGTTAACATATTAAATGACTTAGTGCCTGCTGATAAGAAAGTAGCCAAAGTCCAATCATTTGAAGATGTGGACAACATTTTGTCAAACTTCAAATCACACTTTATAAGATTAGTAGACTCTGCTACTAAGATTGCAGAAGATGAATACAAGAATCAGAGACTAAATGAATTGGTAAAGAACTTTACCTTAGACTTGAACTCCTTAAAAATTGGGCAATTCATACTGAAAGAGTTGGCAGCTAAAAGAAAGAAAGTTATAGCCAACTGTATGGACAGAGTGAAGTTCACCTCTGAGCACACCAAAAAGTTAGAAGAGGAAGAGTTAATGGTGGATAGCATCAGAAAATTAGTTGAATCATCCATGTAAGACATGAACATATGCAATAATGTCTATCAAGGACAGTTGGATAAAATTGAGAAGGCAAAATTGGAAATCAACAAGATAAGAATAAGACAAACCCAGTTGAGAAATGCACTTGCACCATCTCTAGCAGTCCTTAATGAGGACATTAAATATATTGATGACACCATGGTGACATATGATCAGGGTCCTTGCATGGATCTAATGAAAATGGAGAAACTGACATATGCCCTATGTGCGCATCTTCAGACAGTTGATGCTATGAAAGTATTTTGGCAAAAAGAGATTCAATATGTTCAAATTATGTACCCTGAAGTTTACATGGAGTAAGTATGTACAAGACTTACTATTTTTTGTACACCTTTGTCATTAATTTCAAAGGGGGAGTAATATAGAATGTGTATATGTGGAAAAATATATGTATATATCAATAAGATGTTATGATTTACAGTCACTTTTTGTGTTAAGTCATTTTGAGTAACTTGGCCACATTCCTTTGTTGCCATAAATGACAAAGGGGGAGATTGTTGGAAAGTTGAATTCCTGAGGATGCATGACTCATTTTGTGTTGTCATCATGGCAACAAAGTCATGTTTAGTTTCTGTCTTGAAAGACAAAATGACTAAGTATGGAAAATAGGGCAGATAGAGATACTTAGCGATCAGCACATCAACGCACGTGCGAGAGATTGAGTTGGCATATGCGTGTTTAGATATATGTTGTATGACACATGTACATGCTACATCCAGATATGCATAGTATAGAACAATAGTACGACAAAGTTATAGGCAGATCAGTAGACCAGTAGTCCAGAAGACAGAGCATGGAAGCCGACTACTGTTATGATCAGCGTGAATTATTTTGTAATGTAATGGCTAAGCGCCTTTGGTTCTATGTTTGTAATGATGTAATTAAAATTTTAGTAAACACGCTTGAGCCGACTTGTTCGGAAGCGTTGTATATTTTGTTTTAGGGCCGACTAGTGTTTTGTTTTAGGTTGCGCCTATTCGGATATAAACATATAAGTATGTAATGTAAAGTTATGTTATAAGCGTCAATTATTATGTAAGAGGAAGATACAGAAGTGCAGTACAATGAATTTAGTATATGATATATCTCTTTAAGAGAGTAAGAGCATTCGCGCATACACGGAACTGATCAAACATCAGTGTCATCACAGCAGTTCATTTTGATATGGTGTATATCATCTTTCAGAAGGTTGTAGCCTTCATCCTATTGGGTGGTGAGCCTAGGCAGTGAGCCATATACCTTTAAAAAGGTTTTTTAAAATACTCCTAACAGGGTCAGACCTTTAACCAGGTCATTGTACTCATATTGTAAAGACTGCTTCTAATAGGGAAAAGGAACTCTAATAGGTTCATTATACCTCTTACAATATTTGTGGCTACTAATTCCCACCGGGGCTTTCCTCTGATCAAGGTTTCCCCGTAATCATATCATGTGTTATGAGTTCTTATGTTAAGCTTCATTCTATGTATGTTTGATTTATGTTTAAGTTTCTAAAAATTAATTAATAGACAAACACTGATTCACCCCCCCTCTCAGTATTTCCAACAAATTTATCTTGTCACCATATTGCTCTTTGAAACTTCTGACAAATTCATCCCAAGAATAAATACTATGATCAGGCAAACCCCAGTACCAATCTCTTGCATCCTTAGTTAAGGATTGTATAAATAATTTCATTACAACATCTTCATCTCCAATCTCATAATCAATCATTATATCCGAGAATACTTTTAGATGTTCTTCACCAGTTATAGCATTATTCCCACTAAACTTGGGAATCTTATCTCTAACCTCATTAGGAATAAGGTTTGGTTGGCTAGGGATACCATCAAAGAACAACTGTCTATATCTCTCTAGATGAATAGGTCTTCTTTGAAAATTGGAGCCCATATTTTGACCAACATTCTGGGTAGTACTGCTAATGTTTTGACCAATGCCCACATTGTGGAGGCCAATATTTCTATTAGGTCCACATACTCCTGATTGTGATGCAGCCCCTTGAGCTACACTATATGTCTGGGTATTTGTATTGGCATTATTGGTTTGAACATTAGATTTAAATATAGGGATGGCCTGACTAGTAGCATTATTTATCATATTCGGACTAGTCATGGAGCTCAAGAAGGAAATCCTTCATCTCTGCAGTAGCAGCTTCTAATTCAGCTTTTTCCAACTATTTTACAATATCATCTTTGGCCTTTCTTTCCCTTTCTAATTCCATATCAAGTGAAAATATGTTCTGAGATATACCCTCTACAATTTTAGGTTGAGAAAAGTTAATGCCAGTGATCTTTTGTTTTCCTTTGTCAACCTCTGTTTGCCTAGCATTAGTTGTTGCTACATTTTGTGTAACTATCTGAGGCTTAGGAGATTTTTTACTTTCATAGTTAATAACTTGCCTCACTACAGGACCTGCATCTCTAGGTTCACCCTTCATAAGAAAATGTTCTCTTTCATGGCATTCTTTTCTCAGGGTATTTGCATCTCCAAAAAGATGTTTATTCAAACCATGAAATCCTTTATTTGCACCCTGAGCTGCCAATTTTAACTAAGCAACCCGCTTCTTTAAGTTTTCCCTCTCACTAATAGCATTTATAACTTTTTCTTCTCTAGCCTCATCATTATTTTTCTTGATGAGTAACAGTTCATCTAATTCCCTCTTCAAAAGGTCATTATCTCTGAGGACTCCCTCAATATTGAAACTAGAAGATTCATGTACATTCACCTAATTTTCTCCCTTTTTCTCTTCAACCCTCTCATAGGGGATACCCTCAAAATAGGAGGATGTTTCCCCCTTTTCTTGAAATAAATTTTTTGGTCTAGGGTTAAATATGTCCTTAAAATAGCCAGTTGTGTCAGACTCAGGGTTTAAAGGTTTATTAATTTCTTTCTCAGGAATAGTATCTAATGACTGGCTGGGGCCGACTAACCTAGGCTTCCAAGAAGTATTATTAGAGGATTCCCCATTTCTAGAGTGATTTCTTCTATAATTTTTAGAAATATCACTCTCTGATGTTTCCTGAGAGTGATTCTTTATGTTTTATTTTGTGTTCCTGATTATTTCCAAAATGAAATCTCACTCACTTAATCTGCTAGTATTCCCCTTGGAAACACTATAACCAATAGATCGGAGTCGCCACCCAAAAACTTTGGAAATAAAATAAAGAAAATTCACTTTGACAATGATATTTGAGGATATAACTCAATAAAATGTAATACAGAACATGTGATTTAAAAAACTGGACTTCAAGGAATCTATATTATGAAACGTTGTTTTCAGACTAACCTTTCACACATTCCTTGATAAAAGTCCCCAGTAGAGTCACCATTTTTTGTTGGTTCCTTTTCTTGCTGATATGAAAACTACTCTCAGGGAGCTTGCTCTATTTATCCCAGACACTGACCAGGAAAGATGCAAAATGACAGAAACAAGGTTTTGAAACCTCCTACACTTTGAGCTCCACTAACTCAGGCGGGATTACCCTTCTAACTTAGAATAATGAAATCACTGAATTATTCCAATTAACTGTGGATGAAATTATAGGAGTTGATCACTGTAACTTTTATTGACTATAGACCAGACCATAAGCAAAGATTAATTTTAATAGTGATAGTCACTTGATTTAATGGAAATAGACCAATGCTTTATCCTAGGGCATGGAGTCACTTATGAACAATTTTAACCAGCTTGATCATGAACATGAAATTAAAAAAATTACATCATCTAACATAAACATAGATATACCTTATATATCTATTTCAACACACTTAATAAGTTAATTCATCAAATTCATTGTATACCCTAAATCTTATTGAAACATTCCTAAGGCATTTTTAGTCTTTCCTTGAAAGAACCCTAGAAGTATTTCATAATCTGCCTGACAAACATATAAATTGAACATTTCTTAAACATTCAATCTAAATAAAATTCACAAAACCAAAATGAAGACACAACACTCATTATATGCTTCAGAGACTGTTAACTGGATTTCGTTTTTATTCAAAATCAGAATTGCTTGCTACATTCAACAATAATTCTCCAAAAACCTATTGTATTGGTCTTGAACCAGAGTTTACAATTATATATTGCATTTTCAAAAATAAAATGGCTATCCTCTTTCCCAGTAGTCTTGGAATCCTTTTATAATTAAGGATGCAGCAAGCTACCGACTTACTGGGAAAGATATAAAATGTTTTTTGCAACAACCTTGCAACAGACAAGAAACAAAACTTGTAACAGAACACGGGTGGAAGCTATTGACAAAGTCTGAATAAGGTTTTTTGTTGTTGTTGACAATGTCCTTATCCCTTCAGCTTTTCCTCCCACCTGTTTACCTCTTTGGCAGTGGACCAATCAAAGATTTTTCTTCTTCCAGCTTCGCAACATCTTCTATCCACTTGGCATGCATGGCAGTTCTGGCCTCAGAAATGAACTTGGCCATATCTCTCTCGATCTTGAAAAGGCCATCAATCAATTCATTGCAATATTTTGCATTCGTATCCTTTTCCAAGCATTGCTTTATATCCTAATTTTTTAGTACAACGTTAAAACAAGCCACCCAATCTGATTGTTTTTTCAAAACACCTGTTTTATCATAAAATTTTGGGATCAATGATGGACATTGATCACCAAATAGCTACAACTTGTTGTCTATCAAATCAAATTTGCCATTAAAAAAGGCAAAGACGTCATTAAACTTACTAACCATCTCAATGGTATCTGTTACTTCATCTGGGAAATCATCACTATATAGCATAGCAATTTTTAACTTATCCAAAATCCTTTCCTTCCCTGACCACATTTTGAAAGTAGGTTCTAAGAAAACCATAGCTTCTGCAACTGTCTTTGAAGCTTCTTGTAACGACCCATATAGTGTATACACTATGTCAGTTTTCTATTTTAGGACATCAATCCTGTGCTGCAATATGAGAAATATAACAGACATAGAATTTATGCTCTATTCCTATGATATATCTTTTGATTGGCTTGCAGCCAATGTAGAATCTTCCTTAACTCTAATGCTAACATCTGTCACAATTTTTGCCACTTCCTCCAGGATTGGATTTTTTTCCCTCTTATTTTCTATTAACTCCTCTTTCAATTTGGCAATTTCTTCTTCTAATGTGTGGTTTTGGACTACCAATTCTTCATGTTTCTTCGCCAGGGCCATCATTTTGCCAAAATTCATTTCATACCTCTTGGACAGGTCATCAAATTTTGCTAGGTTCATGAATGAAACTTGTGTCATTAACTGAGCTATCTCAGTATCTAAAGTATTCTGTGAATTCCATATCATCATGTCTGCCCTTTTCTCTTCTCTGATAGTCATGACTAAGGGTTTTTGTATGGCAGGAGCTAGTGATCATATTACCAGGGTTTTGGATTTAGGATCAAATCTTGATCCTTTTAATACTTCATCCATTTCAAATTCTATTTTCAACAGAGGATCTTCTTGCCTCCTGATATGATCAATAATGAATGTGGATTGTAGATCCCAACCAGGCATCATCATTACACCACTATTCTATACCAGCAGCCTGGCTTGTTCCACAGTAATCTGTTCACTCTCAGCATCATAATCTTGGAGTGTTTGTACAATTTCCTCATTCTTATCTATATTTTCTTCTGCTACAGTCAACTCTTGCCTCAAATTCTTTTGTTTCAATTTAATCAAGAAAGTTTTGAATTCCTCAGAGTTTATGAACTCATCATCCTCCATAAACTCATTAGCCATCATGACCCTCTCATCATCCTTTTGAAATAGTACCATTTGATTGTCTCCTTGGCCCTCAGCCTCAGGCTCTTTCTGCAATTGTCTCTTCAACTTTTTGAAATATTTACCATTCTCAGAGATCATGGCCTTGGCCACGCTTTTCCTATCCTCCACCATCTTGTGCTCTTTCTTTTGTTTCTTCCTTGGTGGCTCTCTAGCCGAAGTGGCCTCTTCACCAGCCTCTTCCTCTTCATGTTGTTCTTCTTTTAACTAGAATTTGGGACCATTTAGATTGTGCATCTTCTGCATTGAATTGTGGTACTTGTTCCATTAGGGTTTCATAGGACTTGAGAGTTTCCTCTATCCTTTGGAAGTATAGGAGATCAGGGAAAAGACCAGAGAATAAATTATCTGATTCTTTCCACTCAGATTATGCTCTTAGGAGGTCATTCCACTTCCTTCTCCTATCTTGGACTTCTTGTTTATTTAGTCTGTTCCTCACAACATCCTCCTCATCTAGTGGCTCATGATCCCTAATTTTTTTCCAAGGAGTCATTATTTTTAGGGTTATTTGCACAAACTTTTCTAGATCACAGAATCTGGCAATTGCTGCAGACATTCTGTATTGCTTCAAAAAATCATTCATCAGATCAAAAACCCTTTTTCGAATGGAGAAGTCAAAACCCATCCAAAATCTGGGGATAAATGTTCCCTTCTTATGTCCCTCTATAAATTCCTTATCTACCCAAGTAATTTGCCAGACAAATTCTAAGAATGCTATCCTAGGAGGAACAAACTTGGGAAGGATGTGAGGGGGCTGAGTACAACCATATACTCTGATGATAGTAATGTAATCAAAAAAGAAGAAATTAGCCCAATTGTGAGAGATAGGCCAGTTTGGGACATACTTCCAAGGTCTCAAAATCTTTCTAACCTCAAAAGGAAGCCTGTGCCTATCTATTCCTAACAAATTAAAAATTGGATCCACAATCCAGTTGAAAAAGAATACAAATGATGAGTTGTTGGATGAACTATCCCATACCTGAGTCCATCTTTGGATTTGTGTATCTACACCATATTCTGAAACAAATAACTCAAGATCTTTATCCATTGATGCTCTGTTATAATAAAAAATCATATACATCAGATGAGAATAATGCTTAAAAGTAGGTGTTGGAGTATTTGACTGTATCTCTAATAGTGCAGCATGGATAGCATCAACTATATATCCAACATAGTCATAATCAGTGTTGACCTCTGGGTGCTGGATGTTCATGGCCATCATAAGTAAATCTTGAGACACTGTGGAGTCTCCATCAATACCTAGAACTCTTCTCAAACCATAGACTATGCATTTTACATAATGATGAAACAGGGATAAGTCAAACGGTGGCTTGAAGTTGTCTGGGATTTTTACCAGGTGCCTATCTACTCTGGGCATGAACTTAGGCATTTCATATTGCTTGATTAAATGCTCTCTTTTGACAAAGTCTGCCTTAATTTTCTTTAAATCAATGTCTGTGCATAATGCACCGGTGATTCCAAATACTTCTGCCACTGACCTCCTATCTATGGAAACTAGGGTCTCTTTATTCATTTTCCTTCTTACCCTAGCTACAAGGTAGTAGTTTTTAGCTAGTTCCTTAATAAGAACTATGTCAACATAGACATCAGGCACGATCAATTTTGCCATATTCAAATCCCATGGATTACAAATTGGGACTAGTTTGATCCTATTATTCCAAAAATAATGAAACAAAGTACTACCAGAATAATTTGTGGTTACCAAATTTCTGCATTGACACCATTTGTCGTTCCATTCATCCCAGTTTGCACTATTTGTATTCAGAGTTCCAGGCAGCAACTCAGAAAATTATTCTGTATACTTCTTCAATGTAACCTCTTTCTTCTTCTTAGACCCTTGCGAGGTAGCGGGAACAATGGCTTGACTCATCCTTCTTCTTTGAATTTACTATCTCAGACAAAATACTTCAAACCAACAAGCCTTTTCGCTCTTCGCAGGAAATATCAGGATGTAGAAATGAGAGTTGTACAGAATCAAACTCAATCATTCAAACTTATAGCCATTAAATCCTATGTCTTTTCCACTTGAATGCCAAATTCTTGCACTTGCAGTGTCATGAAATCATCACTCTATCACTAATGCTGCCATTAATTCACACTATTTGATCCTAGCTAGAAAAGAGTGTACACTTTTCTCTTTCTGCCCTCGTAAGCCTAAAACTAGCCACTTGTCAATCTGGTGCCAACCCACTGTACTTTACTCATACTTAGAATAGTCCTTACAAGTGAGAGATGTGACCTTTTACTTTAACCAGTCACACACTCACCGTCTGTTTCTACCTTGGTCTTCATCTTCTACGGGTGAGCGATAACCTAATTTGCACTCCATCATTTGGCAGTCGCATACTTGCTATCTTTCTACCCTTTTCTTTTATGTCCATGTGAGTGTGTGATATTACCTTTTCTTCAACCAGTCACACACTCGCTGCTCATCATTTAGCTTTGTCTGAATCTTCGCGAGTGAGCGAGTACACACTCATTTCTTAATCATTTCACAATCGCATACCCGTTGGATTCCAAATCATTGCTTTTGGATCTGAGCAAGTGAGAAATTTTCATTTTTATCATGCACTTTATCTTGTCACTCACTTGTGCTACAAAACATTTCAACTTATAATACTAGCGAGTGAGCGATGACCCTTGTTCTTCATTCGGTGGCAAACTCGTTGTTGAAAAATCTCTATGGCTTAATCCTTTGCGCCTGAGCAAGATTTTGTATCAAAATCTTAAAATTCTCTTATTGCACACTCGCTGACCCTTTTTTCTTTTCTTCAATATGTGAGCCGTTGAGCGACAATTTCATTTTTTCCCCATCGCGCACTCGCGGGCTTGAAAACTTAACCATCTCATCAACTACGAGTGTGCGGCTGCCAACCTTCTTTCTTCAATCTTATACTTGCCAACAAATTTCCTTTTGTCTTTATTTATGGGCGAGTGAGCGATATCCCTCTTCTTTTCCTTATCGCACACTCATGAGCTCATTTTTTCAAACTTCAAATCATCAGCGAGTGAGCGAGGTGATAAATGATCTCATAATCGCCCACTCGCACACCTTTTAAAATATTGAAAAAACCTCTACGACTGAGCGGCGAGCTTTCAACTTCATTTTTGGCACAGTAAAACACATATGAGTTAAAACTTGAGTGAATGAGCGAACTCTACAACCTAACTTCCTCGCATAGTCGCTGACTTAAAAGACAAACATGAAAACCTAATGCGGGTATGCGACTACATTTTTAATAACACTCGCTCGGTCGCAGAGCATAAAGTGAACAACATAATATTAAAGTGACTATGCGACACACAAGATTTTGAGTCATCGCGGACTCGCTAGACCTTATTTTAAATGTGTAAATCCCTTACTAGTGAGCAATAAATAGAACCATTCCTAACCTGCTCAGTCACAAACCTATAACCCGACTTCAAAAATACATCGCGATTGCGTGATTTACATTCTTTAATAATCAAACCGCTCACTTGCACCGCTAATCATGGCTTGACACATTTTTACCATGACTGCGCGATTTACATCAAAATGACTCACCGCTCACTCGCACAACTTGAAAACATGTTAAAAGACCAATGCGATTGAGCGATAAAAATTTAAAACAGAACATCATTAATGAATTTTGACCTTTTAAGCATAGTAAGACATGGGATTTAAACCAGAAAGCGTGGGAAAATAGTTAATGATAGGAATTTGAAAATTTCCTTGGTATAGTGCTAAAAGGAGTATTTCAAGTCATGATCTTTCAGAGGTGTGCTCATAAAGGCGATCGGGGCTTGAACCCCTTCCTCATTTTCTTTCATGAGAATGATTGACAAAGTATGCTCAGAGGAGTAACAATAAATTTATGAAGTCTTCTTTGTAATTTGGATGACACAAAATTGGAGCATTAGCTATGGCATTCTTAATATTTTTGAAGGCTTGTTTTCCAGGGTCATTCCATTTAAAATTCACATTCCCTTTCATCATATCCACTATACATTTAGTAATTTCTGAAAAATCTGGGACGAACCTTCTGAGAAAATTTACCTGGCCAAAGAATGATTTCCCCCAGTCTTGTTTATGGGTAAGCTCAGTTGCTATATTTCCCTAACCCTTTCTAGATTGATTATTATACCTTCTTGAGAAATTATTTGTCCTAGTAATTTCCCTTCAGTCACACAGAAGACTGACTTCTTGGGATTTAAAGAAATCCCATCTTCTCTACACCTTTGCAACACTCTCCTCAAATCCTTTATGTGATCTATTATTTTTCTAGAAAACACTGTAAGATCATCCAGATACATACCAATTATTTTATTTTTCATATCACTAAAGGAAAGATCCATACCTCTCTAAAAGGTATTCCCGACATTGATTAACCCAAATGGCATTCTATGGTAAGAAAAAGACCCCATGGAGTAGTGAAGGTTGTCTTGTGTTGATCCACTTTTTCCACCTCTATTTGGTTGTACCCTGAGAATCCGTCCAACATAGACATCATCTCATCTCAACCTACAGTATGCAATAAGTGATCCATGTTGGGAAGAGCGTAACTATCTTTCAAGGAAGACTGATTAAGGTTTCTAAAGTCCATGTAGATTCTTATTTCTCTTTTTTTCTTTCTCACAGGAACTATATTTTCAACCTAGGTTGAATGATGGATAGGATATATGATCTTAGCCTTCATCATTTTATCAACTTCCCTAAATATCACATCGGCAACCCTGGGGTTATAATTCCTTTGTTTTTGTCTGAATGGAACAGTATTGGGTTTTAGAGGAATTTAATGTTTGAATTTTCCATCCATGAATCTTTTTAAATCTTCATAACTCCATGCGAAGACATCCTAGTATTCTAGGAAGAGTTTTCTGGCTTCTTCCCTTTCTTCCTCAGTACAAAATTTCCCAATGTTGATCATCTTAGGGTCTTTCTCACTTCCAATGTTTATTCCTTCATATTCGCCAGTGGTAGGACCCTTCTCAATCCTCTTCTTTTTAAAATAGGTATCATGCCTATTGGAAATTTTTTTGAGTGTAACCAAATGAGGAGGGATAATATTACCTTGCAATTGAATGATACTCGACTTATCTTTCCTCTAGTTGTCATGAAAATCTCCTTTATGACTACTAGGAGAATTCTTATGAAAGTCACCACCGCTCTCTAAAAAGAGAAGGAGATTTTGATCATCTTCAAACACCTGCCAGTATTCCACATTGTCAGGCACAGACGGTCTATACACCACCTCTATTTGATATTTCTTATCCTTGAAATCTAGATGAGGGAGGAGAAATGAGGCTGATACTGCTAAGGAGTCTGCCTTAGAACTCAACTCTCTTGGCACACAATTAAATCGGCATCACCTCGAGCTCTTATAATTTTAGGGTTTAGGGTTTAGGGTTTGGGAGGAGCTTCTATAGCTAGCCTTTGTGGAGCAGCAGTCAATTATAATGTTTTTCCATCAGTATTCCTCATATCACCATTTCTTCCAGGTTGATCTTGAAAATTTTGCTGGTAAGGATTGTTAAATCTGGGAAGTTGTCTTTTGAAAGCAATGAACTCATTAGATAATTTTTGGATCATCTCATCTGATGATGTGGTATTTCTAGTACTAGTCTGAGTTTGTATCTCTCATTTCCACTTCCCTACCAAGATCATGTGATTCTCTAACTCTACAGCGGTCCTCTGGGCGAGATACAAATTGGTTGGGTTTGTTCTTCTTAACTCATAGCTGATATTAGGTGGCATAGCACTTATAATTTTTTTTTTCAAATTACCTACTGTAGGTTGATTAGCTGTTGGGATACGTTTAACTAGCTTGTTAAATTTAGCAACAAAATCCCTCATGCTTATTGAAGGCTCTTTTTTGATAGAATTCAATTTTGTTAACAGAGCATGCTCATCTTCATCAGTTTTAAACCTTCTTTTGAAAGTCATTCTCATGGAAGCCCAATCCATAATAGAAGAGATGGGAAAATGATGAAACCAATCTGGTGCACCCTCAACAAGGGTCTCAACAAATAATTTGACTGCAACATCTTCCTCTCGTACTGCTAATATATTAACGGCTGCAAAGAAAGAAACAATGTGTTCATCTGTAGATACTTTCCCATCTCCAGAGAATTTGGGAAAATTATTCCTTGACCCTGAAGGAAGTGGGTTATATGCTGCTAACTATAGAGGACCAATTGCGGTGGTCCAAGGGACTACCATAACTTCCAGAGGTAAATAAGGTGTTAGTTTTACAATAGGAGGGGCAACTACTTCGTGCATGGTTAGCACTTGATAGGTAGTAGAAAAAAGGGATGATTGTTTGGGAGGTGAAGGAGGTCTAATTTTACTCTTAGTATTTATTTTCCTTTGATGAGGTACTTCAAGCAGGGAAAAATCAATCTCTGCAAGTCTGTTAAAGACTGGGTCTATACCACCTTCTTTCCTTATACTTCTAAGAAATATTTTAGGCTCTAGTACTAATTTGGCAATCTAGCCTCATGTTCTTCTCAACATTGTACTCTTCGTAAATTCCTCCTTTGAATGGCTCATTCAAGTGCTTCTTCTCTCACTTCTTCTTGTTCAAGCACTTGACTAGCGTTTCTATAATGCTCAGTATTTCTCCCGTGTCTCCAGACAAAAGTATTTAGTGAGGAAATGATATCCTCTTGATTGTCCTTGAATCCGAGGTTTGGATGCAACACAAGAATCAAATTTTCATGGGGAAGTACCATCATTCCTCGTGATATTTCTTCTGATCTAGTGACTATTCATCTCCCCAGCAGAGTCGCCAAAAATATGTTGGTAAACAGATTGTTCTTTTTCACTTTAACTCTAAAATACCCAAATATTAAAGAAACAATCAAATACAATAGTTAGGAAATGTAACTGGATAACTAATTTCCCTCTGAATTTGAAGGTACAGCTCCCTTAAGTGATTAATTTTAAATGAATTTTTTTCTTTCCTAATTTAAAGGGGGTTTGTTCTTAACCTGAGAACAGAAGAGGTAATCCGAACTAGGCCTAGACAGGAACTAGTTCAGGCAAATAGGTTCAGCTTTCTATCTAGCCAAATTTTAAGACTTTATAAATCATATAAGATCCTAAAATTGGTAATACAAGAACTGATAATGAAGATGCAAACACTAAATTAAAAGATCAATATAACATAACGATGATGAATCGATCTACTTCATAAGAACATTTCTCTTAATCTGTGGGTGACACCTAGATTTCCCCTCAATTAACTGTATCAAATCATAATATAGAACTTCGGTTTAATCGTGCACTGTAAATCCAATTTAAAGAAACATTCAAATTGATAGAAAGATCAATGAAATGGAACAGTTAAAACATGGCATTCAGACATAAACAAATTTGACAAAGAAAAAATGAAATTCTTCACACCAAATTTTAGCCGACCTTTGTATTGATTTTCAAAATAGTACATATAGATCTTCAGATTTTGACCGTTACAAAAAGGGGTAACCAAAATGGTTCAACTTCCCTAACCAGAAATGATAAACAAACATTTATCCATTACAAGCTCTATCAAAAATTAGTATAAGAGGGCATATATTTATGCCTTTATTTCCTTCTCCTTATGTATTTTTTCCCTATAGGAGGTGACAGCTGTGATGATCAGAATAAGTTCTTCATGCCTATTGATATGAACATTGGTATATCTGATGAGCTATCAAGAATGATCTTTGGCTAGAGTCTTAACCGCATCTACCTGATCTTTCAGCTCTTCCATGGCTTTAAAGATGAACCCACTCAACTATTGGAGTTATGGCACCTTATCCAAGTGCGAGGAAGACTATTCTGCCGATTTGTCTATATAATCAGAGAAAGACTTTTGCATGCTAGTCACTCCGATCATTTCCTTTCCTTGACCACTTGTCTATGACTCCATGTGAAGACCCTGAAGGATTTTAAAATCTATGTGTACGCCTCCTCTTTCATGATTCATGGTTCCCAAGCTTACCAAAGGCTAGGGTTAGTAGCAAAGGTTTCACAAATGATATAAATCCAAGCACACAATACTACTAAAATGAATAACAATGAAACATGATCAATAAAATGTACAAGCAAGAGAAAGGAAAACAAATAAATGCAAACCCCACGATCCTTGAAGCTTCTATTGTCTCTCTCTACTCCTTCCAAAATGGTATTCTTGATGCTCAGTATTGGCGGGGCAGCGTCTATGACTTGAGAAGTGTCGAGAATTTTCTAATTGAAATGGGTGTGTGATCGCAAGATGGCTTGAATGCTAGAACCAAATTGACATAGTAATGGCGCACGAGAGCTTGAAATCCTAGATCCTTCAAATGGTTATGAAGGGTTTATTATATAGGAATTGGTGATGATATGAACGGTTGAGATCAATCCCAGAGATAGGAAGATGAATGGTTGAGATTAAAAGGAACTGGAGAAGCCATCAGTGAACTCCACCTCTTCATTTGGTAAAGAAGAGATAAAGCTTGGTTTACTGAAGAGCTAATGGTGAGTTACCTTTTTAAACTGAAGAGGTGGGTGAAGTTACCCATGTGGACTGGAGAGATGGGTGGAGTAACCCATGTGAGCTGATTAGAGTTATCTCTTTGAAGATAAATGAATATTTAATTCATTTATTTAATTAATATTTTCAACATGTGAGATAATTGAATTCTTTTTGATTTAGAATTGCTTTATTGAATGAAATTAAATTAATTTAATTGGAAGAATTTAATTAGTAAGTTTATATATTAGAATTTAAACTATAGGAAATTGAGTTTAATTAATTAATTAATGGTAATTTAATCAATTAAGGTTAATTAATTAAATAACATTAATTATTTAATTATTTTTGGGAATTTGATTAGATGATTTGGGGAATGAATTTAGAGGAAAATAGATGACTAATTAATGATTAAAAAAACCCTTAATTATTAGATGAAAATTAGTGTTTTTAATGTAAAGTCGCAAGCCTATCCATTTTCGGGTGTCTACATTTGCCCCTCTTTGATGCGATGTGACTTGTCACACAGTGTCAAAGATTCTTTGATTTTGCCCTAGCTTTCCCTGGCATTAGTAGGTGTATTTATGCCCCCTCAACAAATTTGAGCGAAAAGTCGCGACATGAGCGTTGATTTGTTGAAATTGCAATTTCTGAATGTGGGTAGCTAACGGATTTGAAAAATACTTTAAAATGCCCCTGTTATTGACAGTCAAAGATTTCGAGCATCAGGAAGAATTTCAAAGATCCTAGTGAAATTAGGGTTTTTTCTGAACCTCTATAAATAGCTAAGAGAGCCATTCATTTGTCACATTGCGATCTTGGAGCTCTTGATTTCTTAGTAAGCCTTCAGCTTTCTATCTTTTTCCTCCTGTTTCTTGCGATGGCAGGCCTTCTTGGTGTGACGCATATTTTTGACCGAGACTGGACCTATCAGAGACCAACTGGTGTAGGACGTCTGGTAAATTTTATCAGTTTATGTATCATTAATTCTTGTATTTATTACTTTCAAAATTTGCACTTTTTTGTAAATTTTCACGTTGTGCCGCAATTGTCTGCGGTTTTGCCGCAATTGCAATTTAGAGACCACAATTGATAATTGCTCCACAATTGACATCCTTTAATGCTGCATTTGCAATTTGTGTTTCGCACTTGCTTGCTATGTTCTGCAATCGCCTAAAAGTACCGCAATTGTAGGGTTTTATTGCCACAATGAATGTTTTTAGCATTGTTTTCTTGATTCCTTTGTCTGATTCTCTCTACTTTATCTTCTGATACCTTCCTAGATGACTGATACTGATATTTTTCTTATTTATTTCTATGTGCAGTTCACTGGGCGGATTTTGCACTGTCGAGAGTCTAGGCCGATGGGTCTTGTATACAGATTTCAGCTCACATAGGATGAGAGGTCAATTCTTAGAGATCTAGGTTTATACTAGATTTGCTATATGATCGAGATCACGACCAATAGGGGTCTAATCTCCACTCTTGTAGAGCGGTGGCATTCTGAGACATGCACTTTCTGGTTACCGACCGGTGAGTGTACTGTCACTTTGGAGGATGTGTATCGTATCCTCCAGCTCCCGATCCAGGGTGAGCTTATGGAGTATTCCACCTGTACTGGTATTATTTCATTGACTAAGCTTTCTGGATTGCCCCAGGATCAGCTTGGGTTATCTGGTGATTATGATATTCCATGGTCTAGATTTGGTTTGGGCCTTGACAGGCTATCCACTTTACTGGGCAGTTTGATATGTGGCATATTATGCCCCAATCGTTGACAACATGGATTTTCTGTCAGCTTCGGTACTGTGTTGTAGAGTATGGTCAGGTCTCATACGATATTTTCTTGGGGTCTATGCATGTTGGCCCACATGCATTTTCATATGTTTTACACAGCTTACCTTGATGGTAAGTCGCTCGGCTGCGGTGCGACCCTCCTCCAGATATGAGCATAGGAGAATATTATTCTATGTCATCCTGTTGGTACACGTGCTCTTCCTGTTGATAAGCCATATGTTTTTATGTATGATGGAGCCATTGTTCAGACCCACATGGGTCATTTGATGTACTGGAGGCAACAGTTGGACATGATTCCTTACTTTATTTGGAGGCCCTATAGAGATTGCCCAGTTTGGGATGGAGAGGACATCCATCTTCCCTTCTGTCGCCAGTGGAGGTACCTGATTGGATGTGTTACTGATCACATCCATATGATTGAATTTCACAACACTGACAGGGTGTTACATCAGTTTGGGGAGCGAAAGGATGTGACTGACTTGTATGCTTACTTTGCTCGTAGATCAAGGGATTTTTATATCTGGGGTGGTGTCATATCTCTTGATGCTGCTCGTACTGAGTTTTTAGGCTTACTTCCTATTGCATGGACCTGGTGCTCAGCTACTATAGATGCAGGTTTGTTTTGTTTTCTGATTTGCTTATGTACTTCCCTTCTGCTCTCTGATACTTGCTCATATCTCATTTTGATACTTATGTCCTTATCTGTGTGGGTACTGATATTTGAATTTGTCTTTTGGAAGACACTACACCTCAATATGATGCTCATTGGGCGCAGGCCCGACCAGTTTCTCTTACAGATGTCTCACATCCTATTGTGAGGACCATTATGAGGAGGGCCCGGCAGGTATGGCATGGTAGGGGAGGTCGAGATGGAGGGAGAGGTGGTGGTCAAGCTAGAGGTAGGGGTCATGATGGAGGTAGGGATGGGGGGAGAGATGGAGGATGGGGGAGGGGAGATGATGGGGGNTGATCCTGGTCCTGGGGGTGCTGGTGGTCAAGTTAGGACTAAAGGTGGTCAGAGTGGGGGTCAGACTAGTGCTCCTCGAGTCAGGTTGAGTACCATTTTGGAGGATGAGGAGGCCATGGATGAGGAGGCACCCCAATTGGTGTGGAGAGTTCGTTGGCGAATAGGTGTTGTTTTGGCTCCTAGAGAGGGGGACAGAGTAGTCATTGTGGATGTGGCCATTGAGATTGGGGATATAGACATGGAGGCTCTTGATGAGTAGAGTGCAGATACTGGTTCCTCTACTCATAGTGGCAGCACTGGTAGTAGTACAGGAAAGAGCTCAGAGAGTGATGATGATTCTTGGGTTGTCAAGGGGAGAGGAGGGGGAGATGGACATGGCTATGGGAGGTATGAAGGATGATCCCTCAAAGTTGGAGCGCCTCACCCAGTAGGTACAGGACCTTCAAGCCAGGCTGGCATAATTTGATGCACGTGCCAGTACTTTGGAGGCCTGGGTTACAGCGGCCAAGTCTAGAGAGCGTCAGGCTCGAGCTGAGGTGTGTTCCTTTATTGATAGTGTATAGGATGCCTTGCACAGGGAAGTTCTTGACAGGTACTATATATCTAGGCATGATTCTCAAAGAGAGATCGAGTACTGGAGGCGTCATTATGAGGGCCCTGTTCCTATAGTGCAGAGGGTGCCTAGCTATACAGCATCCCAAAGATCAAGCAGAGCTCAGCAATCTTAGAGTAGTGGTATTGGAGCTCCCAGTTCATCCCAGAGACCACCTTCTGATATGCCACCCCCTCTTCCACCTCCTAGAGAGGGTGGGGGTAGCTCATGTTGACTTGATTTATGTATTATGTACCATTTTTGTAGTGTTGTCATTGTATATACTCTGAGTACTATCCATTTTTGTATCCTGACACACTGATATTTATTGATATATATGTTGATTACCTTATTATGTTTAGACTTGCGACCGTTCATTGTACTCAGATAGTTTTATTTATATGAGATGCAGTTGGTGTTTTTGATATGATGTGCATTGGTTTACTTGCTATATGTATGATTCTACATGATTTGGTGGTTTAGATGATGAGATGTATATGTAATATGATTCTATTATGCACACTTGTATATGGATGATTTACTTTTCCTATGATACTAACATGTATATGCAGGATGGTGGAAATGAGATGCATGTTTATATGAGATGCTTATGGGTGCATGTGATTTAATGATTTATCATGTATGCAACTACCATGTTTTTTTTCTTTTCTGATGTACTTAAATGGAATGAATGCAATCTATTATGCACAAAATTTTAGAGTAATGCATGTGTTAGTTAGAAAGAAGTTAGTTTGGATAGATGTGCTCTGAGATTGATCTAATAGAATGGAATGATAGAAAGGATGTTCCTTTTGCATTTTTTGATAGATATGATTTGATAGAAAGGATGAGTGTCCCAAGTCGCTGCCCCTGTTTCCAATATTTGTCATCATTGCATCTTTTTTGTATTTTCTAAAATTCCAAAAAGCATCGAACGATCCAGATCACATACCACCTGGATACCACCATGACCTCTTGATAGCGAAAGGAGTAGAGAGATTGAATAGAAAGAGAACCTAGTGTACCCAAATATTAACCATCTGGGTTCAACTATGTTCCCTGTTTGAAAAGAAAGAGAGCCAAAAGCACCTAGATATTGACCATCTGGGTACTGGTTGTCCTCTAAATTAATCTAAAATAAAGAAACCAAGATAGAACTCCTATGCACCCAGAGTCCATCTGGATAACACTGTGAACTCTTGATTTCAGGAAGGGAAAGCCAAGCAAACAAGATAGAACTCCTATGCCCCTAGAGTCCATCTGGATAGCATCGTGAGCTCTTGTTTGCAACATAAAGGGAAAGACCATAGAAACCAAGATAGAACTGCAAAACAACTCAGAGTCCATCTGAATAATGTTGCGAGCTCTTGATTCTATAAACCAAAAAAGTAAAATAAAAGAGAAGGAATGTCCAATTCTTTCCCAAGGTTAAGCTTAGATTGTGGAACTGCGCAACTGCCAGATAAGTGACAACACCTACCACATTTATCCTAAATCATCATGGCCCTAAAATTGAAGTGAACATTCAATAGACAGAAATCAAAGAAAATAAGTCATGATCTATCATAGCTACTCTCCTCACATGGTGGATCCTGGAGTAGCATAAGAACATAACCATAAAATATAGACTGACATCTGACCGACTTGACTGACCTAGTCAACATTTTGGGTGGTTCCTTGATGCAGTTGGATTCTCTTGATTGGCTCGACTCTTTGGATAAGCTTGACTGGCTTGATTGCTTGAGTGTGCATGGGTTTCAGTAATAGATTACTCATTTAAGACTGACCAGTCTGGTTTGAGCATACCCATCACTGTGTAAGACGATTGATGTGATTGATTGATTGATTGCTTTGATCATGTTGGTAGCTGATCAAGCTGTGTCAGATGGGACCAATGCTGGTTCGCAAAGCTCATGATTGTGATAATTGATAGATTGATTGATCATTTTGGCAGCTGATCAAGCTGTGTTAGATGGGACCAATGCTAATTCACAAAGCTCATGATTGTGACAATTGATAGATTGGCTTGGTTGCTAGTTGCTTTGTTGATTGATTTGATAGATTGATAAAACTGTGTCAGATGAGCCTAATGTTGATTCACAAAGCTCATGATTGTGACATTGATTGACTGGGCGTGATCACCCTCTTCTCTCTTGATAACCGAGTTGGTTTTATTGCTTGGGATTTTGCAATTTTTTTGGATGTTTTTGATGAAGATTGATTTTCTCTTGGTTTTTTGATCTTTTTTGGATTTTTGATGAGTTTTCCAGTTTTTTGGATTTTTTCAGGACATTTAGAATCGCCCCCTAGTTTGGTGGACCAGTATTAACCATGGGTAAGTGCATGGTTCTTAGAGGGGATTGTGCTTCTGGATATAGCTTGGGTAGTCAGTCTTGTATTTGAAGTGTGCTCAAGCTTTTGGATTTCATTGATGGTGAAGCTGGATTTGAACACTTGGTGCCTGTTTGCCAGGTTTTCACCAAGGTACCTACTCAATAGCACCTGATTGCCAGGTTTTCACTAAGAGAGCGATTTTGTTTCTCTTTACTTTTTTGCTTTTTTTGATTTTTTTGTTGTCGTCAAGGCGCCTATTTGCCAGGTTTTCACCAAGGTAACATTTTGTATTTTCTAATTTTTTTGGTATTTTTTGGATATGTAGATAGGTGCCTTAACCATAGAGACCTCAAGGGTAGAACCTCTTGAGGTGCATGTTGTTGATGTAGCCAGGGAGTTGATCTCCTTCTGGTGTTGCCAGTATGAATGCCCCACTCTGAGTAGAGCTGACAATGACAAATGGTCCTAACCAGTTAGGCTCAAACTTTCCAGGTTTGACTCGCTCTGCTTGGTTCTTTTGATTTTCCATGAGGACAAGGTCTCCTACCTCAAATGTTTGTGGCTTCACCTTCTCATGATAGTTCCTTCTAAGGTGATTTTGATAGCCTTGTAAGTGGTTGAAGGCATGTTGTCTTCTTTCATCTAGTAACTCCAACTCACTGAGCCTTGCTACCCTGTAGTCTTCATCTGAAACTAGGTTCTTCAATGATATCCTTAGGGATGGGATTTACACTTTGAGAGGTAATACCACCTCTGATCCATAGAATAGGGAGAAAGGAGTGACTCTTGTAGGTGTTCTCACACTAGTTCTGTATGCCCATAATGCGGGACTAAGCTGTAAATTCTAGTCTCACCCTTATTTGTTCACTGTTTTCTTCAAGATTCTCAAGATTGTTTTGTTTGTAGCTTCAGCTTGACCATTCCCTTGAGGATAGTAAAAGGAAGAGAACCCTTGTTTGATATGGAACTCTTCACATAGCTCTTCAACATCCTTGTTCCTGGAAAGGTGTACCATGATCTGTCAGGATTGTTTGAGGGATCCCGTATCGACATATAATGTGGTTAAGTATGAACATTGCTATTTATTTTCTAGTGATGTAAGTGAGAGGAATTGCTTCCACTAACTTGGTGAAGTACTATGTTGTAGCTATGATGTATTTGTGTCCATTTGCTGAAGAAGGTGTAATTTTTCCCACTAGGTCAAATCCCCACATGGAAAATGGCAATGGTGATGTGATAGGATTTAGTTCCTGGGCTGGTTCATGGATGAGGTCTCCATGAAATTGACACTGTCTACACCTTTGAACATGTTTGTGTGCATTTTTCTCTATTGTGGGACAATATTATCCCATGCAGATGATCTTCTTAGCTAAGTTGTTGCCACCTCCGTGGGTTCCAAATATTCCTTCATGTACCTCATACAAAGCTTTCCAGGATTCTGTGGAAGTGAGACATCGTAGTAGCATTCCGTCTAGACTTCGTCTGTATAAAGTAGTTGAGATGATGGTATACTTAGAGGCTTGGAAGATGAGGGACTTTCTCTGGTTCCTAGACAAGTTGGGAGGTAAGACACTATTTTGGAGATAGTTTTAGACGTCTTGGTACCATGGGGATTCAGGACCAACAAGAACGCATGCTGATTTTGTGATGGATGCCTGATGTGATGGAATCAAGAGTTTCTCCACTAGAAACTAGAATTTTGTTTCATTGCCTGGCATATCAATCAGTGATGCTATGGTAGCCATCGCATCTACAACTTTGTTCTGTGCTCGAAGAAGATGTCATGGAAATTGGCATGTAGTCTTTCCATCTATGCTCTTTATGGTATGAGTTTCTCATCTTTGGTCGTATAATCATTATTGAATTGACTAATGATCAATTGTGAGTCTCCAAAGACTTAGGTTCTTGATTCTCCATTGAATTGCTATCTATAGACCAATGACCAGTGCTTCATATTCTGCTATATTGTTGGTGCATGGGAAGTTGAGTCTGAAAGACTTTGGAATGGTATCATGATCTGGAGTGATAAGCACTATCCCTACCTCCACACCATGGTTTGTACATGATCCATCAAAATAAAGTTTCCATACCTCGATTTCTGGTTGTAGTGTCATGATAGATTCGTCAGGAAAGTCAGAAATAATAGGCTGATGGGCCTAAATGGGTGCCTTTGCTAGTTGATCCGCAATCACTTGCCCTTTGATGGCCTTTCTATCTATGTACTCAATGTTGAACTCACTCAAGATCATTACCCACTTTGCCAGTCATTCGGTGAGCGCTGCTTTGCTTAGGAGGTAGTTTAAAGGATCAATATGTGCGATTAACTTTATTTATTGACTCAACATATAATGTCTCAGCTTCTGGGAAGTGAAGATGACTGCAAGGCATGAATTTTCAATTGGTGTATAGTTGAGCTCATATCCAATCAACATTCTTCTTAGATAGTAGATGGCCCTCTCTTTACTTGCATCATCATGCTGTGCCAAGAGTACACCTAATGATGACTCTGTCATTGAGATATATAAAAGCAATGGTCTACCTTAGACTGGTGGTACCAATGTAGGAGACTTGAGAAGGTAGTCCTTGAATATTTTAAATGCCTATTCGCACTGCTCTACCCATAAGAATTTGATGTCTTTGTGCAATAGATGTTGGAATGGGTGGCACTTGTCTGCTAGCTGAGCTATGAAGCACCTGATTGATTGGATCCTTCCTTGTAACCCTCTTATTTGTCTCAGGTTTGATGGTGGAGGCATGTCCAATATTGCTTTGAATTTTGCTGGGTCTACTTCGATTCCTCTATGTGACACTATGAACCCTAGTAGGTTTCCTACTGTGACACTGAATGCACATTTCTTTGGGTTTAGACGGACCTTGAATTCCTACATTCTATCAAATATTGGTCCCAGTACTTGTAGATGATCCTTGCAAAGTATTGACTTGGCTAGTATGTCGTCCACATAATCTTCCATTGTTTTGTGGATGAGATCATGAAATATAGTTGTCATATCCCTTTGATATGTTGCTCCGACATTCTTTAGACCAAATGGCATGACATTCTAGAAATATGTCCCCCAAGGACATGTGAAATCTATTTTGTATAGGTCCTCTCGTGCGATCCTTATTTGTTTATAACCTGAAAAGCCATCCATGAGTGATAGAATTTGATGTCCAGTAGTTAGATCTACTATCATATAAATGTTGGGTGATGGAAAGTCATCTTTGGGACAAGCTATGTTGAGATCCTTGAAGTCTGTGCAAATTCGTATTTGACCACTGTGTTTTGTAACTGGTACCAAGTTAGATATTTGATCTGCGTATGGTATAGGTCTTATGAACTTAGCATCTAGGAGTTTTTTCAACTCTGCCTTGACTAGCAATGCAACATTGGGATGCATCTTTCTTAGCTTCTGCTTGATAGGTTTGGCATTGGGTAGCAATGGGAGATGGTGTAGTACTAGCTCTAGATCCAACCCTGGCATATCCATGTAGGACCATGCGAAATTGATCATACTTGAATAAACTAATAAACTGTTCTCTCTCCTCAGAAGTGAGTGATTTCACCAAGTATATGTTCTTTGGGTTCTTGTCATCTCCCAAATTGACTTCCCCTATTTCTTCTACTAGTAATGCCAATTTCTCCTCTGTCAAGGGGAGGAGTTCCTTCTTTCCATCTTCTAGCGCCTCAGTGAGGTTTTCACTAGAAGATACGTCTTGTTTTAGCCTTTTATCATTCTTTTGTTCTTTTTTCTTTTGTGGACTGGAAAGAGGAGCTTCCTCCCTGAAATATGCCACTCTGTCAAGGTTAATGGAGAAGCCTACCTTGTGGTCTCCTGATGCAATGCCTTCCCTAAGTCCCATGAAATGAGCTATAACCTCATCATTCTTGAAGACATCTAAATCAGGTGGTCCTTGTTGATCCCACTCTATGAGCTCAGGGTGTACAAGATAGATACTTTCATGGTTGTTTGACTCTGGTTGGCTGAAAGGGACTACAAATATGGTTCCTAAAAAACTGGACTGTGATGTGGACACACCACTTGAGGTCTGATAAATGACATGCTTGTCTATGCAGGGTTGTTTGGTAATGGTCAGTTGGTCAAATAAGTCTTCTAGATTTATGATAGTGTCTGACCGAGGGGAATAATCTGGGATCAATGGTTCAGAGTCGTGAAGGGATCTCCACTCATACTCATGGGAGTCAGTCTCAATAGAATGCTCATCAGATGTCTCACTTCCTTGGTTATCATCGATTTCTGTGTGGAGGTATATTTGGGCTTGTGTAGTTCCCTCTTCAGCGGGCAACAACTGTGCTAATATGTTTCTTATCAAGACATGTTCTTTGTTGTGCCCCCAGTGCATCTCTGCTATTTCTTCCTGATTGACTTGAATGTCTTGGATCACAGAACTGGTCTTTGTTTCCCATAGCCCAACCCTCTTGTGTTTCTCTGGGTTGGTAGGAGAGACAATTCCATTATGCCTTGTTGTCTTGCCCACATCCCAGTTGTACCATCATACCCAAATCTTTGTAATATTGTGTAACCATTACCATAGTGTGATAGGGGTAGTGGTGGTTAGATTGTCTCTGGTGGGTCTTGGTATAACTAGGTATTGATGTCTTGTTCAAATGGATTTTCTTCTGCTATGTCTCCCCATCTGACAAAGGTTGTGGGTGGACATCTGAATAAAACAGGCTCTCGAGTTTCTGTTATAATAATAAGTTGTGTCATGCCATAAGTTCTTTGGCTCTAAGGCATGTGCATGATGGTGAAAGCCTCTTCATACCTGTACTCACCATAGCCTTTGTCGATGATGGATATTTTACCTACTTTCTGTGTGACATCCTGAAGGTTTGAGTCTGAAGAGGAGGGAAAACTTGTGCCTTGGTTAATGGATATCTTTCCAACTGTCCGTGCTACATCCTTGGGAGTTGAATCTGAAGAGGATGGGATGATTGCATCTTGGTTTGACGGTACCTAATTATCAGTGCTGATTTGGACCGCATTACAATTTTGGAAAGGATTGGGATCTCCCTCTATGATGATTTCCTCTCCCTGGTGTGGGAACTTGATGCATTGATAGTATGTCGATGGTATGGCTTGCATTTCATGTATCCAAGGTCTCCCTAGTAGCATGTTGTATCCCAACTCAACATATAGGATCTGGAAGGGAGTGTTCTTAACCGCTGGACTGATACAGATAGGTAGAATGATAATAACTTTAGAGGAACTTTCCTCTTCATCATAAGCTCTAATATTTTTCCTCATTGTGATATCAATGCTTGATTCTGAATAGCCCAATTGTTTGATTAACTTTAGAGTAAAGATGTTTAACCCAGCTCCACCATCAACAAGGACCCTATGAATAGCGCTTTTGTGGACCTGGTCAAGTAAGTGCAAAGGATCATTATGTAGGGGTTTATGCGGCAGCACATCACAGTATGTGAATGTGGCATGTTTGTTAGCAGCTATATGGTTGACCATCATTTGGAAAATCTTGGGTGTTATGTCCCTGGGGACACCTGCATTTTGAAGGGCTTGGTCAAGTGCCAGTTTATGCTATGAAGATATGCACAACAGGTCAAACATGGAGATCTGGGTAGGTGTGCGCTTTTGTTGGTCCACTATGCTTGTTTGTGGATCTAAGTTTTCTATAGGATTGGCCGATATAGTAGACGAGGATGGTACTCCTTGCAAGATGACTCTAGTGTGACGCCTTGTTATAGCACATTTGTTACCTTTGTCTTTGATAGTGATCGTAGCCATGTGCCTATCTAAAGGATTAAGGCAATTGATAACATTATCACTGTTGGCAAATGTATAGTTGACTTGTTTTGCTGGTCCACCAGAACCAGAAGCTTTTCCCTTGTGATCACGAAAGGTATCATTGAAAATAGTGTGATCAGTTGTGCCTTTGGTTTGGGTATTTTTCACATCGATGGTCCCTATGTCAATCAGGTCTTGGATAGCATATTTCAATCGGTAACAGTTGGATGTTTTTATGCCCTTTTACCCGATGAAACTCGCAGAAATCTTTGTCATTATACCACCTTGGTTTTTTTTCATCTTGTTCAAAGTCCCTGATTTCTAGGAGAGTGATAGTGTTTGATTGTATCAACTTGCGTAAAGCTGATTCTATCAGCTCTCCCAATGGTGTGAAATCTCATTGCTAGAATTGAAACCATGGTCTACGTTGATTCTGTTGTTGACTTTTTGACACAGCAGTCACTTTTATAGGAGGAGGTTGGTTCTGGATGTATGCTTGTTGAGTGGGCCTTGTGGGTTTTTGGTTGGCCATAGGTGCGCCTTGCAGTGACACCTTGGGTTGTGCATAGTTGACTATCTTCACATCAATGAAACCATCGCTAGTGACTTTTTTGTTTTTGTTCCACCACTTATCTTTGTCCGTTGCATTTTTGTTTGTATTCAGTGTTGGATCTGTAAGGATTCCTCGTTTGACTAAGTTTTTCTCACAACAAACTCCTCGTTCAATGAGTTGTGTGAAGTTTGGAGCTAACTATAACTCTGTTGTGAATGACATGTCTGGAATTAGATTTTCAACAAACATGACTATCAAGTCTTGTTCAGGCACATCATATGTTATGTGGTTTGCCGTATTCCTCCATTTATGTAGGAATTTCACAAAAGAATCTCCATCCTTCTATTTGACATCACAAAGGTCCTTGATGCTAACCTTGCACTTGATATTATGATGGAAGTGAGATATGAACTTTTCAGCTAGTTCACCCCAAGACAAAATGCCATGAGGTAAATGCGAGAACCATTCCATTGCTGGTCCGGCCAAGCTTTGTGGGAACAATCGCATTAAATATGTCTCATCATGGGTGACTTCAATGCAAATAGAAAAAAACTCTCGGATATGTTCAATAGGGTTGGTACTGCCCCTATATTTGTCAAATTTTGGTACCGAGAAGTGATTTGGGAATGGAGATGTGTGAAGAGAATGGTCAAAGGGGTATGGGTATAAATCCTCTATGGTATAGGATTTAGTTTGCCCCTAATTTTGCATATCCATCATTTGGGTTTGAAGGGTTTGCATTTTTTGCATTAACATGTCTATTTGATATTGAGGTTGGTGTGTGAGGACGTTCCTCTACGCTGTAGTGGGTATAAGGCTGCACCTCTGTGTCCCTTAAGTAGGAACATAGGACTTCATCCTAGGAGCTTGATATTGATTTCCCAACGAGTGATTTGTAAATGGGGGCACATGGGTAGCCCATGGTGGGTTTTGATGTGTTTGTTGTTGTGATTGAAATTGGGGTTGATACTATTGGGGTAGATATTGTTGTTGTTGAGGTTGGTGTTGAAGCTAGGGTTGCTATTCCCGAGGTTGGAATTGAGGCAATGAAAGCTGGGGTTGCTGTTGCGGAGGTTGGTTTTGAGGCAACTGAAGCTGGGGTTGTTGTTGTGGAGATTGGATTTGAGGCAACTGAAGCTAGGGTTGTTGTTGTTGAGGTTGGAATTGAGGCAACTGAAGCTGGGGTTGCTATTGTAGAGGTTGGATTGATGTCATAATGGGAAAAGATGCAGCCTTGGGTGGGTATTGACTGCAAGTTGTACCTGCAGAGATGGATCCCTGTGGGCATGAGATGTTGATCCCAAGACTAGTGTGAATTGGCTATAGTAGCAAGATAGTTTTAGAACAGTTGGTTTTTGGTGGGATGGAAGGCATAGCATGAGAGATTGATTGTCCTGGCCATGAGACCAAAGGTGGAGGCATACTAGTGACCATGGGTGCACTTAGTTGCGAGCCTGTCATGATTTGAGTGGAAGATGTGCTGGCCTGGGTTGGGTCATTGGTTTGACTGGGTATAGTCTATGTCAATGTAGGTAAGACCAATGGTGGAAAGATATGAGACACAATAGGTAGTATCTAAGGAGGTTGAGTAGTGTTTTGACCTGCAAGAGGGTTTTCATTCCATATAGTCGATACACTAAATTCCGCGGGGAGTTTGACTCCCTTCTTTATTAGCATGGCTACGTAAGGTTCAGGGTTCCTCTCTACAACAACGTCAACTACTTTTTTGGAGTAAGCATCTTGCTCCACATCTTCAAGATTTGCTTCTGTGATATCTTGGAAAAAGGCTGCCCCACGGGGTTGTTCAATGAATAGAGAAGAACTGGTATTCACGAAAGGATCATTTTCTTGCTCTATTTCCCAAGTGGGGAATCGGTTGATATATGGCTCATCAGGTTGAGTTCTAGCCTTAGACCTTGTGTAAGGGCCTCCATGAGGTGTTTGAGACATAGTGTGGTCTAGGTTTTGTAACTAAAACAAGTGATATAAAGCAAACAAGGAAGAAGATCCTTTCTGAGGAAGTCTGATTTATGTTTTGGACAAGGGTAATTTGAAAGATAGATTTCGATATAGCTTGATCTCAAAGTGGTGATGATAAAAAGATAAGATTTTCCATTCTTTTCCTTGGACAAAGTCACTTTGATAAAGATGATGATGTTTGATATGATGAGATCAAGGTATTTCAAGTCTAAGCTTTCAAACTAACAATGTTTTTGACAATAATTGTGCTTTACGAAGAAGGGATATTCTTTAATGTTTAGAGATTCACACAAAGTTATTCACATTTTCCTAAGATAGACACTAGTTTTGGACACCAAATGAAGAATTCTTTCAAGGTTTTTAGGTCAAAACATGAATAAAGTATCTTTGGTCAATTACGGTACAACTCCACTGATTGCGGCAAAGTAAATGGTCGATTGCGGTAGGTTATTATCGATTGCAGTAATAAACAAAATGATTGCGACAATAAATTAGTTAATTGCAGAAGACTTCCTTCAATTGCGGCACAATGCGGGAAATTGCGGTAAAACCAAAAAAATCTCAAAAAGACTAAGAGATGGGTATCACTGCTTGACAATTTTGAAATTTTTGGAACAATGCTTCTGATTTGCAAGACAGCTGACGTTGCCAAACCTAGACTTTAACATGTTTAACTTGTTTTGACAGTTTGGATGTTTTTGTTTTACATTTTCAGAAACTTATAAAAAGAACAAACACGACAGACACTGTGTTTTGAAGAATGAAGATTGAAACGTTGTATGTTGTACAACTTTTTCAAGTTGCAAGGTTATCACGAGGTCTCAACAATGAACAGTCAGATTAATCTAGGTCAATGGCTTCAGAATACAATGTTATAGGCCCAATGCTTGAATGTTCGTTAGCTCACACAGCAATTGTCATGCTACTAGGACATGAAGGTCCATGACGTAGGTGCCCATGTTTTTTCCATTTCCAGGTATTGTTGTCATGGAGTGAAGATTTCTTTCACTACACAAATACCGTGAGACACATATATTGGGGATCTTGGGGGGAAATTATGCAACCCCTTGCACTATAATAACGTACCTATTCGAAGGTAAAATGGGTTGGCCTCTAATTAAATCAAGGTTGTAGTAAGGGTCCGTGGTGTCTCTCCAATCAGTTTGTACTTGTGTGACTCAATTAAGAGCCTAGTTGATCACACTGGCTCCTTAGGGATATTCACCTGATCCAGACTATTACCAACACACCTCACCTGAGCTTGGCTAGATAAGATAGAACTTTGATTCGCGCCTTGTTTATATACCGATCGAAAGGATTATTGGTTTAAGGTCATTCTCCAAGGAAGAAGCACATTCCCTGGATTGGCCTTTCTAAAAAAGTATAAAGGTTTGTAATCTAACAGTATGTGCAAGTGCACCCAAAACTCAAGACACAAGGTAAATCGATTAAGCTCCAAAGTTTGAAATGTGAACTAAGCTACACCACCATACAAGCACCAGTGTTCAATTTTAAGCCCAAAATTAATTGTTGATTGCTTGTTCAATTTTAAAGCACCAATTTGAGAGATTTTTTTCCTTTGTTCAATTTTAGTCCCCACGTCAATTTTAAGCCCAAATCTGAAATGTGATATGTGAGATGTTTGGCAAGCACTATTCTTTTTAAACCCAAATCGACAAGTGAATTCCTTTTAATTTTCTTTGTTTAGACAGGTTAGTATCAAAAAGGATTCTTGCAAAATGAGAATATATGTAACATTGAAGCAATGAATGATTGATACTCACAATAACTTACCCTTCTTTGTTCTCGGTGATTTGCCTGGTCCTGCACAGAAAACCAGAAAATGTCAGTTTAGAAATAAATGGACAGAAGATTTGAATATGATATGCAATATTTTTTGCAATTGTGGAAAAGTACTGGCAATTACAACAAAGATCTGGCAATTGCGGCAAAGCACTGGAAACTATGGAGAAGCACTGTCAATTGCGGCACAGATCGGATAATTGTGGAAAAATAATGACGATTGCGGCACGAATCGAGCAATTGCGGCAAAGAACTAGAAGGAAGACAGAAGATGAAAGAATAGTAATGTGAAAGCCTGCAATCAATTGTGGTATTAAACCAATCGATTGCGGCATAATTTTTTTGATTACGACAAAATACCAGCAATTGCGAAATAACACAGGTATAAAAAAAAAGATAGATTTTTAGATTTGTGATCGTACGGCCGTGGTTGATCAATCTTGTTTGTCGTCTACAAGAGATATTTGGGCTGTTTGATTCACATTGGGTTTACCAAAATGTACACCTCCTCTTTCGTGATTTGTGATTCCCAAGCTTTCCAAAGGTGAGGGTTAGTAGCAAAGGTTTTACAAATGATATAAATCCAAGCACACAATACTACTAAAATGAATAACAATGAAACATGATCAATAAAATGTACAAGCAAGAGAAAGGAAAACAAATAAATGCAAACCCCACGATGCTTGAAGCTTCTATTGTCTCTCTCTACTCCTTCCGAAATGTTGTTCTTGATGCTCGGTATTGGAGGGGAAACATCTATGACTTGAGAAGTGTCAGGAATTTGCTAATTGAAATGGGTGTGTGATCGCAAGATGGCTTGAATGCTAGAACCAAACTGACATAATAATGTCGCACGAGAGCTTGAAATCCTGGATCCTTCAAATGGTTATGAAGGGTTTATTATATAGGAATTGGTGATGATATGAACGGTTTAGATCAATCCCAGTGATAGGGAGATGAATGGTTGAGGTTAAAAGGAACTGGAGAAGCCATCAGTGAACTCCACTTCTTCATTTGGTAAAGAAGAGATAAATCTTGGTTGACTAAAGAGCTAATGGTGAGTTACCTTTTTGAACTGAAGAGGTGGGTGAAGTCACCCATGTGGACTGGAGAGATGGGTGGAGTAACCCATGTGAGCTGATTGGAGTTATCTCTTTGAAGATAAATGAATATTTAATTCATTTATTTAATTAATGTTTTCAACAGGTGAGATAATTGAATTCTTTTTTATTTAGAATTGCTTTATTGAATGAAATTAAATTAATTTAATTGGAAGAATTTAATTAGTAAGTTTAAATATTAGAATTTAAACTATAGAAAATTGAGTTTAAATAATTAATTAATGGTAATTTAATCAATTAAGGTTAATTAATTAAATAACATTAATTATTTAATTAGTTTTGGGAATTTGATTAGATGATTTGGGGAATGAATTTAGAGGAAAATAGATGATTAATTAATGATTAAAAAAACCCTTAATTAATAGATGAAAATTAGTGTTTTTAATGTAAAGTCGCAAGCCTGTCCATTTTCAGGTGTCTACACTATGTTCTATTCTTCTTTACATATGTCTGTTGCAACCCTCCTTCGGCTTGGATGATCATCTCAGTCTTGAATTCCAGACTTTGGAGCTATTCATTTAAAGGCTCATCTCTTTTCTGCAAGATCTTGGCCTTTATCACCTCTTTAGTCTTCATCTTGACTACAACATGCAGCATCACTATGCATTCTTGACACTTCACTCTTTCCGATGTGAGAGTCTGCAAATTCTTTTCAATGTTGTTTCTCTCCTTTTCCAACTTTAGGAGAGTGTCACCGAGCTTCTCAATAACTAAAAGCCCTTCAGATTTGAGCCTCTCGATCCATCCTTTATCAATTTGCCCAAAATGTTAGTCTTCTTGCAACTTGTCTATGATGGCTTGATTCTCTATAGTATTGGGGTCAAAAGTGGTTTGGGCACTAGGAATGCTCACAACTGGGGTAACTAACTGTCTAATAAAGTTATTTAGTTCAGCGACTTCTACTTTAAGTTGGACTTTAGCAGTTTTGAACTCCTCAAGCTCTTCTTCAATTACAATATTAGTGGACTTCCACCAATCCAATTTGGTATCATGGCGAGCCAATCCCATGTCAAATGACTGTAGCTTGAAATTAGAGGTGGTTAAATCCTCAATCCTCCCTTCTTTTGTGGGCTTTGCTGCTTCCATAGTGAAGTGCCCTATTTCTGGATCTCAGCCTAATGTAGACAATGTCTTTTCTTTTTTCAACTTGTTCATGGTGTTACTAGATTTTAAGGCCTATGAAAGAGTATCCTTGTTGGGAGATCCTTCTTTTATCCTCTTCTTCTTGTGTTCTAGAGTGTTCTCTATCCAAGACTCTGTGCTAGTAACTTTGGTGGTAGAGACCAATTCTTCTATGAACATCTTCCTAATGACTAGAGGAGTAGCTTTAGGTTTGGAAGAAAATGTATTTACTGAGTTAGGAGAGGAGGAAACTAATTTAGTGACTTGAGAAACTTTCTATTGCTTTCCAACCTCCTCATCCAATTCTATGGTTGTAGTGCTAGAACTATCTTCACACACTTCCACTATAACAAGGGACCCTCGCCTTGGAGTATCTTGAATCAAGGTATCACCTTGTGTTCCCAAAGTGCTAGCTTTAACTGGTTACTCTATTTCTACACTTTTAAGAGGCTTAGTTGTAGACTTGACTGGGTCTGTAGAAACTGCTTCTTCTGTGGAACCAATGATAGGAGTCGAGCCATCTCCGCATGTCTTGTTCAATGGAATCATCTTTTCAGGAGGCTCATCACCTCCACCTGCTGGTCGAGCTAGCTCCTTGACTATGGTTAGGATAGTCACTGAAGATGATGTAGGGGTATTCCCGGTCACTTTTGTAGGATTTTTTCAAGACGAAGGTTTCCTTTCTGACCTCTTCCTTCTTCCTGTCGTCCATTCGATCCACCGCTCTGTCCTTTTGTAGATCCCACCCATCAAGGTCTGCAAGTCATCAATGGCTTGACCTAGCATGGGTTTAGAGCTCATAGGAAGGGGCTTAATATTCTCTATGTATGTATCATCATACATATTCTGGCCATTGTCTTCTATGCTTTCAACTGCAATCTTAACTTTGAACCTTTTGATTTGTTCAATAGTTAATCTTGCGTAGAATCGATCTCTGCTTTCTAGATCATCCTTGCAGTTGGCCCAATAGTCTTCTATGTCATCGATGTGATGAATAGTGACCCCATTTGCAAGTAATCATGGGCATAGCTCACAGGATCATACTGCGGCCTTAGAACATCATATATTTCCAATTGAAACTTCTTTGAGAATGCTTTCAAAATATTCTTTGTATCTGACTGAGACACACAACTGTAGGCTCCAATAGTCATTGGGAAATCATATCCTTTCTTCCTAGAGCCTGCACATATCAGGTTCACTTGGAATGCTTTCCTCATCACCTCAACCAACAGGATCATGTTGTTAGGGACCAGGGTACCTAGGCAGCTTCAAAGGAAAATCATCGAATCCTGCAAGATGAATGTATGAGAAATTTCCCAAATTGGATAAAATAAGCTCGAAATTGGCTGATAAATGCAATGGCTTCCAGAGAAAATCTCATTTCTATGCAGCCTTGTAACTCCCTGCACAATCTCATTGTGAATGCATCATTAACTTCGAGGTACTCAGTATAACTATTATGTAATTGCAAACAGGGGAAGAATTCATAACTCTTAACATCCTCCGAGAATTCTTCTAGTCTAGGAAGTCCTGGCCAAATTTGAATTTTAGCTAAGATATATAACAAAACCGAGGACATATAGAACTTGTTCTAATGTTTAGCTCTATTTAGGGCATTTGAAATATTTTCACTTACCATATGAGCCCTGTTATATGCTGAATGTAGACCTCTGAATTCATTACAAACACAACATAGTCCTTACACAATCGCTCGATTCTCAAAGACAGACATGAATTGTTTGTTCTGCAAATTCAATTGAGGTGACCTGTTGCCTCCTAATTAGTTGTGGATGTTGAGTTTTACCCTCAGAACGAGAGCCAACAACCTAACCATTGCTAACATGGAGGATTTTAAGAATGCAAGAAGAGAAGAATTTCCATTATTCTATGAGAAATCTGCAACTAGCCTATGAGAACATGCTCTTAATCTATGAATTGAGAAATGATTAAGCTATGGAAATGAATTAAAACTAGTATAAGAATGAATTGAAACTAAGCTATGGAAGAAAAATGCAATTAATCTAAGAAAACCAAATGCTTCTAATCTAGAAATGAGAGTGCTTGTATTCTATGAAAGAAATGCTTTTAAGCTAGAATTTGAATTTGCAATGAATCTAGAAAGCTTGGAAGCACAAAATTGAGATGTCTGATAAATCATAAATGAAAACTAAAACATCTTCAATTCCAATTGAAATTTACACTAATTATGCAAATTGAGCTTAAAACATGAAAATCAAATACAAATTGCCTATAATATTGATGCTCTCCAAAATCC
>MU223940.1:449143-471011 GCA_018584345.1 Thuja plicata | reverse complement strand
AGATAATGCAAGGCATTAAATCAGTTAATGGTTTGTATTGTCATTGATGTCAACTTGATATCATCTGTACGGTCATGTACATAATGCAAAAGACTTCAAAGAATCAATGGAACAAAGGTTATGCTTTCAACAATGCATAAAAGTCAAGTATTCACTAAGTGACAGACAACACCGACGGAGTGCACACCATCGGTAAAGCCAAAGAAGAAGAATCACAGTGATACCCGACGAGCTGAAGACAGTGTTTCCCGACAAAGCAAACCATGGGTTGCCCGACGAGCTAAAAACAGGGTTTCCCGATGAGTAAAAATCCAATGATGCCCGATGGACGGAGATCCCAAAGCTAACTGAAGTTACACCGATGGAACTGTCAGTTGTAGCCAACGACTAACTAAAGAGTTGACTGACAGAACAAAGAGTTCAGAAAATGACAAAATATCTACCTGGCAAGAGCTAAAGATAGACTTAACTAGTTGTTTTCATTTTTTTATTTGACCAGAGTTAAGTGATTGATTTAAAGAAGATTTGTACAGTTTGCATAAAAATAACTACGAGATAAATAAGGAGTTATGCTTTAAATCAGATTGGCTAGATTGTTTATCACGCCAAGAATCAAGAATCAAGAAAAAGTGAATATCATGTCTATATAAGAGACAAGCTTAATTCATTTTCGTAACACATGTATCACATATACGTGGGTGAATAGAAAGAGGATGTTGAAGAGAAACTGATGAAGAACAACTTCATGCAATATTGATCAATCAAGCTGAAGGAAGAGCTAAGGAATTTTTCAGACATCGACAAACAGTGAGCACAACATCACAGAGAAGAGAGTGTGGAGCACAAAGAATTGAATTGATATATTGATCAGAGAGGTAATGTACTTAAATAGATTTGAAAATCTGCAATTCAAGTTGCATTAGAAACAGGTCATTTTGTTTTAGTTTAACCATTGAAGCATCAAGTCTCCTAACAGAGAAGGACTTAACAGTCTTCTATATATTGAGGTACATCCCAAGGAGTGCCAAAAAGGTTGATTCATGAAAGTAGCACTAGATTTTCCTAAAGCCTATTGACAGTCTAAGAGAGAGGCTGATTCAAGGATGGTAGCAACTAGATGCCCGATACTAAGTGACAACCTATATGTGCAAAATCCTCTAACAAGGTCACACCTAACAGTGTGTTTGTAACCTTTAACAGGGTTGGCTCTTAATAGGGCTCATTTCAGAAGAGTGAAATTTTGGGGTACTGGTCTATAAGAACACATGTCAAACCATACTCAATAGGTTGATTAGCATTAGGGATGACATTCATGGTACCATTCCCTATTCCCCAGCTATTATAGAGGCCATACTTGAGAGGAAGAGATAAGAGGTTGGCTCTGGTCTTTCTCTCAAGGAGATATAGGCTTTAGTGCCTAAAGAGACCCTGAAAAGGGAAGTTTTCCCATCTTATGCAGACGTACGGTATTAGTGCGTGCAAATAGTTCCTCATGGGGAATCGGTGCATCTGCCATGTGTGATGTGTAATAATATGTCTGATAGATGTATGTATATGTATGTACCTGAAAGATTTTATTTATTGTCAAATGAAGTCTGCATATATGTTTTCCTAATTTAATTGATGAATAGAATGAAAGTACACATTTCGCTACATTATTTCAAAGTAAAATCAATTACATTTAAATCAATTACACATGTATGTATATACACACATGTTTGTACATGTATGTATGTATATATGACATACATACATGGCATGACATGACATACATACATGTATGTATGACATACACACATGACATACATACATGACATGTGACATACATGTACATACATATGTATACATGTACATGACATACATACATACATACATGTACATGACATCTACATACATGGTATACATGACTTACATACATACATGACATACATACATATACATGATGTATACATACATACATGTATATGTATACATGATACATATGACATGTACATGTATACATATGATACATATGATATATACGACACATATGATACATATGACATACATGACATACATACATACATACATATATGTGACATGATACATACATGACATACATACATAAATACATGACATGTACATATATACATACATGACATACATAGATACATGACATGTACATATGATACATACATGACATACATGACATACATGCATACATGACATACATACATACATGACATGACATACATGACATGTACATACATACATACATGACATACATGACATACATGACATACATGAAATACATACATATGATACATATGACATACATGACATACATACATACATGACATACATGACATATATGACATACATACATACACGACATGACATACATACATACATGACATACATGACATGTACATACATACATACATACATACATGACATACATATGTATACATGACATACATACATGACACATGTACTTATGATACATATGACATACATGACATACATATGTACATACATACATGACATACATACATACATGAAATACATACATGTGCATATGTATACATATACAACATACATACATATGACATATATATGTGTATGTACACATGTACAATATGACATATATACATGCGCATATGACATGTACGTACATACATACATGTGCATATGACATGTACATACATACATACATACATGTCATATGACATATGTATATATGTATATGTATACATATGACACATGACATATGTATACATACATACATGACATATATATATATATGTGTGTGTGTGTGTGTGTGTGTGTGTGTGTGCATATACACATATATATACATATATACATATAATGTATATATATACACATATGTATATGTGTATATATGTATGTACATATATATGTTATATAAATAAATATATTATATGTACATTAATATATATACATGCATATATATATATATATACACACACATATACATATATGTGCACATATACACACATATACATGCATATATACATATATATATATATATATACACACACACACACATATACATATATGTGCACATATACACACATATACATGCATATATACATATATATATACATACATACATATATGTATATATACACATATATACATATATAAATATATATATATACCAACTATATATTTGAAAAACAATAAAAAAATGCACATATAAATATAAAATACCTGTTGAAAATGACGTTCAAAATTTTGAAAGTCCCTTACGCTACTTTCAACCCAGCCAAAACAGTGAAAATGACTATTTCAGCGGGTTAAAAACCCACCAAAATAAAAACCCTAATTAACTTTCGATCGAAGTAAGTAATTACTTTCAATCGAAAGTACTAACTTACTTTCGATTGAAAGTAACTTACGATCGAAAGTACTACTTTTCGGTACTTTCGATCATAAGTTACTCACTTATGATCGAAAGTATTTGTCGATTCCGATAGAAAGTAAGTTTTAATTTTTCTTCAGTCACACTTTTCGGGGAGAATTCCTTCCTCCAAAAAAAGTGTAACCCACTATTGTGGGTTCACCCGACTATACCACACCCAGCCACCCCCGGGTTTCCTTTTGAAGCTCCATCAAAATTGACTTTCATCCATCCTATAGGAGGGCAATCCCATCTTGCTTCTTCTCTCTTGGCTTTATTTTTCTTCTTCCTGAGATTGCCTTTAATTCTCCAGTTATTGAAGAAAATAACATCCTCCTCATTTAAAGGTTCCTTAAAACTTTCCTTTAGATACAAGTTTTCTTTGTCTTCTCTCTTGATTTTGTAAAATACCTCTTTTCACTAGCCTCTTTGTTTCTGAAAACTCTCTCATTCCTTTCGTTCCAGACTCCCTAGCAAACATAGGGAAGTATGAACTTCCACACCTTTAGTATAGTTTCATTCTTTGAAGGAGGGCTCCAAGAGTTAAAAAGAATCTGCATATCCTCTGGAAAAAACTACTCAATGTTAAGAATTTGAAATAAATTTTCCCAAATATTTCTCACATAGGGACAGTGAAGAAACATATGATTCACATTCTCCTCATCTTGATTACATAAGTAGCATCTATTAACAATTATAACACCTCTTTTCTCAGGTTATCATTAGTCAAAACCTTGTTTTGCAACAAAATCTAGAAAAAAACAATAATGTTAGGGGTAAGGTCCTTAATCCAAGCTTTGGCCCAACAAGGCCCATTAAAATTCTCATACTCTTAGTGATACAAAGAGAAAATAGTAAAGTTCCCATTCAGGCTATACTTCCATATTATGTTGTCTTCCTCCTCAATCAAAATAATAGAATTAATAAATTTATTGAGCTGACCCAAAGAGTTATCAATAATTGTTAGGTCCTTCCAGTGATCCCCTATCCCAGTAGTCCACAACTTTCCTCCCAAATCTCAACTTGCACTGGTTCTCAAAGTTCTTCCATCCAAGGCATTCCTTGAGGGGATTTTGCAATATCCAATCATCTTCCCAAAAAATTACATTTGTGCCATTTCCTACTTTACTTTTAACACCTTTCTTATCATTTCCTTATTGTTAAGAGCATTTCTCCATATAAAGGATCCTCCAGCACCACCATCACTGCCAAAAAAGCTAATAAGGTTAGGACGCTCCTTTTTATATTTATTATCCCATATCAGGTTCCATTCTCCCTTGGAATTATAATATCTCCATATAAGTTTAGCTAGAAGGTGATAATTAAGGTTTCTGATTTTGCGTAAGCCAAGCCCCCTTTATTAACAGGTTTGCAAACCTTTTCCCAAGAAATGAGGGCTATCCTCTCTTTTTTCTCGGTTCCAGTCCAAAGAAATTATTTTTAGATTTTTTCAATTGCTTCTCCAAACTTCTTAGGCATTTTAAAGATACTCAGAGCATAAAGATAAAGACCTTGAAGGGTAGATCTTAACATCTGAATCTTGCCTGCTTGACTCAACAACATACCTTTCCACTCAACTAGTTTACTATGATATTTTTCCACTAAAGAGCTCCAGAAAGTCTCCAAAGGTTCCAAGCATAAAGGGAGACTAAGGTAAGTACCTGGCAGAGTCCCCATATCACAGCCCAAAATCCTCTTAATTCTTAGCTGTCTTTTTTTAGGAACATTAAAGAAAAACACAGAGCTCTTTCCCCAATTGATAAGTTGTCCCGAAACTATCCCATATTTAGTCAATGCATTTTTTTATGTTGGTTGCATTTTTAACTGAAGCTTCCCCCATAATAACTGACTCGTCAACAAACTGTTGATGGAAATAGACTTGAGTTGCAGAAGAAGGATTTAGGCCTTTGAATTCCCCTTTCATAACTAAGTTCTCCATGTACCTACCCCATTCCGCCATAAGGATCAAGAGAATAGGAGAGAGAGGGTCCCCATGCCTCAGACCCCTAGAAGATTTGAAAAAAATAAGTGGGAGAGCCATTAACCAAAACAAAGAAAGTGGAAGATGAGATTAACTGAAATATAAGATCTGTACTTTTCTTGTTAAATCCAAAAGCCCTCAACAATTTCATTAGAAATTCTCAATCAAGCCTATCATAGGCTTTTGATAAATCAAATTTTAGAATGAGGCCTTCCTTCTTAGACGCCACTAGTGAATGCACATTTTCATGTATAGAGATTATTGAGTCCATGAGTTGTCTACCAGGAACAAAACCATTTTGCTGCCAAGATATAAGGGAAGGAATAATAAACAAAATCCTAGTGGTAAGAACCTTAGAAATAATCTTTTAGGAAGTATTACATAAACTTATTGGCCTAAATTGATCCATTTTGTTAGCCCCTTGTTTTTTTGGTATAAGAGCGATGAAGGTGCCATTCAATTCCTTTAGCAATTTTCTAGATCAAAAACATTCTTTTACAACATTAGTAACATCCTTTTCAATAATATTATAGTAGTTCTAGAAGAAGAATAAAGGATAACCATCCAGACCAGGGGCTTTGTCCCCATCAAAAAAGAAAACAACCTCTTTAATTTCAGCATTTGAAGGGATAGCATTAAGACTCACATTGTGGTGGTTGTTAAGGATTTGAGGAATACAGTCAAGAAAATCTCTTTGTTCCTCTTTATTCAAGTCTTTGTCTTGTTGGAGAAGATTTTGGAAAAAAAAATTCCTCCATTCTAATAACATCTTCATCATCTGAAAGAGTATCATTTATGACAAGATTGGATATTTTTTTTTCCATTCTCTGCTTAAGGGTAGTCAAGAAAATATATTTGGTATTCCTATCCCATTCCTTCAGGAAAATATTTTTGGATCTTTGTCCCCAAAAATTTTATTCTTTGGAAATTATGTCATGGAGCTCAACTAATTTCTCATTTCCCTGATCTCTTGATGTCTTATCATAACCTTCCTGCTGAATGCTTTCTTGGATGGCCTTCAGTTCCAAACAGATATTTTTCTTAGTAGAAAATATGTCGCCAAAGGTATCCTTGTTCCAAGCTTTAATATTCTCCTTGACATGTTTAAGTTTTTTATCCAGAATAAACATAGCAGTTCTTTTAATAATTATCTTCCACCATTCCTGAATTTTTGTGTTCCAATTGTGGATGCATAGTCCACATTTTCTCAAATTTGTAAGGAAAATTCCTTTTCTTGGATATAGGATCCACCAAAAAAGTGATAGGATTATGGTCTGATCCAACCTGCATATGGGCGGACATCAAACAATAGTAATGGGTGAACCAGACATTGCTAATGAGGGCTCTATCAAGTCTAACCTGAATAAGATCCTCTCCACACCTTCTATTGGTCTAGGTATATTAATACCCTGCAACTCAATATCATGGAGAGTTTGTTTATCTTTGAAATTCATAAGGTCCATTCTGCTTTCCAAAATTTTTTAGCTTCCTCCCTTTTTTTCATTTTCTTTTAGGGGTGTCTTAAAATCTCCCATAACAATCCACTCATCAGATCTAAAACTATTTCTCAGAGAGGTCAGCTTGTCCCAAAAAACCTCTCTTCCCTTGTTAGTATTAGGAGCATAAATATTAATCAGCACCCAAGAAGTATTGTCCTTAAGATGCCTAAATCTAATGCAAGTCACATTGTTCCCCTGATATATAACATCACCTTTTATGATATCATAGTTCCACACTGCTGCAATACCACCCGAAGCACCTTCAAAATCTCCTCCACATATATTGCGATTCTTAAAAAATCTTAGTTTTTCCACTTTCTCCTTAAGAATTTTAGTTTCTTGAATTAAAAAAATTTCCGGTCTATTATCCCTAATCATATTTCTAACAAGATATTGCTTGTGGGGATTATTCAAACCCCTTATGTTCCAAGAGATAATCTTCATACCTTAACAAATGATCCTGCCTCTAGGATGGTCATCTGGCTTCCATCCGCTATGTTATTCTTAGTCTCCTTGGCTCTTAGTTTCTAGAGTGAAGGTCGGCCAGGAGAGGATATAATTCATCCCACATACCCGGTTTTGTTGTTCCTTGTTACTACTCTCATTGGTTGACTAGTCTTAACCATATTATTCTTTGATTTTTTTCCTCCTCATGATACTCTATCCCATCATCATGATCACTCTGGTAACCCATTAGAGCTTGACTGATGGACACATAATCCCCCCATTTTGGCATTTTGGAATCCGAGATTGTTCTTCTTATCCCCCGGGGTGTATTCTGTGATGGGTCTGATGTCCCTTGACCTAAAATTATGCATTGTTGGGCATCCTTCCATTCTAATTCCTCCTCCACTTTGTGACTTGTAGTTTCCGACCTTTGAACTGATTGATTGACATTATCATAGCTACTAGGTGGATTAATCCCTTTCCACTCTTTGGCCTCTCTTTTTTTCATTTCTTTCTGGCATACTCCCTAAATTTCCCCCTCTTCACCTTGTTCCTCTGCTTGATCTTGTGGAAATTTATTACATTCATTACTCTCAGAACTACCATTATTAGTTTGATCCTTGACCATATTCACATCACCAGTCTTTAGGGTTAGAACCTTCTCCTCTCTCTTGTTAGGTTGGGCTGCCTTTGAAGTCTATCCCCCATCTTTCTTCGCCTTACCAAATGGAATCCATTTCTTTATCTTTCTTTGGTTAGCCTTAGATGAACATTTCTTTGCCCAGTTCCCTTCTTTCTTAATATGAAAGCACACAAAGGGGATAGTTTCATATTCCAGCTTTTGTTCCCACGATCCCAGTTTTGAGTGAATGTTACTTTTCTCTAGCATATTAGTGTCCTATGTTATCCCCACACATATCTTAGAAAATGTTAGTCATCTCCTTGAGAATGTTCCATTGTCTATGGATAACAGCTCCCCAAAGGAGTTGGCTATCCTAGCAAATATGTCCTCCATCCAATACTCTAGAGGAAGGCCATGGAGCTTAACCCAAATCAACACCTGGTTTACCGACTCATCCTCAAAGACAAGATTGGGGCACCATTTTTAAAGGACCATTGTATTTTTCCTATCATCCATGGTCCATTGCATAAAATCTTCATTCTATCCTCTTCACAGGAAAAAAAAGAAAGACAAACATCCTTTTTCCATAGCCACCACATCCACTTGCCCTTTCAGGTCCCATTTTTGAGAAGCATAGGCCTGCACCACTTTAATATTGGGTATGATCCCTAGGAATCTCTCAACTAGAGAGTTTTTCATTCTTGCAATGGTATGATCAATGAGTTGATCAGGTATGTCAATGGCAAAGCTCCCTTGGGAAGGTCTCGATACATTCTTAACAGGTTGTAAGGAAGACTTGCCTCTCAGTTTGAATCCAAAGAGGGAAGACCACTTTTATTTTATTTTATATTGTTCCCCTAACTCACCAGACCTGGTTGGTGTAGGAGCACCTAAGGTTAGGAACATTTCTAGGATAGAAGGTATTTTTGGTTTATAAGGTGTTTTGTTCTACCATTATTGTAATGACTAAGGTCAATTGGTGAACAAACACCATAGTTGCTTAAGTAGTTGTTTCCTAGTTAAAATGTGTGTTGAGGTATCTTACAAACGTCTGGAAATGCAACAAGGATCTAGCAACCAAAGATCGATGCTTTGCAGTCATGATTATACTGATGCTCGGGGACATCTGTCGATTGGTATCTCTCGAGAACATTCGTCAGTTTGCATCCATCGGTTATGTCCGTCGGTACTATTCATCGGTTATGATCATCGGTGATGCTCGTCAATGATGACAGTTGGCATCTATGTTTGTTTTTTGGTTTGTGATCTAACACTCGGGGTTGGAAACCGATGATGTTTCTGTTGTTTAGAAAAGTCAACTCTAGCGCTCGATAATGTTGGTTAATGACCCAGGAGACGCGGGATGTGATGTTTGTGACCAACTTGGTCAATTGTAATGACTCTCTACGTGTCATTTTTTCTTGAAATGATCAAAGACACCTATTCATGTTCTAGAAGGGTCATTTATTTTCTCAATCTGGCCGCTTGTGCAGAGTGGTTAAAAAGTTTCCAACGAGTTTGAGTTATTTTGAAGATACTTCAATGAATGGACATATCTGAAAAGCTTTTGTAGTTAGAGGTAGAGAGAGATAGAGAGATATCATATCATCTTTGTAATAGATTAGTTCTTTTGAATACAGAGAACATTAAGATTTGATGGATTTCATGTGCAGTGTGTATTGTTGTGTTCTTTAGGTTGAACCCGTCAGTTTAGCTTGGGAAATGAACCTACCCCAATAGGTTCTATAGCATGAACTAGTAGCTTTACGGTGTAAGCCTAGTCTAGGGCACTTGAGGTGAAGATTTTAGTGACTTACTCAAGCTAGGGTAAGATAATACCCTATAAGGTCTATGCAAGAGACTTTAGAGTAGAGTCAAGCTGACTCTCGGCAACTAATGGACCTAGGAATTACTTCAGATTGGTATCAGAGCGACTTTGAGAATTGGGCTTGTGTTGTTTGGGTGTGATTTTCAAAAGAGTCTGTAAGTTCATCCAATATGGTGACCAACATAGAGCTAGCAAGAAATGTGGATGATCAAAGAGAGGAGAACAAACTCCTGAAGGAGCAGTTAGCCGAAATGGCGTACAAGTTGGAAGAAGTGCAGCTTCAAACTACAGCAGTCAGTGAACTAATGAGAGAAGTTGATGATAAGGGTAAACAAGTGGCTGAGGAGGAAATGATCCTAGAGCTAGACCCTATACTTCAAGAAGAACCATTCTTGAAAGCATTAAAGGCAATGAGTGGTAAGTCCTTAGAAGGTGTGCCTCTATTTAGTGGCAAAATGGATCCAGAATTAATCATGGAATGGATAGAAGGTCTCAAAAATCACTTTGATTGTGATAATGTGACTGAAGCCCAGAAAGTTAGGATAGCCAAGATGAGATTGAGAGGAACTGCTCTCACTTGGTGGAAATTTGTCCAAGATGAAAGGGAAAAGGGAGGCAAGAAACCCATAACCAGTTGGAAAGGTATGGTGGAAAAAATGAAGGAAACTTACCTTCTTGAGGATTATGAAGTGCAACTGCATAAGAAAAGGCAAAATATGAGGGAGAAAGACTTAGAGGTCAGTGCTTATACAAAAGAATTCCAAAAGCTATGCTTAAGGTCCCATGTGATGGGAGAGGAAATCCTACAAGTGGCAAGATATTAGAATGGCCTTAAATGGAGCATTCAAGAAGAAATTAGTCTCTTAAGCCCCAAGACTATCCACCAATGCTATCAGTTAGCCCTCAAAGTGGAAGAGAAGTTCAAAAAGAAACAAGACTCAAATAGTAGAGGTAGAGGAAGAGACAATAGAGGTCATAGAGGAGGATCTGGAGGAAGAAATCCTGAAGCTAAGAATCAAAGAGAGAATAAACTCATAGAGAATCAGTGAGAGTCCAGTAACACTAGAGGTGGTTACAATAGAGGAAGAGGCCCCAATAACAGTTCAAGAGGAAGGACTGATGGTCAAGGAAGAGGATCTTATTTCTCTTCTATGAAGTGATATAATTGTCAGCAACTTGGGCATCCTGCATATCGGTGTCCTACCAAAAGCTCTACTTCCCAATGAGGAGAGAAAATAGCTAACTATGTGCAAGAAGAGTCTTCTAACAGCAAGACTACAGATGTCCCCATAGGATCAGAGATGGGAGAGCATTTGATGGTTTGGAGAACACTCCTAAAAGATCCCATTAAGGAAGAGTGAAGCCAAAGAAGATCTTTGTTTTGCGTAAATTGCAAGATACTCGGTAAGGTCTATAAAGTTATCATAGATTCAGGATCTACTGATAATATAGTTTCTTTAGAAGCTGTTGAGAAGTTAAAATTGACAAGGATTCCTCACACTAATCCTTATAAAGTTACTTGGTTGAATAAATATCAACATGTAATAGTCAATGAACAAGCTTGGGTAGAGTTGTCCATAGGGAGGTATAAGGATACAAATTTGTGTGATATCCTACCCATGGATGCATTCCATCTGCTATTAGGTAGACCTTGGCAGTATGACTAAAGTGCAGTCCACAATGGAGCTAAGAACTCTTATTCCTTCAAGAAAGATGGAATAACTTTCAAGGTACAGTCAATCTTGGAAGAAGAGAAGGAAAGGAAAAGAAGTCCCAACCTACTATTGGTCGGTGAGAAAGAATTCCTAAAAACATTGGAAGAAGATGGAGTAGGCTTTGCTTTGGTTTTAAAACCAAAAGGTGAGAAGGGACATGAGAAGGAGGAGTTGCCTTTAGAGATTCAAAGGTTGTTAACTCAATACCAGGCCATAGTTAGTGATGGTCAACTGGCTACCCTACCACCTGATAGGTCTATTAGTCATCAAATTGACTTGATTCCAGGAGCCTCACTTCCAAATAAAGCTGCTTATAAGATGAAACCACAGCAGAATGCAGAGATATCTAACCAAATCCAGAAACTAATTGACCAAGGGCTGATTAGAGAGAACATAAGTCCTTGTGTTGTTCCCATGGTCTTAGCCCCAAAGAAAGATGGTACTTGGAGGTTGTGTACTGATTCCAGGGCCATAAACAAGATTACTATCTGGTATCGGTTCCCAATACCTGGGGTAGAAGATTTGATGGATTGTCTTGGTGGAGCTAGATATTACTCCAAGATAGATCTTAAGAGTGGATATCATCAGATAGGAATTAAATGGGGAGATGAGTGGAAGACTACTTTTAAGACTACCAAAGGATTGTATGAATGGCTAGTTATGCCTTTTGGGTTGTCAAATGCCCCAAGCATATTTATGAGATTGATGAATGAGGTTTTGAAGGACTTCATTGGAAAATGGGTTGTAGTGTACTTAGATGACATCCTAGTGTTGAGAAAAACAAAATAGGATCATCTTAGACATTTGCAATTCGTAATGCAAAGGTTGCATGAAGAAAAGTTGATGATCAACTTGGAAAAGAGTGAGTTCATGAAGCAAGAATTGGTATATCTCAGTTTTTTTTAATCTCAGAAGGTAACTTGAAGATGGATGTAAGCAAGGTGGAAGAAATCTTGAATTGGCCTATAATGAAATCAGCTACGGAGGTAAGAAGTTTCCATGGTTTGGCACAATTTTACCGCAAATTCATCAAATAGTTTAGTGAGATTAGTGCACCTATTTTAGATACTATCAAAGGAGGTATGAAAGCCAAATTCCAATGGAATGAGCAGGATGATAAAGGATTTGAGCATCTGAAGAAGAGAATAGTGACTCAACCAATTTTGACACTTCCTAGTTTTGACAAATTGTTTACTGTGGAATGTGACGCTAGTAATATTGTTGTCAGTGCAATATTGAGTCAAGAAGGAAAGCCAATAGCTTTTCATAGTGAGAAACTCAGTGATACAAAGAAAAAGTATTCCTCATAGTATTTGGAATTATATGAATTAGTGCAAGCACTAAGAAAATGGAGACATTATCTCCTTCCCAAAGAATTTGTTGTCTTTACCAACAATCAGGCTTTAAGTTTTCTAAGTTCACAAAATAAACTCAGTCATAAGCATATGAAATGGGTGGAATACATCCAAGCTTTTACCTTCACAATAAAGCATAAGAAGGGAGTTCAGAATAAGGTGGAAGATGCATTGAGTAGAAGGTTACTCATAGTGCAAGAAGTTTAGCTAAGAAGTATTGGCATTGAAAGCATCAAAGATCTGTATCCAGTAGATGAAGACTTTGCACCAGCATACAAGGTATGTAAAGAGTATCAAAATCATTTTCATAGTGAATATTCAGAGTATACTCTTCAAGAAGGTCTTCTATTTAAGGGAGAAAAACTTTGTGTACCAAGAGGTTCCATGAGAGAGAATCTAGTACATGAAAAGTATAATGGTTCCTTAAGTGGACATTTTGGGTTGAATAAGACTCTAGAATTGGTCAAGAGGTATTACTATTGGCCAAAAATGAATCGGGACGTCCAAAAGTATGTAGAGAATTGTTTGGTTTGTCAAAAGGAAAAAGGGATTTCATCCAATGCAGGATTGTATCAGCCCCTTCCTATCCAAAATAGACCATGGGAATGCCTTGGTATGGATTTTGTTGTTGGGCTACCGAAGACAAAGCAAGGAATGGACAACATCTTTGTAATTGTTGACAGATTCAGCAAGATGGCTCATTTTGTACCATGCAAGACCACACATGATGCTTGTTACATAGCCAATCTATTCTTTAGAGAAGCAGTACGGATACATGGATTACCTTTGAGTATTGTATCTGATAGAGACTCCAAGTTTATGAATCATTTTTGGAAAACTTTGTGGTAGAAACTTGGTACAAATCTTTCTTTTAGCTTAGCCTATCATCCACAAACTGATGGTCAGACTAAAGTGGTGAACCGAAGCTTAGGTAATATTTTGAGATGCCTTACCAATGAGTATGGACAATCATGGGATCAATTACTTGCTCAAGCAGAATTTGCATACAATGATACATTTAATCGGTCCACTGGAAAGAACCCTTTTGAAATAGTGTATGGGATTCATCCCAAGGGTATATGTGAACTAAGGGATCTTGGTGGCAATACAGAGAGGAGTGGGTATGCTGAAGATTTTTCTCAATCCATGAAGGAGGTCCATGACTCAGTTAAAGAAGCATTGATAGAGAGTACCACTCATATCAAACAGAAGGTAGATGCAAGGAAAATAGATATTCAATTTTAGGTGGGAGATTTGGTTATAGTGCACCTTAACAAGGAAAGGTTACATAAAGGAGTTCCAAGTAAACTTCAGATGAGGAAGATAGGTCCTTGTGCAATATTGGAAAAATATGGGTCTAATACTTATAAAGTTGATCTTCCCGTTGACATAGGATTATCTCCTACTTTTAATGTGGCAGATTTGGTATCCTATAAAGGACCAATTCCCAAAGGTGATTCTGATATCTCTGGAGATACAGAGGATCTCAAAGCACTTCAACTTTTTGTTACACCAAAACTGAAGGCAGACACGATTCTGAATTCATGAGTTGCCAAGAAGACTAGACAACAGACCTATATGGAACATCTGGTCAAATGGAAAGGCAAAGCTAATTTAGAGGCTACATGGGTACTGGAAACAAATTTCAAGAAGTTAGGCATCAATCCTGACTTACTCCAATCACCTGGAAGTCAATTTCTTTTTATTTAGGGATTATGGTACAGGAGCACCTAAGGTTAGGAACATTTCTAGGATAGAAGGTATTTTCAGTTTATAAGGTGTTTTGTTCTACCATTCTTGTAATGACTAAGGTTAATCAGTGAATAAACACCATAGTTTCTTAAGTAGTTGTTTCCTAATTAAAATGTGTGTTGAGGTATCTTACGAACCTCTGGAAATGCAACAAGGCTCTAGCAACCAAAGATCGATGCTTTGCAGTCATGATTATACTGATGCTCGAGAACATCCCTCGGTTGGTATCTCTCGAGAACATCCATCGGTTTGCATCCATCGATTATGTCTGTCGGTACTGTTCATCGATTATGATCATTGGTGATGCTCATCAATGATGACGACTGGCGTCTATGTTTTTTTTGGGTTTGTGATCTAATGCTCGGGGTTGGAAACCGACAATGTTTCTGTTGTTTAGAAAAGTCAACTTTGGCACTCGATAATGTCGGTTAATGACCCAGGAGACGCAAGATGTGACATTTGTGACCAGCTGGGTCAATTGAAATGACTCTCTACGTGTCATTTTTGCTTGAAATTATTAGGGACACCTATTCCTGTTCTAGAAGGGTCATTTATTTGCTCAATCTGGCCGCTTGTGCAGAGTGGTCAAAAAGTTGCCAACGAGTATGAGATATTTTGAAGATATTCCGATGAATGGATATAGTTGAAAAGATTTTGTAGTTAGAGGTAGAGAGATAGAGAGATATCATATCATCTTTTTAATAGATTAGTTCTTGTGAAGACAAAGAACATTAATATTTGATGGATTTCATGTGCAATGTGTATTGTTGTGTTCTTCAGGTTGAACCCGCCAGTTTAGCTTGGGAAATGAACCTACCCCAATAGGTTCTATAGCATGAACTAGTAGCTTTATAGTGTAAGCCTGGTCTAGGGAAATTGAGGTGAAGATCTTAGTGACTTCCTCAAGCTAGGGTAAGATAATCCCTATAAGGTCTGTGTAAGAGACTTTAGAGCAGAGTCAAGCTGACTCTCGGCAACTACTGGAGCTAGGCATTACATCACTGGTCCCCCCGGGTCCCTAGGTGCTTGTCCAGCATTGGGATCCTTTCCTTGCTTCCCTTTTTCCTTAGCATCCTCTATTTTTCTTTGCTCAACAGAAGGCCCAACACCTACATCCTTCACACCAGTCCAACTCAAATTTAAATTTGAATTTGGCCACTCTCCTCCTCCCCGCTCTCCTCCCCTCTCCATCAGGATTTTTCTTCTCTATTTTGTTATAGATTTTTAGGATTATGCAATATGACAGCATCTCTTCTTCCTACTTTACCATAAAATTTTCTGTTATTTTCTATTGTAACTACAACTTTGTATGCATCTTGCAAAGTACGTGGATTCCTTGATCTAATCTCATAATTGGTCTTGCCATCATAAGAATCCATGTAAAACACCAAAAAATCTTATTAGTTGGCTTCATACAAGGAGGAACTCTATTTAGTAATTTATAAAAACTCTTATTAAACTCAACAATTGTTTCATTATTTTCCCCTTTTTACACTTGTTATTTCATGCAAGGAAAATGAAGGGTCATCCTCTTTTTCCTATCTTCTGACTATCATATTCATTCCATCCATCAATATGCACCTTTCATATCCATTACTCTTTATCCATCCACTATCCACTATCCTATATAATTTCATCAACTTTATCAATATTTTATCTTGACATCCTATCCATCTCCTCCATCTCATAGTCCTTTTCCTATATATTTCCTTCATCCTCCATCCATAATCCTATATAAATCCATCATCATTTCCCATGTCTTTAATCTTGATTATCCTATACATTTCCTCGATACATTATCCATTATCCTATTCCATCCATATCATTATACATTATCATATTCCATTCATACCCTCCATCTCATATCCCTTATCCATCCACCTTCCCCTTTCATACCTTTTCTCTTGATCAAAACTAGAGGCAATAAAATACTAAAATATCCATGTATAATTTTGACAATGCAAGCCTTCATTTCCTCCATGAGTATCCACTACACACCATATTTTAATCTCATACATTGTCATCCCCCATCTTTCCAATCCTTCATTTTCCTACCTTTAGTGTGGGGCATTTTAACTCCTTTGCAGCATGGTCTTTGGATCCTCATCCACCTTTTTACCATCTTTCAATCCCTCATATCACATTAAGCATCCATTCCATCCCTCTATCTTCCATCCATAAACTCTCTCCATCCATTTTTCATTGGACCCAATCCATTATATCTATACATCCAATATTTTCATGTCAATTCCATTTATTTTATAATCAAATCAATTTATCTTTGTTCCATCCTATTCAATCCATCTTATCCTCCAATCTCATTTTATCCTCCAATCTCATTTTATCCAATAAAGTTCCTCCATAATCTAATCACATGCTATTATACTCATTCTAATCCTATCAAATTCAGATGTATTCCATCAAACTAATATTTATCCCATCAAATGAGATTTACCTTGTTACACAAAGTTTATCATAGACATACTGATCGCATATTTTTTTTTATAAATCAAAATCAAGTTTTGAGATCGAATTTTAGAGATATTGTTCCTTTCACATTATTTCCAACGAATATCCATTTGACAAATCAATCAATCTTGGCCCATTAGGATGCATCCTTCCTACGTCGGCTCATCAAATCCTCCATCGCCCAATATTGTTCATGAAAAGAACTGTGGACTAAATGGTTGCTTGATAATAAGGATTTTTTTTTAATTTTATCTTTGTGTTTCAATGGAGCCTACTCAAGATTGCATGGATCTTCAATATCTTGGTATATTTTGAATGGTGTATATTGGAATACACATTGTTTGCAGAATGATATTCTTGTGGGTACTTTTAGTGCATTTTTTTTGGTTATGAAGTTATGGTTATGTATGCCTCAGTGGGGGCAGGGTCTCGTACACTTCCACCAAGTCCCTAATCAATACTTTGGTGTACTATGGCTTCCTCATGAGTGTCACTTCATTAGTTCCACACTGATTGTTGATCTACATTTATGCTCCTAAACCTACCTTATTTGTCTGAGAGTCTAGTCCACACAAAGGAACCATGTCATCCACATTGTCTAGCATGTAAAGAATACCTCCTCTTGAGAAATAAAACTAGGGTGTGCTCTTCGATATTATCATGATGTGATCCCCAAAATCCCCCTTTGCATTTAGTTAGTTGCATTGACAATTTCATTTAGCATTCTTACAATCTGCATTATGAGGCTCCTATTTATTCACTATTCCCCCATCTCGATTGGGGCATCATGCCCCCGATCAACCCTAGGTATACCCCAACCCCCCCAAGGAAGCATCTCGCAACACCAGCTAATTTCACCCTTTTTTCTCTTCCTCCTCATTCTTCTTCCTCTCTTTTGCCTTTTTTTTATAGAAAATTCCACAAAATTTAGACGTCTAAAAACATCCCTTAGCACTATTATTAATTTAATTTAATTTAATTAATATTCCCCAATAACAATATAGTTAATTTTAATTAATTAATTATATTTTTATATTCTCCTACCTATTTAATTAAATTTATTTATTTAAATTTGGTTCATCTCCTAAGGTATTTCAATTTAATTTGAATGCATCCCTCTAAATGTATTAAATTTTATTTATTACATTCCCTCCATTAAATCACCTTTTAAATAAATTTTAATTTATTCCCTCCATATTCTAATCTTCTTCTAAACCTTGATTAATTTAAATGTAATTTTAAATTAATCCTAAACCCACCTAAAGCCTAGTCTACACCCATCACCTCACTTGCTAAACCTACTCTTGTTGCTAATCATTCACTAATCACACTTACAAGGTGATTCTATAACTTTTTAGCCACTAATGGGTTGCTCACACATGTGTGAGAAATTCATCCCAAGGAAGCCACCCAACTTCCTTAAAGTCTCTTACACTTTTGTCCCCCACTCCTTTCTCCAAGGTTTCTCACACATGTGTGAGCAACTTGAGCCTCTCAAACATTAAATGCTTGAGTTGACTTTTGCATGCCATCCCCTTTAGCCTATGTGGCTCCTATGTGGATACCACATAGGTTCCACCTCATCCAAGCTCTCATCCTTGCTCAAAAATCTATAAATAGGAGCCTCTTCCTTTGCATTTGGATCCAATCTTTCATTTGTAGAATAATAATGCTAGTATCATTTTGAAAAATTTAGATAATTTTAGCAATATCATGTTAGTTTTCTTTCATATTGTTGCATAGAGGTATTAACATGTTAGTTTAAATATCTTGTTGCATATCATCTTAAGCATAGTTTGAATCATTTAGCTTTGTATCTTGCATTTCATCTCCATCATTATCTTCATAATCTTGTATCATGGATTCAACGAATTCTTCATACTAGTTTGAATCCATTTAATCTCCATTTGCATGCATTATACGCTTCATTAGATCATTTAGTAAGCTTTTATATCCATTTGGGGATTTTACATTGTGTTGGGAGAGAACACCCATATTTCTCCATAAAAGAACAAATAAATTGGAATTAGGGTGCTTCCATTTTAGTTCAATAGGAGGTTATGTGTTGAATCTTTGTTGTATGCATGTGTATTAACTAACCTTTGCTTGTTTATGCCTTCCTACACAGATTGAAGATTTTCACATATACACATTGATAGAAGTAACCCCAAGGTGTGCTTACACAATACTTCAAGACATGACCTAGCTTGTTCTAGTCCACTTAGGATCCTAATTCATCTTTTAGGACCACACTAGCCTCAAGGCACTGAACCTAAGACTCCTCCTAACTCTTCTCTAAGAGTTACAACTATTGTGTTTCACCTTGAAGGACATCCACCATTAGTTTTGTCTCACAATGCTTCTCATTGGTTTTGAAGAATTCCGTTCCCAAATCCTTCATACCAGCTCCACCCATGACACAAGGGTCTTGTACACTCTTTGTATGTTCATTCTGCACCCATACAATCCAAATTTCATAGGTCTTCAATCCCAACTTAGTCGAGTCCCAAAATTGCACCCAAATTGTCCTATTAGGCCTAAAGCACCAATTAGCCCTATCTAGTGAGTTTTTCAAGATTTACTCTTAAAACTTCCACACAAACTCTAAAACCAATCAAGGATCCAGATACCCTTTTGGGAAACCTAAAATATTTTTAAGGTCTAAGGTCCCCAAGCCTTCCGTACACCCCTGTCCTGAAATGTAGGACTATTAGGCCTATTTTGGCTCCTCACAAGCACTTCTCTGGTTTCTATTGAAAAATCAATTCCAAGTACTTTAAAATGACCACTTTTTGACCCTTACACACAACAATTTAAAAATCTTTAAACTCTTAAAATTAACTATAATAACTACTAATATGCTTCCTCCATACAACGATGAACTCTGTTGAAATCTTAAAAAAATCATTTGTGTAATTATGTTTGTTCTTTTATCTTTGGTTATTAGTGGAACAATTGTCTTTGGTAAGGAAGAAACTCTACATAATCAGATGGTTACTGCTATTTATATTACCAAACAGGAAAAAAAAGCCTCTGTGCAGTCTATGACATGTAAACTAACTATGTACATATATATGTAAACCATAAACAAACCCTGTGATTTTTTAAAGCTGCATCTGCTATATCAGCCCAGCTCGAAACAAGAAACATGTTATAAATTTGTGATGTTATAAAACTGATATGTGATTTTATTTGTCCATTTCTTTATCAATAGCGACTGGGTAGGATGATATAGCATATTATTATACTTCCTAGTTGGTGAACTGTACACGCTCTACATTATAATATTTGTGGGTGACAAATTGATGTTAAGATAGTGAACCATAAAGACTTTATTATACTGCATTTTTTGAGAGTCGAATTGACTAAATCTCCATGAGTTCATGTTTAAGAATTAAAAATGGATCTTTATTCATGTTTGTTATTGCTTTTTATAGTTAAAAGAACAGTTAATATATATTTTTATTCTTATATGATCAATCTCCAAATCATCACTTATCATAACTCAATATAAAAACTTCACCGTTTTTAATGTAACACTTCACCATTCAATAATATTTCAATTTATATGAGCTCCCTATTAGCCTCTTGGGGAAGGCTCTACCCTATTTGGTCAATGAGTACTCCATCTAATTTTAAATTGTGTTTACATTTAAATTAGTGTTGAACTCCATGATTTAGGAGTGTTATTACAGAGAAAAATAGGCTTCCTTTTAAGATTAATGTATATTGGTTAATAAATAAATAAATTAAATATAAACAAATATTTATTTATTTATTAATAAAAGAAATCAAAATTTATTAATAGTTATTTTAAGAAACTAAGTTTGAAGAAGGATGGTATTTAGTTTTATAATTGAAAAACAATTCTTTATTAAAGATTTTAAAATTTAAACTGATATTTGTTTAGAAAATATAGTCTTTTATGAGTGATATGTTTTGGAACTTGTGTGTGTGTGTGTGTTTCTACTGAGGATCAAGTTTAGGTTAAGTTCAAGTTCATTGTCATATATTCATCCTCTAATTCTAGACTCAAACTTGTGTAATGTGCAAGTTTTCTCTTCTATTATTCCTATTCTATGCTTCCCTAATGTTCGAAGGCTAGCAGTATTTAAAATAAATTGAAAATGTTGTCATTAAATCACAAGGAGACATGCTCTCTTGGTTGAACACTTACAATTTTATGATTATAGGCAAGGGCCTTAAGATGATTATATTTAGATTTGCTATTTGGTTTGGGATATCAAATCCAAATACTTCAATATTCATTGCTTCTTTAATGCTCTATGATAAAATAAGATGTTTGATATGTGAGAGATATCAATGAATGTGATTAAATAAATGTCTTGAAATATTGGCACACATCATGGAAATCTTACAAAATGTATACTTAGTCAAGTGAGAAAATAAAAGGGTCAATTGACTCAATCAAACTTTGAATTTTTGAAAGAGAAGAGTAAATTCCACAAAAGTGCGGTTGACCCTACAACCATGGAAATGGTTATGGTGACCAAACAAATATGTTGAAATGGATAATAATTAAATAGAGGTGGATGCATGTATAAATTTAATAAATGTGATGACCAAGTGGAAAAATAAAAGGGTCGATTACTCAATCAAACTTTGAATTTTTGAAAGAGAATAGTTAATTCCACAAAAGTGGGGTTGATCCTGTTAGCACTTTTTCTTGTACCACAACCTTAAAATGACAGTATACTGGTTATACTTGAATGAAAACTCCTTTATGACAAGAGAAAGGCTAATTGCTAAGGACTGGATAAGGTCCTTCTTCGTTTT
>MU223940.1:427402-439641 GCA_018584345.1 Thuja plicata | reverse complement strand
AATAGTTGGCTATTTAGCCACTACCCTCAAAACCTACCTACCTTGATTGTAGTGCATAGCAAAACTCTCGAGGAAGTGCATTTATGGTATGAATTTAAGAAGTTCAAAAACATAATTTTTCCATTTGAAGGCAAAATCACACGCATTAAATTGTACAACAGTGAAGTAGACGACTTGACTTGACGTGGATAACCATTTTATACAGAAATTAATGATAATTATCGCTGTTGCAGAGATCTGGCATAATATATAATTTAGCATAGCCACTTGACAATTTAGCCCAGTACTGAATACAAATCTTGATCCACTTGACACGGAAGGGATTCTATCCAACCAAGAAAACACTATAAATTTTAGATATTGCCATTTGTGGTTATATATCATTGATGTTTTAGCTCGTACAGCTAGCTGGTATCTCATTTTGCTGCCTGTTCTTATTTTATTCAGTTAGTTTCGGTTCAATTTTGAAAACAATATTTTCAAATTGACTTGAGGTGATAGGATGATATAGAAAAAATTTGGTGGAGTTCTTGTGTATATTATTCTCCTTTTATTTAATATATATGCATTTCCTTTTTTTTTAAATGTGAAGTTTTGTAATAGGCTTTTTAATGTATCCATATTAAAAGATTGAATTAAAATTGTAAAAATAATTAATATTTTTTAAGATAAGAATAAATGATTGAGGGGTATTCATATTTTTAAGATATGAGAGACGTTCTTTATTGATCAAAGTTGAATTAAATGAAAGAATGGTAGTCTAATTAAGGAGCATTGTAGTAAAGTAAATAGAAAATGGTTTGACCACATTTTTATTTCATTTGATGGTTTATAAAATGTAAACTATGATAGGTTGGAATTCTATGACGTTATGGCTATCATAGGAAGATAATTTTTAATTAAGGAAATAAAATATTTTAATTAAAGTGATAAAGCATTTAGATATGTGAGCATCTTTGTTTCAAAATATCTTGAATTTCACAATCTTGATATAGATTCTTCTTTTGATGTTTAGGAGAAACTTTTACATTTATTTAAAAAGATTGAAGTCAAAAAAGGATAAATGATGAATAATGTTTGGCTTAGAGCAAAGGACTAAGGGGTATCCATTTCGCCACAAGACTTAATCTCTAGTAGGCTCAATGAGAACCAAACAACTTCACACCAAGGGCCCATTGAATTCTAAATTTTGAATCCAACACCATTGAAGGTTTTATACTATATTTCAACCTAATAAGAATTTAGGAAAGGATCACAATCTAAAAACTAAGATGATCAATTTATTTTTCTTAGCAAAGTTAAAAAGAAAGAACACATGACATGTTCCTATTGCAAATGACAACCTTAATTCAATCAAACACAAACAAATTTCAAAAATAACTAAAAAACCATCACATCCCCATCCAAAATAATAATAATATTCACTAAAGAATGTGATTGATGGTCATTCAAGTATCATATTTTAATCACCACAAATCAATTGAATTGTTTTTAAAATAATTTAAATCAAAGCTAATTACATAAAATATGAATAAACTACCAATAAGACATGCCATACAAACTAATCAGAGTTAAAAACATCACGTCAAAATTCACAAAATTCAGTGCTAAGGTAAAATTATCAGTTCTGATTATTCTCCCTACAAAATGATATAATTGTAAAAATCCAAATTGACATAATTCAATCTGTTTTAATCATTTTTTAAAACATTTTTACAGCATTGTAGGGATAGATTATGAAGATCAAGCTAATAGAAATCATGCAAAATCTATTTTGATATATAAAATTGAATTTTTTTTTTAACATGTTATTATGTTTTACGTTTTAGTCTGCTATTTAGCCAACACCTATACAATAGTACTATAGTACTATTTTGTAAAGAGAATAACTGCATCAAAATGATCAAGTAACTAAGCTCATTTATATATTTAATTGTACTTTTATGATAACATACAGTAAATTCCAGAGCTGTGTGTGGATGTATTCCATTGCTTCTGTTCCTCTACCAACTGTTATCTCTTCAACCCAGATTTCTGCCAGTCTGCAACAGCGATAATAATCATGAAATTCCGTATAAAATGATTAATTAGGTCAAATCAAGTAATCCATTCTATTATTGTAGAATCTTATGCGTGTGCTTCTTCTATAAAAGTAAAATTTGGTATACTGACTTGCTAAATTCGCACCATAAATGCATTTCTTTAACAGTTTAATGTGCAGCACAATCAAGCCGGTTTATTTTGAGTTTCAGTAGTGGTTGATGTCTATTACTGAGATCTAACCCTCCTTTTACGATATGGGTGCTTTTTAAATACCTTTAGTTTTATTTATCAATTTATTAATGTTAAAATTCAGCTTTTAATGATTTATGTTATGTATTATTTTATATTAATAATTAAATTATTTGGTGATCTATTTTTTTGGATGAAGTAGGAATTATGATATAAAATATCAATGTAAAAATCATATATAATTGAATCTAAAAAATTTAAAATCATATTTATAAATTGTGAAAAAAAATTTGCATTTCTACACAAACATATCTTCACATTTAGCCTTCACATTATTCTTGTATACACACATTCTTATGCATTTGCATAATTCATGCATTTAGCACTCATATTATGTGCATTCTTATATATTTACCTCATCCACACATTTATGACATTTATCTCCCTTTTACCTTTGTATAATTTCTTATTTATGGTCATTTTGTGATGGTAAGGTTGACTTGGTTGTGGAATTGATCCTTCTCTTTCTAAAGTTCAAAGTTTGAATTTCACAAATTGAATCTATCTTCCTACACATCTAAGTACACATTTTATAAAATTTTGTGATGTGTGCTAGTATTTTAAAATATTTAATAATTTACCCAATAACTCTAATCTCCCAAGCATCCAATCTCATTCTAGGGCACTAAAAAGTAATCAATAGCAAACATTTGAGTGTGGTACACCTAAAGGAGTAACAAATTTACACACATTTATTTTATACATTTTTTAGAATTGGACTAAGAGAACACATCCCTTTGAATAATTAAAATTAAAAAAAAGTTCTTATTATTGTCCAATTTGAAAAAAAAATTCCTTGCAAAAGACACTTGCTTCCCTCCTTGTTACAGAAAAATAATCAAATAAAAGAAAATACACAAAACAAAATTATGGATAACAAGTTTTGATATTTACCTAAACTTACATGAGAATTCATTGATGGGCAATAAATCACATTACATCAACTTTTTTATTTTAATGTTCCCAATATAAAATCAATGCTACTTGAACTTGAGTAAGTTAACATTCTTTTGATTTGAAATCTAGTTTACAACTTCACTTTTTCCACGTGAACAATATGCTATGAAAAAATTAATTTTGTTTCATATTTTATACAAGGTCCTTCAAAAGACCCTTACAATTTAGTGTCTTTGTCTAAAACTATGCTCCCTAGAAAGCCATGTAGCCTTACAACCTCCCTGGAATATTGATCAACTAAAACCCACATCCTTACTTTTGTTAAATGAAACCATGCTCCCTAGAAAACTGTGTATCCTTACAACCTCCTTGGAATATAGATCAACCAAAACCCGCATTCTTATTTTTATTAAATGAAAAGGCCCGTTTGTTGCATTTGGATCCCATATTGTGAAATTGGAATAAGGAACACACATATACATACACATATACACACATACACATATACACACACACGTGTGTATATATGCACATATATATACGCACACACATATACAAACACATGTGTGTATATACACACATGCGTATATACACACATGTATATAGACACACATGTGTATATACACACATGTGTATATATACACACACATATATATACACATGTATGTGTATATACACACGTATATATACACACATGTGTATATATATACATACCCACATTAAAAAAAAAGATTAAAAAAAAAATTTAATAAAATAAAATAAATTCGAATTCATAAATAGCTTATTCTCGAATAAGAAATGAATTCCAGCTTTTTTTTAGAATTAACTAATGCAAGTATTGACTCAAAAATGGGGATTAATTTCTAATTTGGAAATTCAAAAAATGACCCCAAACAACGAATTAATTTATTCTGGAATTAAATAATAGACACCAAATGAACCCTTAAGTATACTAATTATCAAATTATTTCCTCAACATGACAATGTCAATACAAAATTCATGCATATATCTTTCCAAGGTTTATCTAGTACTAATTGATATAATCCTAGGTATTATTAGCTTTGCAATTTGAAAATTCCCACAAAATTGAATAAATTTCCTTACATCCTTTCATATTCAACACCAAATGCAATTCTCGCTAATTCCAGCACAACTATTTTATCTACCCGATATTATCCTTAAATCAACAATAATGTTTCTCCTTGAGTTATTTTCCCTCATAGAACTCTTAGGTATGCATAATTAATTTCCTTTTTATAAGATCTCATTTAGAATTAGAAAGTCCACCATTTGATTTTACTAGTTTTTTGCACGCTTCCACAAAATTATGACATGTTTCAGATGAGTTACATATACTTTTAATCTTTTTTAGAAAGTTTTGTCCTACTCAATGTATGAGTAATTGTATTTTTCTTTCTTTCATGTTTCAACATAAAAGAATAACTCTACATGAGTTATATTCATTGCATTCCTTGGTTATTCAAAAACTATAATGATTGGGATTATTGCACAACAAAACAATTCTTTGGTAATAAGTAATGCCTCAATTTGTTTAGTGCTTATACTATAATGAACTAAATATTTCTTAATATTATTCAATAATATTTCTTAATATTATTCAATTTTCAGTGAAGTATGTTATAAGTATACCTTCTTAGCTATGTATTATTCCAAACATATTTTTTCTTACATCATAATGAAATTAGAATACCTCATTAAATTATACTAATTGTTGAATGTTTTATTACCTTACTTTTCAACAAAGTAAAAGCTATTGAGTAAAAGCACAGTCGAGTGTCGCCTTTTAGGCTAACTCAACTGATTCGGCCCATTTAGATTCGGTCGAGTCCACGTAGGCGCCACACGACACCGAATGGCGCCTACGTGGCCTAGTAGACTGGGCCGACTAGGACTCGGCCTAGTCCCACTCAGCCTAGTCCCTTTGATATTTTAAACACAAAAATCCTTCAAGCCCCTCATTTGCACATTAAGGGACTATGAGAGTGGGAAAGTCCTAAGGGGACTCGATCCAGTAGGACTCAGCCAAGTCTGACTAGGCCAAGTAAGAGTGGTCCGAGTCTGCCTAGGTGGCATGCCATGTTGGCAGTCAAACCCCCAAAAACATCAAAAAACCAAAAGTTTGCACTTTTGTTGTTCTGTTCTCTACTCAAAACAGAAAATGCCAAAAAAGTAAAAGTACCCTTTTCTAGATCTCGGAACTACGATTCTAGACATATAAATATTATTTTGTTTCACTTACAAAACGTTGAACAAATTCGCTAAAAACTACATGTAGGTATATTAAGTTTTGAGAAGTCATTGATTTGGAAAATATAAAAAATAATGCTAAATCAATTTCGAATTTTTGAAAATAATATACAACACTAGAGAAGAGAGTCATCTTCAAAAATATGTTTTTTTTTTTTTTTTGGTATAGTTTTGATAGGGGAAAGGTGGCGGGAGACAAAAACTGTTGATTTCAGGTAAATTCAACATTGAATACTTATAACGAGAAAACTATAGATCGAAAAAAAAATTTCTTTCTTTTTTCCTGCACTAGCTATACATGTCATCTAAATTTATAGGCATAAATTTATGCTATTTCACACATTTCATCAGTTTACATCATCTTCAAATTCTCAACAGAAATGTGATTTTTATGCCCTTGAAGTTTTACAGTTTTGGTGTTGTTAACCTTTTCCTTTGTAAAAGGGTGACAACTTATTGTGCTTTTACCCTATTTTCTTCTGTGTTCATCCAACTGAATTCCTTCTTGCCCACTCTCATTGTGTGTGTTAGTGATGCACAAATGTTATAGAAAATTTTAATGTATGCCATAAATCCATTGAGGAAGATATCTTCATAGACTAGTTATTCTACAATAGATTCAAATCTCTTTAGATCCGTCTTCCATTCTTTAGTGAAGATGACAAATCCTAGATATTCCATTTATTTCTTCATGGAGGGTAATTAAGCAACATGTCTTCGCTCGACCTTTGTAGTACTAGTTTGATATATTTGATGAGTTCTTCCTTAGTGGACTAATAAAAGTAAAATATCATCTCGATACAATAAAAAATAAAAAGCGTTCCCATAAATTACTCGCTTCCCAATTCATCAACTCAAAGCTCTACTAGGGACATTTGTTAGTAAAAAATGCAAAACCAATCACTCGTATAGTCCATTAATCTTAAATTTTATTTTCATTCATCTTATCACATATCATGATTTGATGATAAACACTCTTCAAAGTGATCTTGGTAAAGCACTTTTATCCATTCAATACATCACAATTAAATAGAATTCTTATTAAATACGAAGGAGGGATTCCTCAAATATCTCAACATGTGAGAAATTTTAAAGATTTTTTATATGCATGGGTCCTAAAAGATTTTTATATATGAGAAAGTTTAAAACTTTAAACTCCAAAATTTGAGGAAGGGGGGTCTAATGATTATTTTTTAAATTTAGGAAGAAAGTGAGAAAAATGTTTAGCCCCAACACAAAGGTACTTGCTTAAGTCTAAAATTTAAAAAGTAGACTCATATTTTTTTATTTATTTCAAATAATTTTCTTCTCACATAACTACATATCTAAAATCTTAAAAAGTAGGGGCTCCTAATTTTTCACAAGATTTTAATTTATATTCTTTAAAATCTTAAAAGCAATGGCCCCTATCATTTTTACACTATTTTAATTTTTCTTTTCACATAACTTCCTCATCCTCATAAGACATATTCCACAAAAGTAGTTTATGTAATACACCTTTTTACATCTATGCATGTGTCATTATATGAACAATAATCAAGTCAAAGTGAGCCCAAAAGACAAAAAGTGTGCAAATTTTTCTCTTACAACAATAAAGTCTATTTGTTCACCTACATAATCTTATACTCCTAGCTAAAATTTGAATATCAAATAGTAGTTAGGAAAAATATTATAATAAGTCTATTCAGACTCCATAAGTAGGAGCTCCTTTTCTTTCACAATTTTTCTTCTTTTTTATGAACGATTTTTCATTTACAAAGTTTTTTTTATCTACATGATAAGGAATCATGAGTTGTATGTTAAAACCTCTTCGACTAAGAGTCAAGGACAGAGAGTTATCTATTCCACCAAATTTACACTATAGTCTGAAATCTCGTCAGCTGAGAGCCAAAAACAAAAGAATACCCATTCCATCAAAATTCGTTTGGTACACGATATAGACATTATCTTTTGTGATACAAAACTTGATGTCTAGAAGACTCCATAAGAATCATTCAAACTTTAAAAAAATGAAACATTGACTGCACAAAATTTCAAGTTATCTTTTCACATCCAACTCCACAAAAGTAGTTTATATAATTGTTAGTAGTACACATTCTTTATACACCTGTCGTTACATGGAGTAGAAGCAGAAAGAAAAAGGTGAACGGCATGCTTTTTCAACTACCAGAATCTGATCCTCCCAGCTAAAGTTTGAACTTGAAACAATAGGTAGCATAAAGATTATATGTCAATTCAGAAGTTAAAGCAGAATAGTCAATTCCATACGCTTTAATTAGGTTTTGCAGGATTGCTGTAATTCTGATACGCGGTAAGGCTGTTAGTCATATTTGTCCTTTTAACACTTCACTGGAAAATGGTGATTGAGTGTAGTGTTATGAAGAAAATGTTGTTGGTCAATTGGATTTGGTTAGTAAGAAGAAAGATCGTTACAGTTTACAGTTATTACAAATTTAAATATACGGTAGATTGTACAACCGATGAGACCCATATTCATTTATTGCACTGTACAGAGTTCTTGAATTTCAAACCATAGAGAATTCTGACAGGACAGAAGAGTTGAGTAATGAATGTAAGAGGAAACCTTAAAAGTTAAGGGACACTGAAGTGGTCCTTGAAGGGAGTTTACCTTTTAAAAGAGGAAATTTAGACATAGAAAGCAAGAAAGATATTTTTATAGTTTCAAGGTACTCCGTGATTTTATAGATTTATAGGTGACGTAAGTAATATGGAACTATTTTATATACTTTGACAAGTTGAATGGAGATATTATATATTGAGAAGTTGAATGCAGATATTTATATATTCTCGAGATATTCTTTATATTAGGTATATACTTCAATTAGGAAGTCGATATGAAATGAATGTCATATAACATTGAATCAAAGGAAGTGCCATTCAACCAAATTCAATGTTATGTTGTTGTTTTTTTTTGTTTTTTTGGTATTGAAGAAAGTAAATTGTAGACATCAAATAGAATATATCAAGAGAAAGATTAATAAGATTGTTTTTAGATTCATTGTGTATATTTTTATATCATTATTAATATTTAATTGAAAGAAGAATTATTTGAAATGTTATAATATGATAAAATAATAATATTCAAATGTCTTAAGTTTCCACAATTCATAATAGTTAGGGGAGAGGACCCAATAACCGATATACCCCCCCTATAGCCGTGATAGCGACCCAATAACCGTGATAGGGTTTCGTCATAGAGACCCCCCAATAACCAACTTTAAAATGGTCATTTCCTACACACACAAAAACCCAATAAGTGTTAGTAACACGCCCAATAGTCGTGCACCATGACACTATTAACTAAACACTACCGGTGCACGGTTATTGGTACAATTTTGTTTCTATTACACATCAACTTGCACCAAAAAGGTTACATCATTATTAAAATGGAAACATGTGTGCTTATATTTACAAAAACAATGGATTGCTCTAACAATATCAATATATCATAATAAAGTGCAAATCAGGTTCAATTTGTGTACATACATGCACAACTATTGGTGCATAACATTTTCAATTGACTAAATACATGCACGACTATTGGTGCATACTAGTTTGAATCAATTACATACATGCACACCTATTGGTGCACAAACACTTTACATACATTCTACTTTGTTTTTTTTTATGGCTCTCATCTGCACATTCACCCAAATAGGTATGACATCTTCAGGCAATTAATCGAGCAACAACTTGTACCTGTGTAGACAGCTAATGGTGTAAGGCTCACCGATAGAGCACAAAAAAGATCGAAAACCAATTTTAAAAATGCAAATTATAATTCTAATTTCCACTTCAATTAAAAAATATAAACTATTATTCAAATTTGCGCTTCTCAATCCACCGAATCAAAAAAAAAAAGCAAATTATAATCCAAATTTCTACAAGAGTAAAAAAATGCAAATTATTATTCAAATTATGCACTTCTTCAATCCGCTGAATGAAATACAAAATTTATAAATGCAAAATATAATTTAAATTTGTACAAGAATATAATAATGCAAATTATTATTTAAAATTTGTACTTCTTCAATCCACTGAATGAAATACCAAATTATAAATGCAATTTATCATTCAAATTTCTACTTGAATTTAAAAAATGCAGTGAATGACAAATAGTAAATTGCAACTTGTCAATCAAATTTCTACTTGAATTAAAAAATGCAAATTAATATTCAAATATGTACTTCTTCAATCCACCGTATGAATGCAAATGCTTGTGCTTTTATGCATGAAATGACCGATGTATTCCCACCACTATTTGAATTTCAAATACACCAACCACAAACTAAATGACCAATTTCGTATAAGAGTGAGGAAGTGCACGTAATTCAACATCCCCTGTTTCAGTGCTACATTATTCTCTGCACTCAGAGCTGTTTTATTCTCTGCTCTTTCCAATTTAAAGTTGGTACCAAATATTTCTTATTTTTATAAATTATTCTCTGCTCTCTTCTTTTAATTGTTTTATTGTCTGTGAACAACCTAGAATGTTTATCTCTTCTTCTATCTGTTTAAAGCTTCTACACATGCTTTGCAATCTCTTTTAAAAGGCTTGACAACATTGTTCATTATAGGCTTATGAATGTTTATTATAAGCTTATGAATTAACATTCATAACCATGTAATGAACTATGGTGTCATCCATAAGTCTATACTGTAATGAATGTTCATTATAAGCTTATGAATCAACATTCATAACCATGTAATGAACTATGGTGTCATCCATAAGTCTATACTGTAATGATCTATGGTGTCAAGCTTTTTAAAAGACACCATAGTTCATTCTAGGCTTATGAATGCTACATTATCCTGTGAAATAATTGAACATTGTCATTTTAATCATGAGAAGATGTTACATATTTCTTTTTAATACAGTGTATTTGTAGTTTTCAAATCATTTGGCTGACTTATTTCTAGGGCTTTATCATTTCTTTGTTAAATATTTCGAGTAAAATCATTTCTGGGTGTCGAGGGTTTATGTCTATTCTAGATTCTAATGCATGAGCATAACTTGTTTTCATGATTTCCTTGCGGTGATTTCCATAGTTCATTAGAGGTTTATGAATGCTACATTATCCACTATAATTATTGCAATATATGTGACATAAATAGGGAACATTGTCAATTTAATCATGATAAGATGTTCTATTTCTTTTCATATATATATATATATATATATATATATATATATATATATAGTCAGAAAATGGAAGCACTTCCATGGTAGACTGGTTTAGCCTTCCGGGTAAGTGGTTTGGGGTCATGTCAAGCGCCTTGAATGGGTTCCTGACTTTGATCTGGCTTTATCCCCCTGTTCTGTCCTATTTCCACTTTTTCCAACCTATTTCTGGCACCCCAGGCTGAGAAACTGGAACTTTGACCTCAGAGTCAAGTTTGACCTTTTTGGGTCAAGGTCAACCTCGACCTTAACCTAGGTCACAATCGACCTTTTCCAGGGACGGGGTTCAAATTTCTGAATCTCAAGGTTTTCGGATGTCGGTCTTTGGCAAAAGTTAATTCCCACTTCCGGGTCAGTTGTTTCAGACTTTGGGACAACAAATCCTCAATTATATTTAACATAGGTCCTCTTCTAAGGGCATGGGTCCAATTAGAATTTAATTCTCCTATGTCAGCCTCTCTAGAAGATTGTGCCTTAATTTCATATAAAAAAAAGCTTTCTCCTCTCATTTTCTCTAAGCACTAAGACTTGGTAATGGCAAGAACTTTCAAAGACTTGAAGAGTGAATTCCAAAGGTGAAGAAGCAAGATTTGAAGCAAGCCAAGCAGCCATTGAAGTATTCATCCATTCTCAAGCACTTCTTAAGCATCCATTTTCATCAAGGAGATCCATTGGTGGCCATTGAAGGATTCAAGCTCCATGGAGCCCTCTTGTTGAAGATTTCTCTATCTACATTCCCCCAAGACTCTTCCAATTCAAGAACCCATTCAAGATTGGTGTTGAAGATCTACAAGAAATTGATTGAAGACATCCTACATTCTACATTCATTTGGTGCATCCATACTTGTGGATTCAAGGATTCGAATCCTCCACAAGGACTTTTACATGTGCAAGGTGAATTGTTTCATTTACTTTGTTTATTTCTACAATTTCAATTATATATTTGAGGTTAATTCCAAAACCGGGGTTTGACCAAGGCAAACCCCTCCCCCAAAAAACAAAGCCTTTTTTATTGCAGGTACAAGTTTGGATCAACAGATTGGGATGGAGATTCAGATAGCCTTTTTGGAAAACTTTCAGGATCTAAAAACAAAATTTCAGTCTGAGAATTTTTAGGTCGATTGTGACCTAGGGCGCAATCAGAAATTGTAGCAAATGGTGACATTGACATGATGGTGCAAGTCGAAACTGTCTCAGAACAGAAAAATACTTATGGGTTTTGTCCGTCTCTGCGTTTCTATTCCAGATCTGGTCTCAGATTTTCCAAAAACTCAACACAGGCTTCAGAAAACAACATTCTTCAGATCTGCAATATTTCAAGGTTAATGTATTTCTCCTATTCAATTCAATTAAGGTTTTCAATCTATCTAAATCTAAAATACATTTCAAATTAATCAATCAAATCAGGGTAATTAAGATCTTCCTTCCTTATTCTTGTTTCTAAATGATTGATTCATTTATGCATTGATCCTTCCTTTTGGGTTAATCAACTTGGATCTTTCATTTACATATCTAAGGATAGAAGGAGAGAATCTTATCTACCCCCATAATATATTTAAATGTAAGGTATTTTATGTT
>MU223940.1:410231-427352 GCA_018584345.1 Thuja plicata | reverse complement strand
TATATATATATTATTTTCATGATTTCCTTGCGGTGCACAACTTGTTTTCATGAATGTTTAGGGTGATTATAAAATTCTCACTCTAGCACTTTAATTGTTCGTGTCAACATCTTATTATAACCTGTCGATGACCCCATTTACCCTCAACTGACCCCATAAGAAATCACATTGAAACCACTGCTATCCAAGCGGTGCCATGTAACCAGTATTGGGTTACCCATTAACTGTCCAACGATAACCCTAAAATTGTATCATTTTGCCTCCTTGTTTTCTCTTCACGCCTCTTCTCTACTTAATGTGATGCTCCAATAAGAACTAATAAGTAACCATAGAACCATGCGTACTGTGAATAATTAATCATGCTGTCGTATTGGTATCATTGAATTGTTTGATGCACATAATTGGACTGTATACACTTTCCTTAATTTCATCTATTGGACAATGAATGTATGCATTTATGTTGTATCCATCTCCCACTTTAGAAAAAAAAGTTATTGTATTCACTTGCAATTTATACTTGCATGTACATACAAGTATTATTGTTATATGTGACAGAAACAGGAAAAATTGTAGATTTAATCATGAGAAGATGTTATATTATTGCAATATATGTGACAAAAATAGGGAACATTGTCAATTTAATCATAGAATATGTTGTATTTTTGCAATATATGTGATAGAAATAGGGAAAATTGTCAATTTAATCATGAGAAGATGTATTATTACCTCTTCTCTGCTTCATGTGATGTTGCAATCACAAGTAACAATGATTTCATGAGTTGGTTATTGTTCAATGCATGTGCATAACTGGATAATGATTTCAAGTCTTTTTAAAGACACCATAGTATGCATTTATGTTATATCCATCTCCGGCTGAAAAAAAAATATTATTGTATTCACTTGCACTTCATACTTGCATGTACATACACACTAACATACACACTTACATGTGCACATTTATGTATTCATGTGCACACATACATTATATACATATATATGTGAGTGTACACTTACATTGAGTATATTTTGCAAACAAAATATGTTCGTAACATGTTCTCCTTGTTTTGAATAAGTAACCCTGGGTACATTATCATTGGGTTTCATAGCGGACAAGCATGTTCGGAAAGAAAAAGTCAAGGACAGTGAACAGTGATAGCACAAATGATACAGTTGCTCTAGGTGTGTAGTTAACAGAACAAGTGGATGCAAATCAAGAATCTGTAGCACAATAAGATTATGTTGTGGATCTCATAGAAGGAAAGTGAAACACAAGGATAGTTAAGAGGGGTAGAATAACTATTAGAGTTACTCCAGGTGTGCGCTACACAGAACAAGTTGATGTACATCAAGAATCTATTGATGTTCCTACTGGAAATGTACAAGTGGATGCAACATTAAGCAGTGGAGTGGAGGCTAACACAAGTAATGTTGTCCATCCACCCCCATTATCAAAGTGGACACAAGAGACCATGGAGACTATTGTTACAAGCATAGAAAATGGTGAGATTTCAACCAGGGGTGCAACAAAGAAGTGGCACATACCTGCTTCTAGCTTGCAGGCATGGCTAATGGGAACAACATTGACCAAGCGTAAGGGCCCTAAAATAGTCCTCACTGTTGAAGAGGAGGAAGAAGTTATGGAATGGTGCAAGTCCATGGCAGATATGGGCAAAGAGATAGAAGTTAAGAATTTGCAGTCGACTATTGCCCAAATTACTACAGGAAGGGTTACCCCTTTTATGGATGGAATGTCGGGCAGATCGTGGTGGCACGGTTTTAGACGCCGCCATAAGGACTTGTCAATCAGAATAACAGAAGGTCTGGATACAGACATGGATATAATGGTTCACCCTAGTTTCGTAGCATGTTTCTATGACAACTTGGAATGTGTATAAAACCTTAACAATTATGGGTCTAGAAGAATTTGGAACTTCGATGAAATAGGTGTGCAAGCTGGAAGGAACTATGGTATGTGAGTAATTACATGTAGGGGAACAAGAATTCTCCCATGTCTAATCTAAAAAATTAGGGAGTGGATCATTGTCCTTGCCTGTGTGAGCGTTGTTGGTTTGGGCATACCCAGATTTTACTGAAGGCATTATATTTTTCCATTAGTATACTTAGAAGAAAAACATGATCTGCACCATCGGTTTACTCTATACCGACAGATAGGGAACAACACTATCCGATGCCAAGGTTACCTGATAAACACTATTAAGTGTTACCTGATGATAAAAGGTAAATGATACCCGACGAGTAACAACAGTGCTACCTGACAGTACAACAAAGAGAGGTACCTAACAGATACAAGGAGCCCAATGAATAGTTTAGTCAAGGAACGCCAACAAACTGCAAGCTCAAACCAAAAACTAAGAACCGACAGTCAGTTACAGCCCGCAAAAAGTGGATCTGACTTTCCACGTCAGATAAATCACTGAAGTTGTATTTATAAATTCCTGATTTGCTTTTAAATCCATTATGTGTGGAGGAAGCAATGTAATCTTTATTGTTTTAATTCATTTTACTATTTTAAAACATGCAAACTAAAGATCAAGGTCAAGTTGTAAACCTTGGATTTGAGAGTTAACATTATAAATTGTGAATTCCAAGATAGGTCAAACACTTGTATAAATAGGTGCTCAATCCATTAAGAATTATTGTTGTTCAATGAAGATAGTAGCCACGCAGAGAAACTAAAGACTAGACAGAGAATTCATGCAGAAGAACACAAACATATTCAAATCAGTTTTCAAGAACATAACAGAGGCTACCGACAAGTAGAGAAAAGGTATTCATCAATCACTTAAGGTGATATTATTATTGTAAATGCTTTAATAACTCTGTAAATCAGAAATAGTAGATTGCACATGGTCAGGTCAACATTTGTACTCATTCTAACAAGTGTAGTACACTAATGAAATCCTTTCAAGAAAGGTGGGCTTAACCATCCTACTGTAAATCTCATAACTGAGTGTACACTTAAATCAATGTTGCTAAAGCTCTTAACATAGTAGATCTTAATAGGTCTCCACCTTAATACTCTTAATAGGGTAGATCATCAGAAGTGATCAAATTGTAAGCCTTAACCGGCTCCCTTCCATTCTATAGATAGTGAATTTTTGTGGGTACCATCCCCACCACAGTTTTTACTTCCTAACTGGAGTTATCTGCGATACCATATCTTGTGTTATATGTTTGTTAATTTCATGAATGTTTCTATGAATGATTGAAAACTATTAAAGATTGTGAACAAACAATATATGCATAAGAAAGAATAACAGTAATGGTTGGTAAATCAGAATTGAATGATCATTAAAGATGAATTGAGTAAAGTGTTAAAAGTTTTAGAGGTACTGATTCACCCCTCCCCTCTCAGTACTACTTCCCATTAAGTCCAACATTTACTTGTTCAAAGCGAAGAGGCATATTAAAAATTACATTGTCAATTGTGAGTCAGGGGCATGCATGGCAATACAAGAATACACATGGATGAAAAAGGAATTGTTTATGAATTGGTTGGAACACTTTGCAAGAAACATCCCTGGTGGACTGTCCCCTTTAAACAGGGCATTTCTTATATTTGATGGTCACAACAGTCATGTAGCGTTTAATACTATTAAGCAAGCAAGACGTCTAGGAATAGACCTTCTCACACCTCTTGCACATACCAGCCATAGGTGTCAACCGTTGGATGTGAGTGTGTTTTCACCTTTCAAAACATACTTCAAACAACATACGAACCTGTGGTTGGTCAATAACCCTCGATCAGAAATTGGTCGCGAAGAGTTGACAACTTTGGCCATCAAAGAATTCAAGCTGGCATTGACTCCCGCCAATATACTTAGTGGGTTTCACAAGAAAAACTTATGGCCTTTGAACATGGATGTGTTGGTGCATGATATGAGGCCAAGTGAGGAATTTTTTGTAGACGAGGATGAGGCTGCGACATATTCAGATCACGAACACCATGAAGCCATAATAGATGTGGATGCATAGGCAATCGAGGCTCAGACATTTATGCGATTGACTGACTACGGTGAAGAACAAATAGAGAATTTTGTTGCACAGTACAATGACCATAATCAAAGGGCACCACCAAATGTAGCTGGCCAAGTGCACCCAGCCAACCAAGAGCACCCACCAAACCATGAGCAGCAAATTGGAAATGGTGGAGAGAGTGTTGCACAAGGGTTGAGCTTACCAACTCTAGCTACAATACCTGATTGGTTGCATGAGGCAGCCACCAATATTGGTCAACCAATTAACTGTGTGAAGGAGGATGTTTCCCTCTCACTTCCATCACCACCACATGTTGACCCGACAGACGTGATTCACTACTTGATAAATGAATCAAATTGGGATGAGTTGGATACTCAAAACTGTGAGGATGTACTTGAAGCAAGTTACCATGATGGTGACACTGACTTTGTGCCATGCATGACAAAACCCTCAAACACTGATCAACCAAATAACGCTGCTATCAGATTCCTCATTTTACCAGTGCAAAGGATGCAATAATGTACACACACTCAGGGGTGCTTCATCTAAGTAGAAAGTCACAGGTACTCACATTTGATGACTATGTTGAAGAAATGGAAGAGCAAGATCATATTAAGAAGCGAATGGAGGAGAATGCACAACAAAAGAAGGAACAAATAAGGGAAAGGAAAGCAGAAAGAGAGGAAAATGCAATAGCAACTAAAATTATGAAGGCAGAGAGAGTTTAACACAAATTGAGAGACGTTGTAGAGAAAGAAAAAAAGGGTTGAGGAGAAAGAAAAATAGGCAGAGGAGAAGGCACGTCGAAAGGAAGAGTTGAGGAAAGCAAGAGAAGAGAACCAAAACATGCCTACAAGACATAGAAACAATAAGGGAAATACATCTACCCAATGCAAAAGCATTATAGTATGTGCTTCCGCTGAAGATACAGTCCTTACACCTGAATTAATCACAATTAGCACTCCAAGTACACCTCTTCCATCTCAACACCCTATACTTCTTGAAATGTACAATGCACTAGCCTCGACATTAGAAACCATTAACACATAGGAATTGCTAGCCCCTTAATCCTCCTTAGAGGGGCCAACCAATGCTGACCAGAGCAATGCAATACTAGCCCAACTAGTAAATATAATTAAGAACACACTGACTCATACAAAAACTCCTAGCAGTGGAGATAGTGTTGGAACTCAAAGCGTTAGTCCTATTCCTTTTCCCGGTTTTATGGAAAACTAATGGAGCTCATTTTGGAAGTGGCTGTCATGTGCCTCTATTAGAGTTAAATGCAATCAACTACAATGGGTGTGGCAGCCATTTTTGGGGGTGTGATATTGAGTGTAATTTTTTGCAAAGTTATGGGTTTAATTTTTTGAAGCAGTGAATGAAAAGTAGAAATATATACAGTCATTGTTAAGTGAAATGAAATGTGCAATGTGTAATGCATACAGTCATTATTGTCTATTGAATGCATGACTAATTATTCACAATATACATTACAACACAAGATAATGATAAACCAGTTATGCACATGCATTGAGCAATACTTTGAATAAGAAGTCATGCTGTCATATGTTAAACATACCAATACATATGACAACATGACTACCAATTCAATTACTATAATGACCGTACCAATTCAGCACAAGACAGTGATAAACTACAACATGTAAAAATTTTAAGTAATTAAATTGTTACAAGTACCCTAAATTATAACATGAAATGAAATTAAGCAATGAACCTTCAAATAGAGTCAAATGTCTAAGTATAATCTGAATCTAAATCATCAAATGAACATGACTTCATAATGCATACATTCAATTATGTTGGCAACTACCAATTCAGTTAATATAATGAACCTAGTAATTCAGCAAAAGACAATGATAAACTACAACATGAAACAATATTATTAAGTGATTCAATTACTAAAATGAGTGTAAATTTTAACATAAACTAAATTAAGTAATGAACCCTTAAATGTATAAATCTGAAAAAGAAAAAGCAATAAATAATCAAAGAAAAAAAAGAAAACAAGCACTCCATGGTTTCATAGCCTTAGTAAAGTCAATAATACTTTACCTATTTGCATTCGTTTCGATGTTCTAGCTCTTCACCTATCAACCAAGGATACGTGGAAGGGTCAAATTAGTAATACATGTATATAATAACAGGAAACAAAACTATATAATGTTGTAAAATTAACTATTCCCGATTAAAATTGGTGTGTTGATAAACACGTTCTAATGACAATTAAGTGAGTGTTGTCAAAATCAATCACGTGACCTTGATCCATCACCCGATGTTTCCCAAGTCTTCTCCTAGTAGTATACCTGCAAAAAATTGTAACAAATGGTGGAAGTAACGTATTCATAGAAATTTATCTATCAATTAATGCATGCACAACATAACAAACCTATTTAAAGTCGTACATAATTAAATTGAATATTTTCATTGTCAAGTTTGATCAACACAATCCCATCAAACATCACATAATTAAACATCACATCTACTGAAATTTATGAACACCTCATAAAGTGAAAACATCATATAATTAAAAGGCACACAAGAAACCATGTTAAAGGAGTTGAATACAAAAACATGACATGATTGTCGAAATACTTCAAAATTTTTATGAATATTATTAATCTAGATCAGGATAATAACATTATTTGAATTCAATGGACCAGAATTAGATCATAACATACAAAATAAATAGGGAGCATTGTGAAATTATTACAATATATATAACATTGTTAAACTAGTGCAAAATATGTCACAGAAATAGGGAACATTGTGAATTTTTTGCAATATATATATAACATTGTTAAATTAGTGCAAAATATGTCACCAAAATAGGGAACATTCTTAAAATATGTGACAGAATAGGGAACATTGTGAATTTATTGCAATATCTATATACATAACATTGTGGAGGACCTTTCAAAATTCATGTGTGGAGGACCCTGGATGATGGGAAAATCCTCCCTTTCTCTGCAAAAATGGACAACGAGCCTCGACTATAATGAAAGTTTTTTTACTGCTTCACCGGTTTGGATCCGTCTTCCTGGGATTCCTTTGTAGTATTGGCATGAAGATATTCTTATTGTTATAGCAGGGTCATTTGGGAAGCTTTTATCTATAGATCCTATGACTAAAGCTAGAACTAGACAAGTTTATGCAAGGATTTGTGTAAATATTCAACAGAATGTTGACCTTCCTCAGGTAATATCTCTGAAATCTAAACTGGGTACATGGAACCAAGAGATTGAATATGAATCGATGTCTTTTCTTGCTTCATATGTAAGAAATCTAGTCATTGGGGTAAACATTAGCCCCAGAAGACCCAAAAGGAAAAGAAGAAGGATCAGGAGCAAACAAAAGGTCAGAGAATGGAATGGAAAAGAAAAATTGAGGAAACAAAGGTTACCCTAAACATGCTGGAAGGAAATAAGGATCAAAGGGAAGAAAACATGAATGGTAATACAAATGAGAAAAACCAACAGCAGCAAAAAGAGGAAACAATCCAAGCATTGGCGATGAAAGTTCCTAAAGAAATCACAAGTAAGAACATAATAACAGAAGAAAGAGGGGAACTTGTCATAATTGAAACTAAACAATATGAATCAAGAAAAGAAGATAATATTACTCCGTCCAAAGGAGAAGAAAAATAAAGGTACTCTGAAGAAGAGGAGTCTCTCACAGATCTGGAAAAAACAATGGTCAGAGGAAAAACAAAAGAAGGAAACTGACCCAATCAGGGAATGGAAAGAAGATTCCCCAACAGACGAGAACCAAAATGAGAAACAAAAGAAGGAGGAAGAAGCAAAGGAAAAATCTTGGTCAACTGTAGGATACTCAAAGAAGGGATCGGGTAAAAAAGGCCCAAAATCCCCTGATGGAAACTTCCTTGGTTTTGAAATGAACATTGGTTCAGGAAAGAAAGATGAGAGTTCTTCAATGGGGAAATCAATTAAGAAGGTAGGAGGCCAAAATATAGGAGTCTTAACAAGACAACATAAAGTAGACATAGGAACTCCAAAACCAGACAAAGGAAGAAAATCAAAGAAACATCAAAGGGAAGAGGAAGCAAAATAGAATATTGCTGATGGAAAACAACTCACCATCCATTAGGTTTGTTCCCCAATCCTTAAATGAAGATTATATCATGGAACATTCGAGGACTCAATAGTCCTCATAAGAAAGATGTTGTAAGGAACTTAGTTAGAGATTCTAAGCCTAATATTCTTTTGATACAAGAAACTAAAATGAGTAAAGATAAAATAGAAAGTATGAAGCTGTTAAAAAATGGGAATTGTATTGGTAGTAGCTCGGAAGGGGTGTCAGGAGGATTGGATATCTTTTGGAACCAATCTTGTTTTGACTGTCAGATTCTAAAAGAGGATAAAAACTTCACTGTTGTTAACTTCATGAGTTTAAAGCATAACTTCTCTTGGATTCTTATAAATGTTTATGCTCCAAACACCAAAACTGGTAGACTTAAGCTTTGGAAGAACCTACATGATCAGATGGAAGGTAGACATGATAAAAAATTTCTCATTATGGGAGACTTTAACACCCCATAAAGCAGGAAGATAAAAAGGGAGGAAATTTAGCTCAAGTGGAAAGTAGAGTCGATTTTATGGATTTCATAATCAAGGAATGATTGTTGGATGTCGATCTGGAAGGGATCAACTATACTTGGTCTAACTGTAGGGCGGGAAAGGATATTATTAAAGTTAAGTTGGATGGGGTACTGATTAATCCAAAATGGTATAATAACTTCTCTTGTGCCCTTACATCCATTACCAGAATTGGTTCGGATCATTTCCCTATTTCCTTTAATGTTCTTCCCTTCACTAGAAAAAGAAACACTCCTTTTAGATTTGAGAAGATGTGGCTAGATCATCCTGACCTGGAAAATAAAATTAGGGACTGGTGGAATATTAATGTGGAAGGAACAACTATGTTTAAAGTGGTGAAGAAATTGGCTAATGTGAAATATAATGTTAAAGTTGGAATAAGAACATCTATGGAGACATTTTCCAATCCAAAATTAAAATTCAAAGGGATTTGAATGAAATCTAGGAGGAAATTTAAAGGATTGGATTATCTAAAAATCTGAGAACTTAAGAGAATGTAGCCCTTGCAGAATTTCACAATATCATAGCTAAAGAGAAGACTTTCTGGAGACAGAGATCCAGATCTCTTTGGTTAAAAGCATGAGATAAGAATACCAGATTCTTCCATCTCACTACTCTTAAACATAAGGCTATTAAAAAAATTCATTCCTTGTCTGCTACAAATGGAAAAATAACCAAAGAAGAAGAAATAAGGGAAGAAATGTTGGAGTATTTTGAGTCTTTATTATCTAAAGATCAAAATCTTAATTCAGGAGACGAAAGGAATTTACTTGCTTCAATTCCTTGCAAACTGGATCATTCTACCAATGCTCTCCTAAAAGCTATCCCCTTGGATACAGAAATCAAGAAGGTTGTATTTTCTTTTGACGGAGAGAAATCTCCTGGTTTGGATGGATTTCAGATGTTTTTCTTCCAGCAGTTCTGGAGCATTGCTGGGAAAAATGTTTGTTCAACAGTTAAAGAATTATTTGGAACTAAATCTACACTCAAGGAAATTAATTCAACTTTTATAGCTCTCATACCTAAGAAACCTGGAGTGAACATGGTTGATGGCTTTAGACCTATAAGTCTATGCAACTCCCTTTATAAAATCATCTCGAAGGTCATGACTTCCAAAATTCTGAGAATATTGCCAAATCTTATATCTCCTCAACAGAATAGGTTTGTTCTTGGAAGACAAATTCTGGACTCAATTATGGTGGTGCGTGAGAATATCCATTCCCTTCATGCCTCTAAAAAATAGGGATTCTTGATGAAAATGGACTTGTCTAAAGCCTACGATAGAGTGAAATTTGCTTTTTTTTTTCAAAAATCCTATGTTCCTTTGGATTTGATAAAGATGTAATAAGAATCATAATGCAATTGGTTACTACAGTGTCTTCTTCAGTGCTTGTTAATGGAGGGTCTTCCATCTTTTTCCACCCTACAAGAGGTCTAAGACAAGGAGATCCCATTTCTCCTATTCTCTTTTATATAACAATGGAAAGTCTTGGGAGATTCATCAATAGTATGGTCTTATCAGGTCAGATTTCTGGTCTTCAACCTTCCTCTACTTTGCATAGGTGTTCCCATGAACAATTCGTGGATGACACAATTATGACGAGGGAAGCCTTAGTTAAGGAAGCAAGGAACATGAAAAAGGCCCTGAACATTTATACTAATGCTTTAGGTCAATCAATTAACTGGGAGAAGAGTTCCCTTTTTTTCTGTAACACTCCTAAAGAAAGACAAAGGAAGATATCTTCTATTTTGGGTTGCAAGATAGGGAATATTCCCTCCACCTATTTGGGTCTCCCTCTTTGCCACAAACCAGATGATTCTTTCTAGAATTGTATCCTTGACCGTTTTCACAAAAAGCTGGCAGGTTGGAAAGGAGCTACTCTCAGCCAAGCTGGAAAAGTTCAGCTCTTGAAATCTATTCTCTGAAATCTTCGAGTCTATGCACTTAGTCTCTTTAAAATCCCTTAGAAGTATGCAGACTTGATTGAAAAAATTTAGAAAGATTTATGTGGTCAGGAGTGGAAGAGAAGAAGAGGTTAAGTCTTGTGGCTTGGGAGGTGGTGTGTAAACCTAAGAAGATGGGAGGGCTTGGTATCAGAAGCATTAAAAATACAAATAAGGCTTTGCTGGCAAAACAGTGCTGGAGAATCTTTGAAGAGGAGAAGGAATGGAATGCCATCATCAAGAGAAAATATCATTTAAATTATTTGGAGAAAGTGCTAAGGAACCCCTTGGAAATCAATGGTTCTTTCATTTGGAATAGTATTAGGAAAGGAAGGGATTTGATCATAAAAGGGATAAGATGAAAGTTGGGAAATGGTAGGAAAATAAATTTCTGGATTGATAAATGGCTAAAGGAAGAAGCTCTTAGTGAAAAGCAGGAATGGATGCCAACAATTTTGGACTGTAAAGAAATAGTTGGAGAGAAGGTTTTTGATTATTGGATCAATAATAAATGGGTGGACCTTAGCTCCTTTGACGCTTCCCTCAACATGGTCAATAAGTTTCTCACACCCTGGTTTGCTAGAGAAAATGAACATGACACTTTGATATGGGGTTCGGAGGCTAATGGAAAATTTTCTGTCTCTTCTACTTCTACCCTTCTTTTCCCGAAGGAAGATCACTCTTCTAGCTATCAGGTATGGAATAACAAACTTATTCCTAAAATTAATATGTTCTTTTGGCTCCTTGTTTGGAATAAAATTCTTACAGTGGACAATCTTTGTAAAAGGGGTTTCAGTATGCCTAACAGATGTATTCTTTGCTTCTCTGAAGCTGAAAGTTGTAACCATCTAATGATTCATTGTACTTACTCTTGTAAAGTTTGGAATTTTGCTTTCAATTTCTTCAACCTAGATTGGGTTAAACCTAATAACTTCCAAGAAATGGTAAAACAATGACATTGCCCCCTTAATGGTAAAGAAGTCAAAGACCTGTGGAAGTTGGTTCGACCCCACTTCACTTGGACGATCTGGAAGGAAAGAAACAACAAAATTTTCAGAGAAAAAATCTCATCCTATCAAATTGTGGCCAATAGTACATGCAGAAGTTTGCTGGAAAATTTTAAAAGTCAGTTTCCTAGTGACTCCCCCTGTAAGAACACTCTGTATTTCAAAGATTCTTAACAGGAGTTATCAGATGCAGAAAGATAAAAACTTGAATTTGAGGGAAAATACAAGATGGAGTGCTCCTCTGATTGGTTGGGTCAAAGGTAATTTTGATGGGGCAGCCAAAGGGAATCCGGGGAAAGCTGGAGTGGGAGGTATAATAAGAGACCCTGCTGGTAATTGTTTGGGAGCAGTTGCTGCCCCTCTGGAAGTTTAGACTAATCATGTCACAGAGGCCATGGCAGCCCTTCATGTTGTTAAATTGTCTAGAGACATGGTTTTTTCTAAACTTTGGCTAGAGGGAGACTCTCTTAACATAATAAATTGTATTAAAGGCAATCATGAAGCTTCATGGACCATTAGCCACATCATTGAAAAAATCAAATCTCAGATGCTCCTTTTTAAAGATTATCATATATCCCATGTTTTTAGGGAAGGTAATAAGCCAACAGATGGCTTAGCTAATGAGGGTGTACAAACTGACGTCATACAATCATGGAGAGGGGAAGCGGATCTCAAAATGGAGATTGTTTATCTTATCAAGTACGATAAGATTAACCATATTGAAGGCGTGATTAATAAAAATGATTAATGATGAGGCCATCACTAATGATGAAGTGTCATGTTAGCTTTCAGTTGAGGGAAATGAGTTTAATGAAGATTGTGACCCCACATGGATTATGGGTGTTAATGAACATTTTGAACCTGAAACATCACTACAGTAGCGCTTCCCAGTGTATTGTGATCTAGACTTCAAAGTCTCTACACTTTTAGAACTTGTCGAGCATTATGGGGTGAGGTTTGAAGAGGGAGGAGCCGATGGATTGTACAAAGTGTAAATAGAAGAAGAAGGTTTGGAAGAGGCTGAAGAAGGGAGGAATTTCTTTGTATCTGGAGAAGCTTCATGGCTGGGATATGGAGATAACAAAAAAATTTGCTGATGGATGGAAGGATGGGAAAGATAACATGTGGGGAAAGTCCTTTACTTTGACTATGAGTGTTATCTCAGAAATCACAAGCCTTTCCTGCAATGGAATGAAATTTTATAGAGGCAACAAGAGGGCTGGGACTCAAGCCTTCAAAATCTTTCTGAAAAAAGAAGAAGAAGAAGCCCTCTTAAGAAAATGGATGGGGGATTACGTTGATATTAAAAAAACAAAAATACCATTGGGTGAAGATTCTTACTATGATGATTGAGTATTTTACATTGGATGGTAGATACTCCAAAATTTATAATCTCCATTTCGTTCTGGAAAATCATTTTAGGCTCAATAAAAAGGTTTCATTTCCTTTTTATCTCTTGAGCTCGCTGCATAATAGCGTGATGGAGCATAGGAAAAAAGTGAGTAACTTGGTGCTCCATGTGGGGTTTATTCTGTTAATCTTAGAACATGCCTGAAATCAAGTCCTGGAGCCTATCCCCAAAAGGGTTAAAGGGAATGCCAGACATGCTAAGCTGGAAAACAAAAAATAGAGTTTGAAGAAAAGGGTTAGAACAAAAAAGAAGGAAAATCTAGAAATGCAGGAGGAGATGGATGATCAAACCCTAGATAATTAGGGTAATAATCAAGATACCCAGAATGAGAAAAAGGAGGAAACACCTATGATTGACCAAGAAGCTCATGAGATAAATGATGAGAATATGGTTAGGGATAAAGATGACCAGCTCAGTAAGGAGGATTCTAAGACTAACAAGGAGGAAACACCTATGACTGAAGATGATGAGGGCAGGGGTAATGATGTTGGTAACCAAGAGATGGAAATAGAGGGAGATGATGATAAGGAGAAGAAAAATAATGATGACAAGGGCGATGAGGATCAAAATGAACATATGATATTGAAAGCTGAAAATAAGAATAAGAAGAAATAGAGAAAAGATCCTGAAATGGTAGGATTTGATATTGATGACAGAATCCCTAAAAGCAAAGAGTACCACAGAGCGAGTATTGAAGGCTGGCTCAGTGAGGAGATGAAGACTATGAAGCAACACCTAACTGAGATGTAGGAAGCTATGGATCCTTTCAAGTCAAAGCTTGAGGAAATGGAGAAGGACTTGCTGGTTAAGGTTAAAAATAATAATAGCGACAAGGAGATTACTGCTAGAGTCAACGCTCTTGTGGAAGAAAAGATGCAAGATATGAAAAAGAAAATAAGCCATAATGGGCACATGATAAGTATAATACTCAAACATAGTAATGTAGGGCTTCAAGTTTCGGTTCAGAACCTGAAAGCATTACATGCCTACCTGGAAAGAAGCCTGCTGGAAAATACAACGATTTCCATAGATGACAAGGAAGAGAGTTCGGGCCTAGGGTTGAGAACCTAGAGTGGTCTTAAAAGAAAAGTTTCAAAGATCCCTAAAGAGATGATAGAGCTGAAGGAGTCCATTGACAATATGGAAGAAATGTAGGAGGGAGAGGAAGAACAATGTAGTTTCTTTTTCTTAGTTTTGGAAACAATGCTGGAAGTTGTGCTGAAATCTGTGCATTTTTTTGGAAATTCTTTTCTTTTTGGGTCTTGGGAGTTTGTCAGGGTCCTACCTTTTGTTCATAGTAGGATTTCTAGGTTTGTATTGGGTTTATGATGCTTATCTCTAGTAGTCTTTTGTAAAAGGTTTCGGGGTCCTTTCAAAACTTGTTTTTACCTTAATAAAAAACATTGTTATATTAGTGCAAAATATGTCACCGAAATAGGGAACATTGTTAAAACATGTCACTGAAATAGGGAACATTGTTACATACATGTCCACATTGCCAAAACATGCCCAAATGGTAGATCCATCCACATACTGCAAAAAATAGCTGAGAAAGAAGTTTCACACCAAAATGCATTGTATACATAAGATAGTTTCATAACAATCAAACATTGCAACCTCCTTAATAACTCTTTTCCTTAGCACATGTCTCTAAAGATTTGTCTCCTTTTCTTCTTTCTAGAAAAAAATGAGTTGCAATGTTGACGATTTTGTAGAGGATGGCCATGACCTACAATTGAAATTAAAAAATGTGGGACTCACTATTCTAGTAACAATTCAATCTAATTCCTGCATTAAAAATTAAAAAAGAATGGAGGGCCTCACAGAGAGAACAAAGATTTTACTTATAGTGAAAAGAAGAAGAAGTATTTGGACCAATTACATTTTCTTTTTGTTCTGTTGGCTCATTGTTAGAAACTAAACCATTTGGTAACTTGCCATTGACATTTTGTTCATAGTTTCTCAGAAGGTTTTTCAGACACCCACTTTTTCCATATATCTTTAGTTTGAAATAAGAGCAACCAAGGTACTTAAACAACATAAAATCATGCAATTCAATTCCTTAATGATGCACAAATTATTTCCAGCCCTGTCGAAGCTCCATTTCTTTACCAGTACTACATATTTTTGCAACCAAAGGAGGGCTTATTGATCATTTTGAGTTCCTTGGGCCCAAAAGAACCACATTATGGATGGTCCTAAATTAGCAATCTCACTTCTCAGATTTGGAACAAATGCAGGAGGAATAGTCTGTAATAAAGTAAACAGATTACCCATAGGGTTTAAAGTAAACAAAATACCATTTGGGTTTAAAGTGAACAAAATAACAATTTTATTTTCAAAAATATGAAAGAAGATTGTGACGAAAGGTGTATATGTATTGGTGTTACCAGCGTTCCTTCAAAGTCCCCAAGCATCATTTTGAAGAAGTAAGAACACCCATCAGAGTTCACTTTGCCTTTGCATTTCTTCTTGCCATGAATTTTAAAGCAATCATTTATGAAATCCTTAGTGCACTCTATGCAATGAATATAAATGTTCCCTCTTTCTTCATTCTCCATGTCAAATTTAATGCAATCCTTAATGCACTCTATGCAAGGATATCACGAAACAAGTTATGCACCACAAGGAAATCATGAAAACCACTTATGCACACGCATTAGAAATGAACATACAGAAACCCTCGACACCCATAAATGATTATACCCAAGATATATGCCAGTTGTTCTTATGTGTATGTTTATTAATCTAGAACAACTTATTAACTTATTTGAATTCAATGGAGCATAATTAGATCATAACATACATAAATTAAAATGTTGTTGCATCCATAAATAGGAATGACGATTGTGCTTGCACGCACAAGAAAATAATGCATGTATTGGCCCAGAATATGGTTCCTCTCTTTCAACCAAACTACACCAACATGAACATATGGTGTTACAAGAGCCAACTATGTGTCTTCTTGCACCTCCAAATATGTCACACATAATTGGTCCATGCAACACATATGCCCCTATTGATGAGTGGAAGGCAAGAATAGGGAAACATACAATACGGAAAATAAGAAATAATTGGTAGCAACCTTAAATAGGAAAGAGAAAAGAATAAAACAACGTTGACTGCATAGAATAAATTAGCACTAACTGCAAAGAATAATATAACGCTCAAACAGGGAATGCAACACTTGAAAAGAAATTTGCACTGTGAATTACGTACACTTCCTCACTCTTATACCAAATTGGTCATTTAATTTGTGGTTGTTGTATTTAAAATTCAAATAGTGGTGGGAATGCATCAGTCATTTCATGCATAAAATCACAAGCATTTGCATTGATACAATGGATTGAAGAAGTACATATTTAAATACAGGAACTTGCATTTTGAAATTCAAGTATAGGATTATAGTTCACTATAGGATCCTGAATGCTACATTATCCACTAGTAATACATCGTAGTAAAACGAGTAATGCAAAATAATTTCACTGCATAATGTAGCATTCATAAGCCTTAATGAACTATGGTGTCTTTAAAAAGACATGAAATCATTATCCAGTTACGCACATGCATTGAACAATAACCAACTCATGTAATCATTGTTACTTGTGATTGTAGCATCACATGAAGCATAGAAGAGACAATAATACAACATATTCTCATGATTAAATTGACAATGTTCCCTATTTATGTCACATATTTTGCAATAATACAACATCTTCTCATGATTAAATCGACAATGTTCTCTATTTCTATCACATCTAACAATAATACTTGTATGTGCATGCAAGTATGAATTATAAGTGAATACATCACATGAAGCAGAGAAGAGGCGCAGAGAGAAAATAAGGAGGAAAAATGGCACGATTTTAGGGTTATCGATGGGAACTGAATGGGTAATTCAATGTCGGTTACGTGACACCACTTTGATAGCAGTGGTTTCAATGTGATTTGTTGTGGGGTCAGCTGAGGGTAAATCAAGTTGTGCACCACAAGGAAATCATGAAAACAAGTTATATATATATACATACATACATACATACATACATACACACACACACAGAGAGATATATATATATATATATATATACATATACATATATATATACATATATATATATATACA
>MU223940.1:382430-394331 GCA_018584345.1 Thuja plicata | reverse complement strand
GCTTGCAGTAGATTAGATGAATGAATGGCTAAAGAATATAAAAGTGCAGAAATGTTTTAAAGTTTTAAGTGTTACTGATTCACCCCTCCCCTCTCAGTAATTCTGTTAGTCCTGAATATTTCCAACAACAAATATATCAAATGAAGAATGGTATCTATATCACTCAATCTAAATATGTCAAGGAGATACTGAAAACTTTTGGAATGAAAGAGTCAAAACCAGTGATTACACCCATGGCTACTGGACAGAAGTTGACAAAGGATGATGATACTAAAGAAGTCAATCAAACCCTCTAAAGATCAATGATTGGAAAACTGCAATATGTTGTACATAGTAGACCTGATATTGCCCTGGCTATTGGAATTGTTGCAAGGTTTTCTGATAATCCCAAGGAAGCTCACATGATGGCAGTGAAAAGGATTCAAAGATATTTGAAAGGAATTGATGACTATGGCCTATATTACATAAAGAATGACAAGTTTGAGCTCAGAGTTTAAAATGACTCTAACTGGGCTGGTAATGTTGATGACAGGAAAAATACCACAGGAGGAGCATTTCTTTTGGGAAAAAGATTGATTTCATGGACAAGCAAGAAATAGAACTGCACCTCACAATCTATAGTTGAAGCTAAGTATGTGGCAGCAACAGTCAATTGTTCTAATATTGTGTGGTTGAAGATACTACTTAAAGGTATGAAAGAGGAGATTACAGAATCAGTTATTATTTATTGTGATAACATGAGTGCCATTAATATTTCTAAAAATCTTGTAATGCACTCTAAGATAAAGCATATAGCTATCAAGTATCATTACTCTAGGGTGCTAGTTCAGAACAAAGAAGTGAGATTGGATTATGTGAACACTAAGGAACAATTAGCAGACATATTTACAAACGTATCTATGAGGTAAATTGGGGGTGATTCCCCTAACTGAAGCTAATTAGGTTCTGTATGGAACTGTTGCATCAAATGTTATATTCAGAATATTTGACACATTGATGCACATGCAGTCACACTTTAGGAAGCTGCCTAAAGCTGTGAAGTTGGACAAGAACACAAAAGAAGATCAGTCATAAACAAGATGACAAGAAAAACATGATACAAAGTTATGAACAAGAGAATCTACATGATAAAGATGTCAACATATTTGGCATTGTTGTCAAAGAGGGATAGTGTACTGAAAGAGGGAGAATTCACTACTTAGAGAAAAAGAGGTCGATGAACAAAAATATAAAGACATCAGTGTGATCACAGACACAAAGGGAGAAAAGTTTTGCAAGATGAGAATCAAAATGAAGCTAAAGGCATTAATGAAGATTTGTTAGTATCAAGGAACACGTGTGACTTTTTGGATTATATGGTAACTATGCTTGTTAAATTATTGTTTTAATGTTTAGTGTTTTCCATCAATGCCAAAGAGGGAGATTGTTGGAAAGTTACAATGCAAACAATGGTTGTTTTGTCATTGATGTAATAACCTTAACTGGTGAGACTATTGCTATCTATTTGAGTACCATATCTATTGATTGATGAAGAAGATTTAACAAGAAGACCAAGTGGAATGGTTGAGTTAAGGCAAATAAAAAGGGTACTTGATCAGTTCACACATTGGCAAAGCAATGTGTTGTTTATCTTTTGATGTCAGTTTTACTAGCTGGTTTGTGTCGAGCACCAGTGAAATTGCCAAGCAAGTTCAGTGTTGGCCGAGTGAGAACACAATGGTGGCCGAGCACTAGTATTTTGATGAATGCATGGATTCAAGATTTAATTAAAGATTACTTTGGAGAAGTAAATGGTAATGTAATGATGGGATGATCCATTGGATCTGAACTAACCTAAGATCTACGATCTTGATTAAGCGGCAAAGATTTATCTGACCTAGATGAAGAGGTATAAGATAAAATCAAGGGGTTATTCATGTATGTAATGTGCTTGTTTGTATGCAAGATGATTGCATAGTTAATTTATTGATTGACATGACATAGAAGAGAAGGATAAACAGAGAAGCAGAGAATTGAATGAGTGATTGCTTGACGAATTTCCAAGTAGATCAGAAAATTGAAATGAGAATGGAGGCCACTTAGTAAGTTAGCATTAGAGATGAAATTGGATTTGGATTTTCAAAGTAAGTTTTTTGTATTAGATCACAATTGTTGATTACTTTCTAACCATTGTATCAGTCAAAATACTTTAACAAGGTTAACCTAACAGTCATTGTGTAAATCTTTTAAACAAGGTGACATTCAGTTGGAATGTTATAAGTCCTCTAACAAGGCCACTCCTGACAGGGTGATTAAATCCTTTAACCAGGTCACATTTAGCAATGTGTTTTGTAACCTTTAATAGGGTTGGTTGCTAACAAAGCTCACTTAAGAAGAGTGAAAACTTGGTAGCATGTTACTGGTGGTTTTTCCCAAACTGGGTTTCCATGTTAAATACTTGTGTCAACTTGTGTGAATGTTTATGGTTTGTTTTACTGTTAATTTTCTGCAAGCTAATTACATATGAACAATAAATTGCATGTTTAAGTTGTTGGCATATGCTACTGCTACCGAGTAGATCTGAGTTGTTTAAATTGCTGCAAAGTTTCAATTGGTACATCTAGACCTGAGGATAACTGATTCACCCCTCCCCTCTCAGTTATTCTAAATTCATTCTAACAAAAACAACACTAAATATAATAATCACTAGTAAAAATGTAATAGATCATCAATAACATAAACAATCTAAGAATACAATGAATAAAATTATATAAAAATGTATGGGAAGGACAATTGAATCGTCATGTTGAGTACAAAGAAGAGAAGGAAAACTATTTCATGTAATAAACCAGCCTTTGTGTTTACATTGATTATAATCTATTGTCAATTTAAAACTTGGAGATTTAGCCATTTGATGGTCTTAGGGAAATGTTTAATTTTAGTTCCAAGTTCTAAGATAATATTGAAACAATAAATTAAGTAGTTATAAGGTTGTGAAGAATAAAAGTTTAGATTATGATTTATAAAGATGGATAAAAAAAGTATTATAAGAAAATACAACATTCAGTTGATGACAAAATTATATAGGCACCAAGACGCTAAGCTAACTCATAGTGAACAAGTGGACCAGAGAAGGGGATACAAAGGATGCAATATACATCCTCGGGAGTCACATTCATCTCCCTGGTCAATAAATGAAAGTTATTATGCTCACTATGGAATCTCTCCACAAGAGTCATCAATAATCTATGATTAATCTAGATATCAGGTATATGGCATAGCTAACGAAAACCACACTCTATTAGAATTGTCATATCATCCTCAGAAAGATACTATAGTAGTCTCATAGTCGGTGGATATGTAATCCATAATTGAAATCCTGGTAGCACCTCCTACAAGAAAAGAATACGTGCAATCATCAGTACAACATCGAAACAACATAAAGAGAAGCTAGCAAACATACTAATGAACTCAAATCAAGAATCAGAGAAGTAAAATTGTACATTAATGACCTAAACATTTCTTTTTTTTTCATGAGTAAACATAGGACACCATATTTTCATATGATCATTCTCCACATGGAGTATGAGTGAACTCTTTGATATGAGCATTCATCACAGGTAGTACGAGTAAAGGGGAAAAATATTACATGCTCATATGAGTAAGGGGAACTCCTAGTACAAAAAATCTACTACCTTCATACGAGTAAACACTTTGTTGCAGTTACTCCTATGAGCCCTCACAAGATCTTATATGAGCAACCAGGGAAAATGACAAAAAACATTGACAAAAGCTCAAAACTTTACTCAAAATCAAGAAAAAAATTGGGTTACTTACCGCTGCTCCATAGTTTTGTGGCAAGTTGAGGATTTGTTGCTTCTCAAACCGATGGTTTTCGACAAGAATCACCATTTTCACTCAGGGAAGGTTTTGAAAATTTAAAATCAATGAGTGAAAATAATTTGAACATGACCCTTATATAGGTTTTTGACCTAATTTTCAACTTGCTTTGATTGACATGAAAATTGCACCCATGGATAATTTGACCATCCTGAATCCTTTTTCAGGATTGAAATTGAAATTTGAGATGATTTTTTTGTCAAAATTGCAATTCGACTTTTTAGTCAAACATAGTTGACCGCTTGCAAAATCAGTCTTTTAAACTTCAAAAAAATTGGAATTTCTCCCCAAAGCAATCAATATGCCAAAATTTTGGTCAAATGTGGTCAAACCTTACTAGAATTTTGGTTAAACTTGGTCAACATGACCTAAAACAAGTGCAAAATGTGTCTTAAATGTTGACAACCTCATCAAATCAGATCAATCTCTTCCTACATCATTTTATCAATCGAATTACTTCTCATCTCTAGGGCACCTAGCCATATTTCAATTTCTCTCCTGAGCGGGATTGATCATTACATCAACAATCAGTGATCACATCATCAAATATTAGGAAATCTATGAATCTTTAATCAAGCAATCAAACCATCAAATCAAACAAGACCTCATCGCAGGGGGCATCTTAGCTTCATCATACCACATCAAGTTGAGATTCTTGAAAATCTCCAAGGGCATATCAGTTTCATCGCTTCAAATCAAACTAATATTGTGCCCATCAATCAATTCGATTCATCACATCAAATCAAGTCAATTTTGCTAAGTCGGTCTCTTAATAGTAATCATTTTCATTGCATCAAATCAAACTGGCTATTCGTTTAAACCAATCCAAAGGTTTAAGAGTCTCTCTGTCATTGATCAATTTTATCGCATCAAATCAAATTGGTTATTTGTCATTGTTAATCAATCAGGTGGTCAGTTTCATCGCTTCACAGATCAAATTGACCTTCTTCACCAGTTCCAGTCCAATCAAGTTCAGAAATGATACCCTCAAGAATAAGTCAAATTGAGAGTAGTTTCATCACCTCACATTAGACTATTCTTGCTCTCAACGTTAACTGTTCTTTAATTTAATGCACTGATTGCACATTAATTCAAAGAGGGGAAAATGTAATCACTCAAAAATGATCTACAATACCCTAAGCCCCTAATCTCCATTGTTCATCAAGAAAACCCTAATCTTGATTAAATACCCTAAGTCCTAACCTAAGGCAATTCAACTTCTTAATCTGATTTGACTTAAACTCTAGGTCCCATTCAATCGTTGCACTTGATTCTCTTTAATTATTTAATTCCTAAATCTTGAAGTCGTTGAAAATTAAATCAACCTTATATTATTTCTTTAATTAATGTCTTAGGATATTGATTAAATAAATAAGAATTGTCAATTAATCACAAAAAGGGATTAGATTAACCATGACATCACAATTTGGAGGAAAATGCATTAAACCATTTAAATAATCTAAAAAATATTGATCAAAATAGTTTAGTTTAGTTAATTGATTATCATTTTGGAAACAATTCAAAATAGTTCTGTTAACTCGTCATTCGATTTAGAAACTTCCAAAATGACTGATTAAGCACTAGAGTTAACTGATTCTTCAACTTTGAGTATCGACCAATCAAATTAGTTTCACATGGATTGTGCTATTCTAGGATCAATCTCAATCGTCAATCATTAATTGATCTTGTCGATCCATTTTTGAAAGGATTTCTATATAATCAGGCCTTCATTCTTCTAAACACACACACACACACACACACACACACACACACACACGTTAAGATTAGGCTGAAAGATAATCTCCCAAGATCACCTGCATGCAAACCTATCACAGAATAGAAGCAAGACAGAAGAGAAAAAGAGCTATGGAGGCCAAAAAGCCAGAGGAGACATCATGTGCTCAAGAAAACAATATATTAATGATATGTTTCTAGATTACAATGTGATGATAAAAAACTCTGTAAAGAAAAACTAAGAGGTGAATCCTTATAAAAGGAATCACGAAACCCTAAAAGGGAAAACCTAAGGTTAAATTAAGCAACTAGAGTGAATAGGTGAGTTAGTAATTAGATCATAATGATTTAATTAATAACCCGATAGACTATTACTCTACCACCCCCCCTTAAGATAAGCTTAGGGAGAAGCAAAACCTAGGAAACTACTGCAGAAAGCAGGAAAGATGGGTCCCGACAACAAGGCCTAATTAGGTACCCAAAAACAAGAAATGAACTAGATGAAGGAAATTGAGCCTTCAATCTAGGGAAAATATGTCCCAAAGAAAGGAACAAGAATGGGCAAGAAACATCTCCGAAGCATGTAGCTGAAAACTCTGTCAGAAGAGATTGCTGGAACCCCCACTGAAGTGCATGACCAGGTAGAGAAGACAATGTCTGAAGAGCTAATCAATCGAACCAGGAAGCAATAGAACCAATAGGTGAACCCCCCATAATGCTGAACAGGGAGAGGTGATAGGCACACTGAAATGCAATGCCAGAAACATCTGTAGAAGAAAGAACCAGGAACACCAACAGTGCAACAGAAGTACAAACACAGGATAAAGGGCGGTGTCACCGACACATAGCATGGGCTAATGTCATGGAAGGTATGCTCACTTGACAAAGGTGGATGCGCCTAAAATGGCATAATCATCATAACCCCCCATGGCACTTTATAACAGAGTGTGAGTACAACAACCATACAAGGTGCTTGAAATCTCAAAAATATAGAAGTAGGCACTTTATCTCAGTGTGTTTATAGAATAAAGATGTATCAAAAGAAGCATACAAGCTCAGAAGTCAGAAAGAAGAGTGAGAAAGAGTATCAGAAGAAGAGATCCTAGGACCTGTAGACCCAAGCAATCCACCAGAGTGCATAAACTGTCAAACTTGGAGGAGAGAAAACCTAGAGTAGAATCTAGAAAAAATACCTCTGCAACTGAATAGTTCACTAAACCAGCTTTCCGACGATATCTGGTTTGCCAAAAATGGAGTCCGGATGAGCCAGATATGACTCCGAGAAGGCAAAAACCAATATCAGACTTTGACAGAAAAACACACTATCAAAATAGCAAAACCAAAAAACCTAATCACCATAGTCAGAAAGAGCTCAGAAAGAGCTTTCTGACGATATAATGAAGTCTAAAAAAGGCCTCCGTATGCTCCAGATAGAGCGAAAATAGTGAGAAGGGCCCAAAAATGCTCCAAAAGGCTAGAAATAAGCCCCTGGGGCTAAAAAATGCGCCCCTAGGCGCATGGAGTGCAGGGGGCTGAACCCGGGCTCCTGGTCACCCATAGGACTAGCCGCGGGGATAAATGGCCTGCGGGGCTTAAGAAAATTACCGCCAGTGGCGGGCGTCGGCCAGAGCGGCGAGCAAGTGGAGCCGGGCGGCAGGGCCAGGAGGCGGCAGAGCCGGGCGGCGAGGGCCCCGGAGGGCGGCGGGGGCCACGGAGGGTGGCTGAGGCTGGGCCGGCAGGGGGGCCGCTGCCGGAGGCGCCCGCAGCTGGAGGTGGTGGTGCGGTTGTGGCCCGGCGGTGGCGGATTTTTTTAAACACTGCGCACATTTTTTCAACGCAAGAAAAACCTTAAAAAACAAGGTTTTTAAATTTTTTTTTCTCGATTTCCGTGCTCGTACGGCACTGGAAACCAAATTTTTTTTGCCTCAGGGTCAAGTTGTCCAAAATGGACAAACTTTATATAGATTCTGGGGTTTTTGGGCCTTCTGGACACAACCGTGAGGTCGGTTTTGGTCCAAAGTGCCTCAAAAAAAAGAGACCCCCCAGATCCAATAGAAGACACCAAAAGAACTTCTGAAACCCTCTGAAAAACTAGAGAAACCTCCAGCTTCTGATACACTTCCACAAAACATGAATAGTGAGCAACAAGCGAGCTCTGATACGATGTTAAGATTAGGCTGAAAGCTAATCTCCCAAGATCATCTGCATGCAAACCTGTCACAGAATAGAAGCAAGATAGAAGAGAAAAAGAGCTATGGAGGCCAAAAAGCCAGAGGAGACATCATGTGCTCAAGAAAATAATATATTAATGATATGTTTCTAGATTACAATGTGATGATAAAAAACTCTGTAAAGAAAAACTAAGAGGTGAATCCTTATAAAAGGAATCACGAAACCCTAAAAGGGAAAACCTAAGGTTAACTTAAGCAACTAGAGTGAATAGGTGAGTTAGTAATTAGATCATAATGATTTAATTAATAACCCGATAGACTATTACTCTAACACACACACACACACAGATTGTTGAGTTAATGATAGATTATTTTTATTTTCTTATCATTATCATGGTTCATTAAAATTATTTGCATTTTCATAATCAAACCATATGAATCTTACTTGCATTTGTATAAATAATGGATTAATCTTAACTTACTTTGGATGAACTTGCATTTCATTTAGCTTAGCTTTCAAAATCCTTCATTTAGATAGACTCTATAGTCACTAGATTTTGTGATGATCTAAGAGAAAAATCCACACTCCTATTTACTAGGAGGCAATGAGTCACCTTGGTTGATTTGTGCTTAATTAGTTTACTTTATTTCATCAATCATGCAATGATTCATTAAAGTGTTTATGATGTTAGATAAGTCACAATTTCACACACACAATACCTACAAATCTCTTCACTACAGTAAAAGAGTTTCCATGTTAGGAGCTTACAATACCCTGTTAGGGGCTCACCTAGTTAAGCGTAACTAGTACCTTATTATAAATACAATGAGACCTATTTAGATCTACCTTGCTAGAGGATTTAGAACTCCTTAGAATTCACCTTTTTAGAGGATTTATACTAAAGACTTGTTAAATTCCACTTTGTTAAGGGATGCAACTTTGCTAACCTATTAGAGTTATCCTTGAGCAATGAACTCAAATCACTAATCTGGAATGACACTGCTTGCCTATATGATCCATGTAATACCTACCCCTTAGTCTACCTTTCTGTTTCAGTTTCCAAACTCTTTTAGGACCTTTCAAGTATGTGTTGGTTATTTCAGTTGGTTTGAGGATATTCATGTATTACATTTCATTGTATTATTGATCCATTGCGTAGTTATGTTATATCTTCTATTTACATGTGATTTATGGTTATTCCATGTTGGTTATTTATATGTTATAGTTCCATTTTGATTATGGTTTTCTAACAATACTAACCCTATATCTATATGCACATGGATCATTTATATGTTTTACATTTCTGCTTGGTGTGTTTGATATGGTATGAGACAGAGTCATAGTTACTTGCTTCAGTGAGATCCACACGATAAACTGGTCTCAATCATTGTTTGTTATATTATATGTATGTACGTTCATCTTTGTGATGACAGGTTTGCAGGTACTGGGCAACGTCTTCCCTAAATTGGCAGGAGTGAGCGTGCCCTATTACAATATCTCAATGGTATAAGAGGGGAGATAATATTCAGGCCTAAATCCCTACCCTAAACCCTTACTTTGTCCTATAAATGGATAAGAATCTGACTCACTATCCTATCTGAATCCGTCAAGGTGACATGGATTCGTGAGCCTATCTGTGTGTGCTTGTTGTTTATATTTTAGTTGTTTTTCTGTTTAGATGGTTTTCAGTTGGATTTATGATGCTTATGCCTTGTGTGTTTAATGATTAATTTATGGTAATCCTTAATGTTAATAATTACACCTTTAATAAGGTTAAAATATTAAATATATAATTATTTGATAATTAAATATTAATTAAATGTCTATATTTAACTAATTGATTCAGTTATTAAGTCTTAATTTAATAATTAAGATTTAATAAATATTAAATCTAAAAATTGTAATTAATTATGCAAATTGAATTATTAAATATTATTTTAAGTTGCACGATTAATTTATTAAATTTAATTTAAATATTCTCATGCTTTTTGATTTATGACTTTGACTTTTTATTTTAAAGCTAAGTTGTACATTGTTTTAAGTGAAATTAAAATTAAAGTATTTCTTTTAATTAATAATTAATATTTCATTAGCGTTTCACTTTTTGAAAACCTAATTCCCTGGTTTTCTATATATCTGAATTGAAAGTCATTTGGAGGGAGTTCAATCAGGTGAAAGGGAATTCAGGTGGTTAAAGAATTTGTTGAAAGCTGAGTATTTTGGAATCATGCTTGCTTTGAGATTTGTGTTGAATCTTCTCATCAGTTACTAAGGTAGGATTTTGAGACTTGTTAATTCCAACCTTCTAGATCCCTGTCTTCTATGCATCTGGATTGCTGGGATCCTATGTTTGGAACTTCCTTGTTTGAGGTTATGTGTTTAAATTGCTTAAAATTCAAAAATATGCTATTGGAGCAATTCTATGGCTTTCCCTTTCTATATTGTTGTTAGATTTGTAATTTTGGGCTTAAGGGTTTCATTAGAATATCTAGTTATGATATGACATTAAGGTTTTCAAATTTGTGCAAAACTCCTCCTTGTTATTGAAATTTCATGTTTGTTTTTCCCAATAGCTTTTGGCTTTCCAATCTATAAAAATCCCTTACCTGTAATTGAAAACTTACCTTTACCAGATTCCTATTCAAAACCCCAATTTCATATCTACATGAGAAACAAAAGAATAGTGGGGTTAGCTTTTGCATGCTAGAATAATAAATTAATTGAATATTTACATATTTCCCTATATCTAGTAACTTGCATGTTCCTTAAAGATTTTATTATCTTTTCCTTTGAAATTTTATTATTTTTGTAAAATAATAATTAATAGATTGCTTAAAAATCTATTTCATAAATGCATGTAATATTTGTATTTATATTATGTTTCTAAGAAGAAAATAAATGTCTTTATATATATCCCTTTAAATGCATTATTTATTTTGGAAAAATCAATATATAAGTTTTTGTTTAAAAAATACAATCTAGTTTGTTTTGTTTGTTTTGAAAAATATATTTTCTAATTTAAAAAACAAAAAAAAAAAAACAATGTTTGAAAAAAAATTTAATTAAAGTGTTTTTGTTTAAAAGTTGTTTTAAATTAATTTAAATTTGTTTTTTATTTAAAGTTTTTTTTAAAAAGTAAAGTTTTACCTATTAAAGTAATTTAGTTTTTTTTTACTATTTTAATTAATATTAATATTATTTTTATTATTAATATGCTTTTGTTTTAGAGTTTTAATAATGTGGTATTATTTATTGATTAAATAATTTTATTAATGCCATATTAATATTTATTTAATAATGTTAATTTTAGATTATTACATGTTGAGTTATATTGTGTTTTTAATAATTTATTTAAATAGATTAATTTATATACATAGTTTTATAGATTAGTCTATAGGAGATTTAATTTACCTTTTTTGAGTTTTAAATATAATGTTTGTAGTTATTTTATTGGGTAAACTAATTTGTATAATGCTTATTATAAATTGGTTTATTGTTATATTTTATTAATTTCTTTCAGAATTGAGTGTTATCATTGTGTTTTATTAATTCTTGGGTATATTGAGTTTTATCATGCAATGATGTGTTTCTGGGTGTCTATTAATGGATTAGGTACTTCTCTTTTATGCATCTTTATTATTTCGGGTATCTGTTGGGACTAGTTGTTTATGTATGATTATTTTGGGTTGTTTGAGATTAGTTGTGGGTAAAAGCACAAAGCTGTGTCACGTTTCAGGACCACTTATCAGCACAGCTAAATTTGAGTATTTCTAAATAAAAATTAATTTTCGTCAAACATATGGTCTAGCTAGATTCATTCTAGCTAAGCTAGATACGTGGTTAAACTTGCCCAATTGGAAATGTCTATTAAATGTATGTTTTATACCAATTACCAAAGAAATAAAATTATTTCAGAAAATCAATGTTTCAATAACCACTACTCTTTTTAATGATATTTTTAAAAAATATAAAAATACCCTTTTGTAGAACTCAGAGTCAAGATTATTGTCATATAAAGTTTATAATATTTTGATTAGATCTAATATATTATAATTTCAAAATACAACAAGTAGGTATTTTAACATTTGAGAAGATGTTGCTTCAAATAAATAAATA
>MU223940.1:344753-355441 GCA_018584345.1 Thuja plicata | reverse complement strand
ACTATGTTGAAGTGTGTGGTTGATTTAGAAGGCCAAAATTAACTCATACACACCCTAGGTGGGGTCAAGGGGTAGAGCCCCTTGCGGGGTCCTGGGGTAGCACCCCAGGCGGGGTCAAGGGGTAGAGCCCCTGATGGGGTCAAGGGGCAGTGCCCCTTGCGGGGACCCTTTGGGGTAGCACCCCAGGGCAGGGTCGAGGGGCAGTGCCCCTCGATGCCAACAATGACTTAATGATATTGTAAAGGGTCGACCATTAATTCTCCATTAGTCAGAGTATTTTTTGCCCTAATTAGGTTAGGTCAAATAGACTTGTGAAAAGGGCTTAGGGTTTTGAGATTTCATGGTATGAGGGATTTTCATAGCTTCCTGTGACGGTATTGAGTTGCAGGTTTGAGATTGTAATCACTGGATAATAATAAAGATATTGGACTCGCTGTTGGTGGACGTATCCCAGGGATTGGGTGAACCACGTTAAATATCTGTGTCTTTTGTGTTCTCTTCCATGTGTTTATATTTGCATTTTTCTGCTTATTATTCTAACATAAAGAATTAAAGCACTTCAAAGAAAAGAATGACAAGAGGAATTTATGTAGGCTCTGAGAAAAGTTAACCAAATTTCATATATTATATTATCGATTGTGACTATATACATAGTAAAAGTTACAAAATCATCAAAATTCTTTTATGATTTACATATATATCATAGGTATTTTTTACAAAAGAAAGAAAAATAATATATTCCATGTGTAGGTAAAACTTCTCCAAAACCAGAGTCATCTTCCCCAGAGTCCTCTCCACTCCTCACCCTTTCCTCTTTCAGGATGGAAGAGTCTCATATGCTTGGCTCTGATGGCGTAACCCATGCTTGCTCAAAGATCACCACAGATGGATTCCTCTATCGCCACCTCTTCACTTGTCTCTAGATGAAGCCCAAGGTCATTTTCCATTGGCAACCCCTTGCCCTCTCCCACTACTGCAAGCATGTCCTCAAGTCCCTCATAGTAAATTTTTCCAAACATACCCTCTACCAAGAAGAAAATTGTGTCCTTAGACCCCCCTAATACAACAGTTCTGACAAAGCGAGATGAAATATCAGTATTCACCCTATACTGGTCTTCACTATGTAGGAAATCCTAACTAAGTATCCATTCAAAGGTCGCAAGGACAAATTTATTTTTAGACTTGACTAACGTAGCTAGTTGGTCATCACCTATGTACCCCAGCAAAGGTTCTTGAGGCAATGAGATAGTCTCATAGGAGTACCCATACTTCTAAGTTATGCTAATCTAAGCTTTGTTCGAGCACTCAAAAGCTTGTGAATGTTATGCCACCTTTTGAGAATGATTTTCCTTAACTAGAGCGATTAATTCTTTCCGCAGGAATTTTGCATTTAATTCTTCTGAGAGAATATCTTTTCAATTTTTGCAGAAGTACCTTACCCATTTTCCAAGAACTACCACTTTCCTATTTCTTGAGATGATCAACCAAGTTTTGGATGTTGGTGATGTCGTCAGAGGATGTCTGTACTCTTTATACTTGAAAGTGGTAATTGCATTTAATTTCTTCTTAAAATGAAAGATTATATTTGATATCTTGTATGTGCAAACACATTTTTCATACAATTTATGCATTAATTCTAGTCAATTCATGAAAGTGGTGATATCCATCTTGGATCTCACATGCTTCATAATTAAATCCCTAAACTAATGAAGATTAGATATCTTTCCCTCACACACTAGGTGAAAAATCAGAGGTGTCCTGCTACTACCTTGACATCTAACCTAGAAGGATGATGTCATAATCATTTGTGCATGTTGAAGCCAAAAGACAAGAAAAAATGGAAAAAGTGCAAAAATGCAAAATTTAGGTCACATTAGCAGCTCTATCAGAGTTATGGATGCCTAACTGGCAGTAGAGAAATATTAATGGCTGTCAAGGTGATAACTATGTTGGGGCTACGGATTTCTAACTCACAGCGAGGTTCTATTTGGTCAGCTATGGGACAATACCTCACCCACGTAATCTAGCAGGCAAGTGGAAACTATGTTTTCCTATTAGTTTAGGGAAGGATCAACCCCTCTGCACAAACACAAATCCCTAGATGATCTACTTTCTCTTTATGACTAATTAATCTAGAGTGCTCATTGTACGTGTTATTTCTGTGGGATATCAAATGTAAAGTTTCATTACAATTTTGGAATCGAACGCAATTTCCTATTTTCCGTTCTTGGTGTCTCCCTTACCTTTGAGGACATTGGTTAGCCACCTTGGCTCTGTATTTTAGAAATATTTTCTTGGCATTTTTAGCTAACGTCATTTTTTACTTTTGCCCAATTTATCCCTTTCTCTTAGAATCTTTTCCCTACAGTGGTGTCATGCTTCTATTCCTCTAGTCTGACCTACACTTTGAATGAATGTTGTTGCTTTCTTTTAAAAGAACTCTAATCTTTTCTTTCTGCACATATGATCCATCACCTTAGATGTTTGTTCAAGTGGCCCATGGAAATAATCATTCTGAGGAATCAAGGCTGAAGTATTTCCCTGCCCAATGGATAAGGCCATAGTCAATGAATCCAGATCTTTAGGAGTTCTCATTCTGTAGGCAGGATTACCCCAGAGTCACCAAGACTGTGAAAAAAAAATTCACAATGTTGTGGAGCTATTTGTTGTGAAAAATGCTTCCTTCCTTCCTTTATATGAAATTTTATTTTAGAGAAACATTCTTATTCTTATTTTGATAACGACATTCCTTTTGTTATCCATGGTTCCCACTTGCGCACCATGTGTCCTTCGAGCGCTAGCTACAGTTTCATTTTTCTAGTAAGTCTAGACATCTTCTAAGCATGATACATGGGCGTTTGAAGGAATTTGATGTTTTTTGGAGAACAGAAGCCCCACTTGAGTGTCATGTTTCCCTTATTTTTATTAGCATAAATTATTGCGTCGGTGGTCCCCGATAATTTTTGGGCATGACATGTGGGCATCATGTGAGTATTTTCAGAACTTCAACTTTGTTCGAAGGAAGCTTTCGCGCCATTTTTCCACATTTTATTCTTGTTGCAGGTGCATTCTTCTACATGTCCACTCCCATGGGCTTGTTGCTTCTTTCAATTTTTGCGAAACTCTCCTAAGTTGTCACATTATTTGCAAAAGGGTGGTAGCTGAGTGTACTGATGAATGATCTGATTATGTTTGTGTATCAAGGCTTAGCTGTCCATTTTAGAGCCAGCGATGGAGATCTCTAGTTCTTAGGATTTGTGGAAATGAACACTTGACACACTATCTGATCCACTTTTTGTTAAGGTTTTGAGGTCACCGCTTCCTAGCTACTATTTATTGCCAAATATTTGTAATTTGTAGATATGCAAAAATAAAGGATTATTCAAGGACTTTCCACTCGTATGAGGAGATCTATTTTTGCAAGCCTTAAAATTTTAATGGGCATTTGAATCAAAATAATTATAGCAATTATGTTGATATCCCTTTGTTCTTTCAAGATTAATTACTTCTTGAATGTTTTATGTGCTTTTTCTTGACCTCAATGTATGCATTTTGGTTTTTGCTGGATAGATTATGGTTTAAGCTTCTCTATTATGTGATTATCATTGTATGGTTTTTCTTTATGCCTCTTTCTATAGTAGTTATTTTTAGATTTGTGACTGTTCCAAATTTGTATTTGATCTAAAGGGTTTCCTTGATATTTTTTTATCTTTGTGGAATAGCCTGTGCATTTTAAAGTGTTCTATAAGCTTGGCATTTCACCTTTTACTATTTTAAGTAACACTTCTTCCCCTTTTCTCTCTACAAACAATGAAGAGTTGGCTTCTAAAATCCAAGAGGTTTCTTAGTGAAAACACACAAGGTCCCCCATTCATTAAGCTTCCCATAGGTTGTTCACCTTAGAAGCAATTCTACGTATAAACAAATCCCATAGATCTCCTTTGGGTTTCGATCCTAAAAAAGGCTTGGTAAGGTATAAAAGAAAAGCTTTGTCCCTCATTTTGGCATCTATTCATCCACTATCAAGCATTTAATTAATAACAAATCAATCAATTCAAGTAGTATCCAAGGAGAAACCAAGACAATATATTTGTTGGATGATATCAAATTTGGTTACTGATCATGCTGTTGATATTCATGTTTTGTCACTGATGTCAACATATATTTCTATGGAAAAGACAAAATGACTACTTAACTGGAACAAGTGTATGGACACTGTACAAATGATTCAGAAGGATTGAAGTTGGATTATGTAGAGGGCTGAGTTCTGAGCTTACTCCTAAGGTCGCTTGACTTTATGTTACATTATGTGGATGTTACAGTTCATTTGGTGAAGACTATTTTTCTGGACTGCAACTGTGATTCTAGACAGAGAAGGTCTCTGTGTTTCGGGTATATCTTACTAAGGAAGATGTTTGAGAACTTTCCAACTTACTGATGAAGATCCGACATAGGATAGTGAAATGGTTTGAATTTGATTTCTGTTTGGGTACTGATGATGTCAGATGTGGCATGTGTTCTGGAGAAGACCTATTTCCTGGCCGACTTCAGACTTGTAACATGTGGAAATTAATTATGAGAGTGGATTGTAGATCTAGAAGTATTTGTGATGAATTCTAAATGTTGTATACTTTTTATAGGTACCATGTGTATCTTAGCAAGGGATTATGTAATTATTTCATTGATGGGAAGCCTTAATTGGCCGACATAGTTAATTATGTATTAGGAGGGCTTAACTAGCTGACCTAATGGGTTATTGTAAAAGGGCATATATGAGTGATCTTTTAATTTTTGAAAAGTGTGGTAGAGAATTAGAAGAGAAGAGATTTGTGAAGCTACAAAGCTTGACTACTAGATAGAGAGCAGTGTTGATACTTCATTGGAACTGATCAAGCAAAGATAGTTGCTATCAGACAGTTCACTAGATTGTGTATTTGCTGTATACACTTGATGCGGATTGTAAACCTTGAGGGTGGCTTTAACCTTCTTTGGGAAGTGTGCCTTGGTAGTGAGCCTACTATTTCCTTTGACTCCTAACAGGGTCTGCCTCCTAACAGAGACTGTGTACTATAATTTTGTAACAAGCTCCTAACATGGCTAATATCTTTTAACATGGATACTATACTCTCATTACATTAACCGTGGGTGTTAATTCCCACTGGGGTTTTACCTTTAATAGGGTTTCCTCACCAAAAAATCTTGTGTTATAGTGTTGTCTGTTACTATGTTATTATTTACATTTGTTGATATGGTTAATAAAGTTTAAAGTTTAATAATCTATACTACAACTTATTCACCCCCCCTCTCAGTTGTCTTGTGGATTGTTATTCCTAACAATATTCACATTGATATTCATATGTTCATGTATCAAGCATGAAATACAATGAGTAATGTCTATATCTAAGCATGTGTGAAGGAATTTATGTTCTTCCTACTCTATATCCAAGGTCAAGAAAATATTATCAACACTTTCAAAAATATTCATGAGGAATTTGACACTATAAATGTATAAACATCTTATCAAGCCTCTACTGCTAACAAAATGCTTCCATATAATTTATGCATTTATATCTTGATTTCAAGGTTAGTTCCTCTACAATGGTTCGACTAAAGAAAACCTCTTTATACAAATATTTTTCCCATTTTATGTGTGTAGATGATAGGTGGCACAATTGTGAAAAATGATACAAGCATATCTAACAGAGAGTTACAGGTGGAAGAAGTTTCTTCTTAATTTGTTGGATCTAAGGAAACTACATAGGTTTGCGGTGAGTCCAATTACCCTTGACCCTCCAAGTTTCCCTGACATTTTTGAGTATGATATTGAAGAAGAAGAACAGGAAGAAGCTAATGAGACATTGAAGACTCCAAGGTATGTCAAGAAAAACCATCCTGAAGATCAAATAATTGGTGATGCAAGCAAAGGCATGATGACTAGATCTAAAGTTAGAGATGGGATCTGTTTTATTTCTCAAGCTGAACCTAAGACTACTGATGAAGAATGTACAGATGAATCTTGGACTAAAGCCATGGAAGAAGAAGTAGAGAAGATAAAGAAGAACAATACTTGGGAGTTCGTTCCAAGACCTAAAAAAAAGAATGTGATTGGAACTAAGTGGGTTTTCAGAAACAAAATGGTTGAGGAAGGCACAGTGGTAAGAAACAAGGCTAGACTGGTATGTAAAGGCTACTCACAACAAGAAGGAATAGACTACGAAGAAACATTCACACCAAATGCTAGACTGGAAGCTGTGAGACTATTCCTTGCTTATGCTGCAAATAAAGACTTCAAAGTGTATCAAATGGATGTGAAATCTGCATTCTTGAATGGTGACCTAGAAGACGTGTACATTGAGCAACCTGATGGTTTTCCTATGATAGATGATGGAAACATGGTTTGCAAACTAAAGAAGGCACTGTATGGACTGAAACAAGCACCAAGGGCATGGTATGCAAGACCTTATAAACATCTACTTCATCTTGGTTTTAGAAAAGGTAATGTAGACAGTAATTTGTATTTAAGAACTGATGAAGATGGAATCTTAATTATAGAAGTTTTTGTTGATGATATCATTTTTGGAGGAAATTATAAAATGAGTAAGAAGTTTGCTAAAGAAATGGGGAATGAGTTTGAGATGTCAATGATTGGTGAGATGAAATTTTTTCTTGGTTTGCAAATTAATTAGAGTAAAAATGACATATTTATATCTCAGACAAAGTACCTTAAGGAAATTTTGAAGAAATTTGGAATGGAAGATTGTAAACCTGTTGGTACACCCATGATAACAGGAAACAAACTAACTAAAAGTGATGAGACTCAAAGTGTTGGGATGACTAAGTACAGGTCAATGATTGGAGGTCTACAATATTTGACACACACTAGACCAGATATTACCAATGCAGTTGGAATTGTGGCTAGATATCAGGCAGATCCTAAAGAAACATACTTTGCTGCTGTGAAAAGAATTTTCAGATATTTGAAAGGAACAGTAGAGTATGGATTATGGTATGAAAAATCTGATGATTTTACTTTGTAGGCTTTCAATGATTTTTATTGGGCAGGTAATGTGGATGACAGAAAGAGCACAAGTGGTGGTGCATTTTTCCTTGGGTAGAGATTGGTTTTTTGGTTAAGAAAGAAGCAGAATTGTATTGCTCAATCTACTGCTGATTCAGAATATGTAGCTGCTGCAATTAATTGTACACAAGTTGTTTGGATGAAACAAATACTGGAAGATATTGGAATAATTTTCAAGGAGCCAATGGTTATTCATTGTGATAACACAAGTACAGTAAACATGTCAAAGAATCTTGCAATGCACTCAAAGACTAAACATATTTCTATCAAGTATCATTTCTCGAGGGAGAAGGTAGCTACTAAGGAGATTAAACTACAGTACATAAGCACAAAGGAATAGATAGAAGAAATATTTACTAAACCTTTTCCAAAAGATGTTTTTGAATACCTTAGAGGCATGCTTGGGGTGATGGCCCCTCCTAGTGGTAAATAAAATAATGCAGATATGCATCAGTCCAATGGATCTCAGAGCTATATTATTCTCTGGAGTTGATGTATGGATCTACTCGTTAGGGGGAGTGATTGGAGGAGAACATTATAGAGCACATTTGGGTGATCTTCCACCTGATCGGACATGAAGATTTGAAAAATCTACTGAAGACTATAGATGAGTTATGGCACCCTTTGCCATTGCTGCCAAAGGGGGAAGGAATCTATGAGAAAATCCCTACTGTTTTGGGAAATTTATGCTAAGGATATTGAGAAGATTGTATGAGAGAGTAATTTTGGGTTGATTGTTGGAATTATATTGGACTGATGTACTGAGAGGGGAGGGGTGAATCAGTATCTCTAAGACTTTTCTTGGTTAGCCCATTAACCCTTAATCATTAGTTTGTAAATTATCTTATCTAAATGTTCATCTTTCTTTATGTATATGCAATCATATCATAAGTTCTTTAATATGTAACCATAAAAGAAACATTCGTGAAAATAGATAACACATAACACAAGATATGATATCGTAGAAAACTCCTATTAGGAAGTAAAAAGTGCGGTGGGGATTGTTACCCACAAGACTTCACTATCTGCAGATAAGAAGGGGCCGGTTAAGGCTTACAATTGGTCACTTTTGATGACCTACCCTGTTAGGAGTATTACAGTGGAGACCTGTTAAGATCTACTTTGTTGTGTTTCAGCATCCAATATTTCTTACCTTATCCTATTAGCCTCAATGGCCTTGTCATGATGTGCCTTGATACTGTCTACATTTGAGGTTAGGCTTTGTGCACTTGCTGTGACATTAGAATCCATCTCTACTAACTTGTCACTATTTTCTTTTGTAAAATTTTCAAGCGTGCACATCTTTTGAACTAAGGTAATTGCTTCAACAATCATTGGCTCTAATTGTTCAGTTAGTTTAGAGATATTTACCTTGTTCAGTGCCACTTCTTGGCTGATTTTATCAATTAATTTGTATTGATACTTCTTTTCTGCTTGTTCTTCCATAGCTTGTTCTGCATCTATATTCTGCTCTGTGATTGCGTCGGTAAGAATAGAAATTTGTTCCTTAACTATAACATTTGCATCAATTTTTACATCGGGAAAAAGTTGTTGGAGAATATCTCTTGCCTTGTCAAGTGCCATTGTTTCCATGTGTTCTTGTATCATTTTATTTTGAATGGATTTTCTTTGACATAGCACTCCAAACTCTTGAAGTTTATCACTGTCCGAAGTGGTAATATCCCAGTTTGGAACTTCTATTACTTCATCCAGTGTAACAGCCAAGATGTATTTCTTTACTATTTTCTTCTTCTTCTTCTTTGGATGCGTGGAAAATTTATGTACTACCATCTGTAAAGAATGAGATTGGGTTGACTTGGTAGGTGAGGGTCAAGAAGATGAGGCATCCTTTTGTATCTGTTATGAGTCCACTGGCTGGTTTGGTGAAGATGTCTCCTCATTTCCCTTAGGTGTATCAACAGATGTATCTTCTTTAAGTTTTATACCTTCATCCTTCTTGACACTTTCACGTTTATCCTTTTCTTCATCCTTTCTAAGTGTATCCTCTGTTTTATTTTCAGCTTCTTTGATTTGTTCTTTTGACACTTCTTGCTGATTGTCAATTGCATCCTTCATTTATGTATCTATATCCTTTTAAGTGTTGGATACAACTTTTTTATCATCTGTATCCATATCCTTCAGTATATTATCATCTTTCTTAGATTATTTGTCTTGACTTGACTGAATATCAATAGCATCTATTAAAATATTTAATTTTGTAGGTGTATTGACTATTGCAGTGTCAATAGTTGTATCCTATCCGTCGGTATTGCCCTTTGCAGAATTTATGTCATCATCTTTTTGAACTTCTGTTGTAGGGTCTTGTCCTATGGTGTCATTAACAATGTTTTCTAACCATGATTCATCATTTATATCATTAGTTAAGTTACCTTTTATTGAAAATTCTGTTGGAAAGTGACAATGCAAGCAATTGTTTATTTTGTCATTGCTGTCAAACCTTTACTGGTGAGACTATTGTTATCTGTTTGAGTACCATATCTATTGTTGATGGAGAATATTTAACAAGAAGACCAAGTGAATGGTTGAGTTAAGGCAAATAAAAGGGTACTTGATCAATTATCACTCTGGCAAAGCAGTTAATTGTTTATCTTTTAAAGACATTTTTTCTGGTTGTTCCGTGCCGAGCAAAGTTGCTTGTGTCGAGTAAAGTTGTTCATGACGAGCAAAAGTTGTTCAATGCCGAGCACCATTGAAATTGTCGAGTGAAAATAGTGATGATGGTGGACTTACAAAAGTTTGATTAATGATGAGATTTGAGATCTCTGGCCGACTTAGTTAATTTTATTGGGATATGTAATGTTAATTAAAGATTGATCCATGTCATTTAATGTATGGGTAACTATAATTAATGCATGGTTTCAAGATTTAATTAGAGACTACTTTGGAGAATTAAATAAATGCAAAGAAGAGATGATCCATTGGATCTGACCTAACCTAAGATCTACGATATTGTTTAAGCGGCAAAAGATTTATCTGACCTAAATAGAGAGGTATATGATAACCTTAGGGGTTATTCATTGGTGATGCAGAATGCTGAAGTGCTACTAAATGAAAAGTGAATGCAAAGGAGTTGCATAGTTGATTTACCATTTAGCATAATCTGGTAGAGAAGGTTGAATACAGAAGTAGAGAGCTGCATGTGTGATTGCTTGATGGATTTCCAAGCAGATCAGAAGGTTGAAATGACAATGCAGGCTATCCAGTAAGTTAACATTAGAGCTGTAATTGGATCTGAATTTGTAAAGTAAATTGTATGTACCAGATCACAATTGTTGATTACTTTCTAACCATTATATCAGTTAAAACCTTTAACAAGGTTGACCTAACAATCATTTGTATAAATCCTCTAACAAGGTGACATTCAGATTGGAATGTTCTAAGTCCTCTAACAAGGCTACTCCTGACAGGGTGATTAAATCCTTTAACCAGGTCACACCTAGCAGTGTTTTATTGTAACCTTTCATAGGGTTGGCTCCTCACAGGGCATCACTTCAGAAGAGTGAATACTTGGTAGCATGTTACTGGTGGTTTTTCCCATATTAGGTTTCCACATTAAATACTTGTGTCAACTTGTGTGAATGCTTATGGT
>MU223940.1:253921-277893 GCA_018584345.1 Thuja plicata | reverse complement strand
AGTCATTGAGAATCAAAAGATTGATATTCAGCTAGCACTACAACAGCTTGAGATTGCAAGACAAGAATTAAAGAAGTCCTTGACTGCAAGGAAAGATTTGGCCAAACTAATGAATGACACTCATTATGAGGAAGAGGAAACCACAAATATATTTTAGAATGGAGATTGTACTAAGAGCAATGCAGCAATAGCATATCTGTTGGAAAAGAACAATGCACTATGTGAAGAAGTCAAAAACTTGAAAAACGAACAAGAAGCCCAATCAATAAGAATGTGTGAAGTTGTTGAACAGAAAAAGAAAGCTGAAGATGACAAGGCTATGTCAGAAGAAGACTAAATAATGATGACTACTAGACTTGATGAAAGAACACATGATGTGCAAATAATGATAGTCAATCAAGTAGACATGGAAAATCAACTACTACTTGTGAATCAAGAGATCAGTAGGAAATATTTGGAGATTGTAAATGTTAGATCTGAGAAGAGTCAATTGAAAGATGAATTGAGATCTGAGAAAGAACTTAATAATAGAGTGAATGATCCCAATGCAGCTATGAGATACTTTGAACAACTAGTGGAAGCATCAAGAAGACCTAAAGGTTCTTCTGGATTAGGTTACACTGAACATCATACAACCATTGAAGAAGGAGAATCATCTAAGACATGTGAAAGAAGGTATGCAAACCCAAGAAAGAAAAAACCTGTTTGTCACCACTGTGGGAAACTAGGTCATACAACAAACATTTGCCAAAGCAAGAATGGTAAGTCTAATCCGAAAACTAGCTTTAATGGTTATTTATTTAACTATAATAAGTTTTGACATCAAGCACGTGATTGTAAGACAAAGGAAAGAAAAACACCTAGACTCAATGGTAATTTCTATAACTGTCATAAATATGGTCATAGAGCACAAGATTACAGATCTAAAGGTAAACAACAGTGGACATCAAAGGTACAAGAGAAGTCACCAAGAAAAGGCAATACTTACAAGTGGGATTACAATACATGGCATAGTTTTCATTACTGTGGTGAGTATGGACATGTTCCAGAAAACTGTATAAGGACACATTTCAGAGGAAAGTCTAAAAGTTCGATGAATGGAAGCCTAGTTTGTCACAGTTATCTGAAAGTTGGTGATACAAGGAAAGATTGTAAGACTAGGGTACCTGCTCCTACAGTTGAGAAAATTAGAGCACTGATGAACAAGACATGGGTTAAGAAGTCTGAACCATGTAGCAGTGAAGCAAGTGAATCTGAGGTCACCCAATCCAATGGATCAGGTGATCCCATCATCTTCAACTAAGAAAAAGAGGTATGTAAGGAACTACATCTAAAATTATTATCTTACATCAGTTCCTAACATGAATTGTACAAAAGTCCATATTTGCATATGTTAAGATGCACCAGGACATATTTTAAAAACAAATGCCGAGATGGGAAAATTGCACTATAGGTGCCTAGCATCAATCATGGACACTAAGGCCGAGTTCTTTAGTGATTGCCAGGTTTTGTTGGTCGAGTAAGTTTTATGATGGTCAATTTTAGTAAGCTGAGTGGGATGCAAGTTATGTTAAAGCTGAGGATAGATGGCTTGCACTAACTCAACGGGTAGAACATTCATTGCTTACCTACCTTGACCTTTCAAAGTCTATAAAGGATGAACAATTGACACTTCATTTTTACCTTGAAATTTTTACTGTTTATAGAGCGATTGAAGTGATTTGCAGAATTGATCTTAATGAAGTTATCATCAAAGATTTCATCAATGTGTCATCGACAATCCTAAGGTGAACAGTGTGAAGCGTTACTTGCTGAGGTACTCTATTTTTCATCTTTCAAACCCTAATTTCAAGATCATGGCTGCAATTTCTTCCACACCAGCTAAGAGTATGGAGGCAGAGCAAGAACAAATTCAGTTAGTATGGAGTGATGAGTGTGAACCTCTCAACTTTTGAGCCATTCCTGAAAGTGCAATTCAGAGTGATTTAACAGGAGCCCTCTCATCTATTCCACCCAAGGTACTTATGATCCATGATATTTGATCATGTTATATGATCATAAAATCAATCGTATGATCCTCCACACAACAATATTTAGGGGCCAGTTGCTGCTGCATTTTTGGCAACATCATACTTTTATTGCATGGCTTGTTCATCATGTTTTCAAATTTGAATCATAATTGATTGTAATATGTTGTATAATTCATGTTGTAATGCACTATCATAAACTAATATGTAATCTTCAATATACTATCTCATTCCATGCTTCTTGAGATGTAATCTTCATGTATTTAGTAGGCTAGGATCTATATTGAGAGACTTAGTACATGTCTCTTGCTGAGATTAGAATGTGGCAATCTATAGTTTGAGAACCTATCCAGTTGATGCTCATGCGAGCATATCTTGGATTCTAATATTATTCCTATTGCAATGCAATATTCCTCAATAGTTCTTCATCAATTGATTCTACAATGGTGCTTTGAAATTCTTGGTGCATCATTAGCTTTATGTCTTCCTAGGGGATGAATGTTGTTCGACATGATTGGATCATCTTCAACAATTAGAAGATTCTATACTAGGGGCTACATAGTCTCTCTTATTCTCTCTTATGGGGATAAATTTTCCTCACATGAGGTTTTGTCCTTCTCACTCATCATTGAGATCATTTTGAATATTCATCTTTATTTTAGGGAGGATTTTTGTCCAACTTTTCTCCTTTTCTCTATTTGTAAGATATTTCATTGTATTTGTACATGGGTACCTAACATGGCCTAGTACTTTAGATCCATCTTATTTTTGCATGTGCATTCTCTCTAAATTGGAATTGAGGGGTTTTTTATGTGTTTAAGTACATACATAGTAAGTTCTTCTCCTAGAGTCTAAACATACATGTACTTAAGTTTATTTAGGGACCACAAAAGATCATTCCCACTTTTGACAGAGTTATCACTTTATCATGATGGGGAGCTCTAACTTCTAAGAGCTTTCTTTCTCTAAATAAGACCCTTTATTTGGTATTCCTATGGTATTATTCCACACCCTATCCAGGGACAACTCTATGATCCCCTATATCCTTTAGAACTCTCCACCAACTTAAAACTCCCTTCAAGTCCTTCTCCATTCAACTATGCACCCATACGCTTATTTTAGCCAATTTCTCTCCAATCTGACCTTGGCAATAGAAATAGGATTCCTAACCATTCCTAGGTCTCTTTCAACTAGTTTTGATCCACTTTGATGGATCCCTCCATTAGGTTTCAATCAGGTTCTTAGTTTTCTTGTTTTGAGGCCTTGTAGCCTTTTTGGTCAATTAGGCCTCCTACAAACTAGTTTTCTTGGATTTATTCTCAAATCCCCTCAACAATCCTCTGAATCAACTATGGATTATTTTTATGACCAACCTAGGCACTAGTATTTTCTAGGTTTTAGACCCCCACCCCATCCGTACACTGGACTTTCAGCAAACCCCTATTTTTAAGGTTTTTAGGAGCATGTTCACCAATATGGTTTCTTAGTCTTCAATGGTTGCTCTAAAAAACTCCACCAATATTCTCCTTTCATTTAGTTATCAAGGAAACACCGCTATACATGCTCCCACAATTTATTGGTTCAATCCAATCCATTTAGCATCTTGCCATGCTACTGTTCTACACAAGCCACTAACTAGAATGCCACTGCACTCGCCTAGGGCTTGTTGGAAAAAATAGCTCTCCTATATCCACAAACCCTAAAACACATATTTACAATATCTACACTATCTCCTACTTGATTTCAAGTGGCCATATTTTTCCAACCACGGGAACTCAAGAGGGACACATATTTACAAGACTAGCCCTGAACAAACCAGCGAAACAGTAAAACTGCAAGAATTTACAAATTGTGTAAAGAAAGTAAAAATATACAAAAATAAATTCTAAATAAAAAAAATAAAAATTCTCAATGCATTCATTCATTCCATTCAATCCATTAAGTGACTGGATCAAGGCTCTATTGCAAAAACACAGTAAAAAACTTGCTTCTCAGATCACAATCCGTACAATGCCACTTCCAACTATCGGTTTAGGGTTTCTTCGACCTTATATATCCTATTCCCACATGTTTGGATCCTCATGTCAGGAGTTGGGAGCTATTAAATCCCTTTCCTAATTTTTAGGAAATGTTGTTATGACAACTTTGTAAAGTTGCAATGTTGTCATGAGCAACTTTTAAATTTTTTTCTCAAGTGACAAACTACTGCTTCCAATGGTCCAATTTTATCCTAAACCACTTCATATGACCTTAAAAAATTCAAAAACATCATAATCAAAGGTGCCACTCCATGTTAGATTTTTGGTCAGCCTTTGACCCATTTGGTTGACTTTCTAGGACTTAAACCCCTAGCTCCTATTTGATCACATCAAAAGCTAAACCCTAGTCACTCCTACCTATAGAAACATACAAAAAAAACTTGAGACCTCATATTTATTCCTTATTACCTTTGGTGGTTGGCCAAACCAACCTACAAGCCAAAATTCTTTAAAGATCTTTACAAGACCTTAAGGTGGTCCTGCACTGTCCTCCCCCTGCAACAAGAAAATCAAGGTACCTTAGGTGTGATGAACTCCATGCTTATGCCATGCTTCTTGTAGTCTCCCTCTGCTATCCATGTAGCCTCTAACTCTATTTGGTGTTCCCATTTCACCAAGTGTTCCATGTAGACTTTCTTCCTTTTCTTCTTCTTCACTCTTCAAGCCAGAATCCTTTCCACTTGTGGCTTAGCTTGAATAGGTACTATAAGTTATTCCACATCTTTAGTTACCTCTATACTACACTCTCCCTCATCTATATCTATTCCTTTGTATGGAATCAAATCCTTCACATTGAAAATGGGAGAAATGGACATATCTTTTGGTAGGTCTATCTTGTAGGCATTGGGACCATATTTAGCAAACAACTTACAAGGTCCAATCTTCTTCATCTGTAGTTGCTTGGTATCCCCTCCTATAGCCTATCCTTGTTCAAGTATACCATGACCAAGTCTCCTACCTAAAATTGTAGGTCCCTCCTTCCTTCATCTTTCTTAGTCTTCAGCTTCTGATTGGCCTCCATTAAAGTCTTTTTCACTTGCTCATGGACTTCTCTCATTGTTTGTGCAAAGTCATCTACATGTCCACTGATTCCCTCATATAATTTTAAGTCTCTGAGCTCCAGTACACCCCTTGGATGTGGTGGTACCCTAAATTTTGATAATTTAGAAGTCCCAATCCATCATCAAGAAGCATGTTTCTCCATACTAAAAAAGGTCAAAGGAAGGAAGCTTTATGACACAAATAAATAGAAATAACTAATCGAAGCCTTAAAAAAATGCTGAAATTTAGACTTGCTACAAAGATGATTTTGACAGAGGATAAAGATGGTCAAATTTTAAAAATCTAAAAAATGACCCAGTTCAGGAAATCAAATTTCCTATCTCCAGCAGAAATATTAGATTTTCACGAGTTATTTTGGATTTTTGACCAAAGCCAAATCCGAAAGTTAGGTAGTTATTTTTTAGTTAGTTTATTGTTTTTTCAAAATAATTTGTAATAAGAGTAGTGTCTTTTCACCCTAAAAAGGTGTGAAAAGCCACTCAAACACATATATATACATAATGCAAAATGTAAAGAGAGGGGAATACAATAAGAATACAATATGATACAATTTCACATATTTGGATAGTTTTTAATCAACAAGTATAAACATGGACCTGGATGTACTATTTTTTCAAAATCAATAAAGATAAGTCATTTTTCTTTAACATGTGTTATAGTTTCATTATCATTTTACAATTAGTCCCTCGGATAAACTAATAGAACTTCTTCAAAGTGATAGTTTGATGTGCATGCTTCCTGATTTGATTCATAGTCTATATTTTCAATTGGTTTTCTCATTTTGCATGGTTAAATTCTGTTGATTGAGACCTTAGTAAATTGGTTTGTCATCTGAGAAGTATTACCCTTTTGAAATATCTCTAAATTTGTTTTAGGTTGCATGTACATTCCATAACACCTTTGAAGTGACAAGTTTTCTTGTAAAACTATCTCTGAGGTTGACCATAAGATTGGAATGATCTTGACTCTACTGCCCATGGTAGAATAAGGCACTAGTCTAATCATTATTTGGATTATAGTTATTCAGTTCATTGTTTATAGTTTTGTGATATCTTATCTATATGTTCATTTCAAATTACATACACATTTAATAAATATTATTTCAATTACTTAAAGTATTTCAGTTTACAGTTCATGATATATTGATTTTAGTTATATTTATTTCAAGTTCCTTTCCATACTGTGAGAGATGGAAGTTTGAGCTCCATACACAGGTTATCTGCTATAAAAAGCATGTTCAAGTGAAGGTTCACCCGCCTTGGTCCTGCAGAGCCAGAAGTGTAGGGTAAGAGGATCATAATCGATCATTCCCGTTAGTTGGCCAAAAATAATTGGATTTCCCATCATTGGATTGGTGAGTCCAAAGGAAATTCAATTCAACATTTTTGGGCACCAACAGATTGGCGACTCTACTGAGGAGTTGTTTAAAACAACATTTTAGTATTCTACCTAGAAGCTCTGGTGATATATTTAAGACTCTACTGGGAGAAAAGAACTTAGAAGATAATAAGTATTTTCCTTCTAATAAGAAGGTGATGACTCTATTAAACAAAGAATTTCAATTAGTGACTCTACTGAGGGAGAAGACTCAGAAGGGGATGGTGGATTGTTTTTTCAAATGTATCCATCATTTTAAAGAAAGCCTTTTATTCCAGATGGTATCAGGCCATTGGATCTTAGGAGATTTTAATGCATCCCAAATAAGTTATCCCCTAAATTTCACAACTTCTACCAAATTTCCATGGAGAATGGGATGAATCGACACTACAACACTTGGATGCATTTTATACATTCATAGAATATTATGAGGTTTCTACAGAGGATCAAGTGATGAGGCTATTTGTCAAGACATTAAAAGATAATGCCAGACAAGTATATGAATCACTACCCACACAATTCATCTCATCATGGAGACAGTTTGAGCAGTAGTTTCTTGATATGTTTCATGATGCCTGTGGTGAAGAAGAAAACATGTGTTATGAACAAGACATGTGCTATGAATAGGAAAGAAAGCCAAGTTATATTTTGGAGAAAGAATCTTACATGTCCCCTTTGGATATATTCTTTAGTTTGGAAAGATATAAAGGTGAACCTACACTACATTTATTCATGAGAATGATAAAGGTCTATCGGGAAATACCTTTAGATATCAGGCCTTTGGGAAGAGAATTAATAGATAAACTTTGTGAGTTAGGAATCTACCATGATTCTCAACTACTAGCTTTTCTTGAGAAAATATGTGAAGTATTGAGGGAAGAAAAGAATGTTGACATAGAGGAAGAAAATTTGGATCAGATTGAAGTAGAATCTGTATTTAGTGAGATTTGCATGGAAACAACTATCAATGATCGTGATGATGAGGAAGAAGATCTTCTCAGTACAGAAGAAATCTCATATTTACTAGACATGGAATATCAAACACATGTTGAGAAGAGTGGTCAAATTTTTTTCTCAATGCACCCTGATAAGCAAGTTGATGGATCAATACATACTCAGGGGGTGCTAGATGAAGAAGATGATAAATTTCAAGAATCAAATAATGGAGATGAAATAGAACAACATACAACATATGAAAATGATGAATTTTCTGATGAAAGATCTCATGGAGATATGCCCGAGTTCTCTATATCCTTGAATCCATTATTTGATGAATATTGTATATGCAATCAAGTCCATCAACATCATGATAAAGATAGTGAGCCTAGTGATCATTTTGAAGATGATGAAACTCAAAATATGTATGGGGAAGTGTATTCAAAAAGTGAGACATGCATTATTTCATTCTATGAGAAGAAGTTGTATCAAACATGTGAAGATGAGATGGAATCAAANNNACATAATGAGGAGAATGTGTTGAAGATTAGTTCTAAAAATTATCTGAGTATCCTATCTGATCAAATTCTTGATAAGAAGGAAGTTCCTGAATGTGAGTTATCTCCAAATCCTTTTTGTGAAAAGAAACAACATCTTGAGTATAGGTAAGATTGTGTACGTAAAGACATCCAAGCAGAAGAGCTTAATCTAGTTACTTGTAGGGTTGATCAAATGCATGGGGATCTTCTATTTAGCAAGGACTATAGTGCACCTGCTGACTTTTCTAAAGGTAAACAAAAGTCAACGTGTGTTAATAAAGAAATGAGTGTTGTCCATGAGAGTGGTGACATCGTATTTGAGAGATCCAAAGTATTACATGATCAAAATTATGTGTTCGATAGAGGAAAGAAGCAGTGTTCATTTTTTTGGGGGCCTGGGGCCACCCAATTCAATGTTTCTATGAAAGTTATTCATGAGCCTATTGGTATAAAGATAAATATTAAAGATGAGAAACAAATCACTTTGCATCAGATTAAGTGTGGATACTTGGTCTGCTTCTCCAGAGATAGCTGGAATGTCACTATGCTCACAGGGAGCATACGTCCCTAGAAAGAGCCACTGGTGGTACCCTAAATTTTGATAATTTAGAAGTCCCAATCCATCATCAAGAAGCATGTTTCTCCATACTAAAAAATGTCAAAGGAAGGAAGCTTTATGACACAAATAAATAGAACTAACTAATCGAAGCCTTCAAAAAATGCTGGAATTTAGACCTGCTACAAAGATGATTTTGATAGAGTATAATGATGGTCAAATTTTAAAAATCTAAAAATGACCCAGTTTGGGAAATCACATTTCCTATCTCCAGCAGAAATATTAGATTTTCATGAGTTGTTTTTGATTTTTGACCAAAGCCAAACCCGAAAGTTAGGTAGTTATTTTATAGTTAGTTTATTGCTTTTTCAAAATAATTTGTAATAACAGTTGTGTCTTTTCACCCTAAAAAGGTGTGAAAAGCCACTCAAACACATATATATACATAATGGAAAATGTAAAGAGAGGGGAATACAATAAGAATACAATATGATACAATTTCACATATTTGGATAGTTTTCAATCAACAAGTATAAACATGGACCTGGATGTACTATTTTTTCAAAATCAATAAAGATAAGTCATTTTTCTTTCACATGTGTCATAGTTTCATTATCATTTTACAATTAGTCCCTCGGATAAACTAATAGAACTTCTTCAAAGTGATAGTTTGATGTGCATGCTTTGTGATTTGATTCATAGTCTATATTTTCAATTGTTTTTCTCATTTTGCATGGTTAAATTTTTTTGATTGAGGCCTTAGTCAATTGGTCTGTCATCTGAGAAGTATTACCCTTTTGAAATATATCTGAATTTTTTTTAGGTTGCATGTACATTCCATAACACCTTTGAAGTGATAAGTTTTCTTGTAAAACTATCTCTGAGGCTGAACATAAGATTGGAATGATCTTGACTCTATTTCCCATGGTAGAATAAGGCACTGGTCTAGTCATTATTTGGATTATAGTTATTTAGTTCATTGTTTATAGTTTTGTGATATCTTATCTATATGTTCATTTCAAATTACATACACATTTACTAAATATTCTTTCAATTACTTAAAGTATTTCAGTTTATAGTTCATGATATATTGATTTTAGTTATATTTATTTCAAGTTCCTTGCCATACTTTGAGAGATGGAAGTTTGAGTTCCCTACACAGGTTATCTGCTATAAAAAGCATGTTCAGGTGAAGGTTCACCCGCCTTGGTCCTGCAAAGTTAGAAGCATAGGGGAAGAGGATCATAATTGATCATTGCCATTAGTTGGCCAAAAATAATTGGATTTCCCATCATTGGATTGGCGAGTCCAAAGGAAATTCAATTCAGTGTATTTGGGCACCAACAAAATGTATCCCATATACAATGTCAAATGGGATCTTACCAGTAGTCCTGTTTGTGCTATCGTTGTAGGCAAATTTTTCCTATGGGATGACTTGCTCCCATCCTTTCCCATAATATTTTATCAAACATCTTAGCAAGTTTCCAAGAACCTTGTTTATTACCTCTTTCTGACCATCCGTTTGAGGATGATATGCATAACTATGAGACAAATTAGTTCCTAGTCTTTTCCATAGGGTCTTCCAAAAGTGCCCCATAAACTTCACATCTCTGTTTGTAACTATACTCATTGGCAAGCCATGTATCCTTACTATCTCCTTGAAGAAAAGATGGGAAATGTGACTGGCATCATGTGTTGTTTTACATGGGATGAAATGGCTCATCTTACTGAATCTGTCCACTACCACAAACACACTATCCAAACTAGTTGGTATCCTAGGTAGTCCCACTATGAAATCCATACTTATGCATTCCCATGGTCTATTTGGGATGGGAAATTTCTGGTAAATGCCTACATTTGATAATGTCAACTTTGCCTTCTGACATACTCCACACTCCTCCACATACCTTCTTACATGTTTCTGCATTTTAGGCCACCAATAGTATCTCTCCACTAAGTCTAGGGTCTTTTTTAACCCAAAGTGTCCACTCAAACTTCCATCATGCTTCTCTTAGATGAGGTTCTCCCTAATGGAACCCCTTGGAACACATAGTTTCTTCCCTTTAAACAAAAAACCATTTTGTAAGGTATATTTTGCATTTTCACTATGAAAGTGATTTTCAAATTCAGTACACACCTTATAGATCTCTGAGAAATCTGAATCTCCTTCATAAAGGTCTTTGAATCCTTCAACCCCTATACTCTGCAACTGAATCTCTTGGATGGTAAGGAATCTCCTACTAAGGGCATATTCTACCTTATTATTTACCCCCTTTTTGTGCTTTATAGTAAAAGTGTATGATTGCAAAAACTCCATCCATTTTATGTGCCTCAAACTAAGATTCTCCTATGTATTTATGTAGCTTAAGTCTTGGTTATCAGTGTAAACCACAAATTCCTTTGGCGACAAGTAGTGCCTCCACTTCTTAAGAGCTTTCACCAATGCATAAAGCTCTAGATCATAGGATGAGTATCTAGACTTTGCCTCATTAAGCCTCTCACTAAAGAAGGCTACTGGTCTTCCTTCCTGACTTAGGACTGCACCCACTGCTATGTTACTAGCATCGAATTCCACTATAAATAACTTATCAAAACTAGGTAAAGCCAGTATTGGTTGGGTGGATACTTATTTCTTCAATCTCTCAAATCCTTCATTGTCTTCCTTGGTCCATACAAACTTTGTCGTGATTCCACCCTTAATGGTATCTAGGACATGTGCACAAATTTCACTGAATCTCCTCACAAAATTCTTATATAATTGGGCTAACCCATGGAAGCTTCTCACTTTAGTCCCTATCTTAGGAGTAGGAAAACTTAATATGGCTTCCACTTTTCTCTTGTCCATCTTCAAGTCACCTTGGGATACTACAAATCCTTGGTAGAATAGTTCTTGTTTCATAAACTCACTCTTTTCAAGATTTAAGGTGAGCTTCTACACCTGCAACCTCTTCAACACTAGTTCCAAGTGTTTCATATTCTCTTCCTTTGTTTTACTTAAAATGAGGATGGCATCTAGTTAAACTACTAAAAATACCCCTATATAATCCTTCAAGACTTCATTCATGACCCTCATAAAAGTACTAGGTGCATTTGTAAGCCCAAATGTCATTACTAACCACTCATATAACCCCTTTGTGGTCTTAAAAGATGACTTCCATTCATCACCCTCTTTCATCCTAATCTGATAGTATCCACTTTTTAAATCAATATTTGAAAAATACTTAGCACCCCCCAAGCAATCCATTAAATCTTCTATTCTAGGAATAGGAAATCTATATCTAATAGTTATCCTATTTATTTCCCTAGAGTCAGTACACATTCTCCACTAACCTCCTTTTTTAGGAGCCAACACCACTAGGACAACACATGGGCCGATGCTCTTTCTGATCAGTCATTGGTCCAATAGTTCTTGAACTTGCCTTGCCCCTAGCAGAGAGTTAATTTGATGACTGATTTCTCTCTTTGGGGGTAGTGTATCTGGATTCCCTTCACAAATGATGTCTTGGAACTTATCTAACAACTTCTTCACTTCTGCAGGCAAAGGAGACTATTTAGGTGTCACTTCCTCTTTTGGCTTCACCAAGATTGTGAAGCCAATTCCTTCTTCTTCCTTCATGTCTTTGAGGAATTATTTCCCACTCATTAATAGGGTATTGGAGTCCATCTTCTCCACTATTTCCTCCTCTATCAAGGATTGTATCTTATAAGTTACTCCATTCTTCTTGAATGAGTACTTATTCTCTTTTCCATGGAAAACTACTTCCCTGTTATACTGCCATGGTCTGCCAAGCAACAGATGACATGCATCCATTGGTAATACATCACAAAGTATCTTGTCTTGATACTTGCCAATAGTGAATTCAACCCAAACTTGTCCATTAACCAGTATATTCTATCCCTTATTCAACCAAGTTACTTTGTAATGACACACATGAGGTATCTTGACCAGTTTGAGCTTCTGTACTAATTCATTTGTTATCACATTGTTAGTATATCCGGATTCTATTATGACTCTACATACTTTACCAAGAATCATGCACTTGAACCTAAAAAGAGTCCTTCTCTATTTTTGCTCATCATTTTTAGGTTCTTTTATCAATATCCTCCTAAGCATGAATCTTTCTCCCTTCTCTGAATCCAAGCTTACCTATGATTGTTTAGTCATGTCCTCTTCTTGCACATAAGCAATCTTCTTCTCACCTTGTGAAGATGTTGGATTATCTGGAAACCAATAGGCAGGGTGACCCAATTGGCCACAATAGTAACACTTCATTGAAGAAAAATGTGAATTCCTCCCATATCCACCTGATTTTCCCTTCCACTACTATGAAAGCCTCTACCTTTGTTATATCCTCCTATGTTATTGGACTCATGATTTTCTTTAACAAATCTAGAATCTCCTTGGCTTTTGGTTTCATTGTTCCTTCCACTAGTTATGACACATTTTTCCATTAGTATACAAAGGGAAAACACATTTTGAACCATCGGTAACACCTACATCGAAAGACAGGATTTTAGTACAAACCGAAAGTATAGATAACAAAGGTCACTGAAAAGTGTTAAGTTCAAGTGAAACCTGACAAGAAAGATCATAAGAGTAACCCAACACAGTTTGCATAGTTCAACCCTAAAGTGTTCAAGTGTAAACTGACAAAGAAGAAAAGAAGAGGAGCCTGACAGAGCAAGGGAACCTAACGTATAGTTCATAGAAGGAACACCGACAGAATAACAATAGAGCAACCCAAGCATTAGACATTGAAAGTCAATAAAATCCTGAGAAATGTGGATATGACTTCCACGTCAGATAAAACACCTATGTTTTATATTTAGCATTTTGATTTGATTTAAAACCATTTCTTGAGGGACAAGCATTGTAATTGTTTTAATCAGTCTAACTGGTTGAAAACATGCAAACTAGAAGATTAAGGTCAAGTTGTAAACCATTTATCATAGAGTTATCTGTGTAATACGTGAAACTAAAATAGGTCAACTAGTGTATAAATAGATGTGTAATCATTTTTTTCATGATGGATGTGAGGATGATAGTAGCCAAGGAGCACATCTATGGATCAGACTAAGAGTTTCAAGAAAGAACAACAAAAGATGAATTAGGTTATCAAGAACCGGATTCAAGAATACCGAGCACAAAGGTATTAATCAATCATATTAGGTGATACATTATACTTGTAATCTTTAATGGATCTGTTGTTTACCTGCTGGAGTAACCTAGTTTACTGATGCATAGACGTTGTGTGAAAATGCAAATACATAAGATAAATCATAATATTTATTAATCATTCGTAACTTTAGTACATTTACAATAGTCACTATATCCTATATATCTCTCCGAAGAGAAAGTACAGTGCTTATATAAACCCAAAGGGGTGTGACTGAATGTCACCACAGATTCCCAACTATTGTTTGGTAGTAACTAAGTACCATCCGCTATACATAATATAACTAACAAAGCATAATGTAAACTCTACGACTTACATCATCCCCCCTAAAGAAAATTCATCTCCGGACGACAACAAAATGTCCAAGATAGAACAAGATAGGAATGATGAACCACGACTTACAAGAACCAGAACATGCTACTCAGTCGCAACCTCTACCAAGTGCTGCAAATCTGTTTCTCAAATGATACTGCCTCCGTAGCCAATCTGTCCTCAATAGCCATGTTGCCTTCTCCACACCCAACTACTGGGTACACTGAGCCAAGTCTTTCTCTGCTGCCTCCAACCTGGTGGTCAGCTCCTCCTGAGCTCTCTGTGCCTCCACCATGACAGCCTCATGTCCAACCAAGACATACTCCTAAAAGCATAGTACCCTGCTACTGCTCTTGCCACCACTGGTGCCTAGACAATCAATGCCTCTAGCATCTCTGGGTCTGATCTCTAGGTCTCATCTGCTCAACACTATGTGTTCACAACCTCCAAATCCATCTCCATTAGCGGCTTATGAATTCCCCTCCAATGCTTCGCTACAAACTTCTTTCTCACCGAGTGGAACAAACCCAAAGCTTACCTTGACGGCGCGGGTACCCCAAACTCTATGTTGTTGTGTGCTTCAAAAATAAAATGGGAGTATGTGGGCAATGACCCTAGCAAGGTCGAGGGGCAGCGCCCCCACAGGGTCATGGGGCAGCTCCTTCAAACCCTCACAAAAGTCCATGACGCACACCATTTTTGTGATTTTCACCTGATGCCATACTCTTTTTGCCAAGTGCTTTAATGCCTGTGTAAATGACCAATAACTATGTTTTCTTCACCACCTGGTTACGTCCTTCCCTTCGGTATCATATGCTACTCACTGTGCACTATTCTTTATTTGTCGTTATTTGTTTTTTAAATTTTTTTATAGAGAATGTGATGCCGTCAATAACTATCTTTATGCAACGCTGTATGGTGCTCTTTCTTTCTCTATCTTGACTAAACCACCGCTTCACTATCTTCAGAATCCATATGGTAGTTTGAGTCTCGCGCATACACTCAATTTTATTACCTCCACAACAAACTTTACACCTGTATGAAAATTTTCTTGGTGTCCTCTACTGTATGGTGTGTGCTCTACCGTACGATGTGTGCATTATGTTGAAACTAAATGGCCATCTGGCCAAGTGTCATATGGTATTATAAGCCCACTTCATTTCCCCTCTGTACGGCCCCACTTCCTGTTTTCCATGTGGAGTACAACTTTTTGAGTTTTTTTATTTTTGTTTCATCATCTATACAGCCATACAGTATCATGTCGTACGGTGCCATACAGACTACTTTTTATCCTTTTTAAAATTGTCATCCATACGGTGTCGTATAGACTCTATTTTTTCACTTGGTCGTATGGCCTTCTATCGTACGATGGTCTTTTACACTTCAAAAAATGCTTTCTATCCCTTTGTTGACTGTACAACCTTCTACCGTATGGTTGCTTTTAGTTTATGGTTTTCTTTGCTGGCCGTACAGTGCCAGGCTGTATAGTGTCGTACGAAAACTACATTTTTTTTCTTTTTAAAAAAATAAATAAAAAATATATATATTTTTAAATACCTAATTTAATTAGCTTTTGGGTGCCTCTTCGGTCATTTGTCCAGCCTGTCTGGTTTCTCGGGTCCCCTTCCATCCCCTCGGGTGCTCTGTCCAGCCTTTCTAGTGCTTTTTCCATCCTCTCCGGGTGAGGTTTTGATTTGGAACTGCTAATGGCCTCATGTATCTCCCGTCCGTCAAGAGTCCACAACTGGATGGCCCCATCGTAGCCGACTTCCCAAACTTTGTCCTTTGGTTTGTTTTCGATGGTGATCCAAAGTCCGCTAGCCCATACATAAGAAGGAGAATAAAGTTTTTGAAGGCTGCGGCAATGGGGTTCCATCCGTCACCGATGCGAGCATCATCACCGAAGCTTTTCCCCTTTGATTTTACCTCCTGGTATTTTATGGGTTCTTCCTTCATAAACTGGTGTGCGGGGGTTGCTTCCTCCTCCCTAATGCTTAGCATGTTACAAGATGGTGTGAAGAACTCATAATATTCCATTTTCCAATGAAAGAGGCTATTCTTTGAATCTCTATCATCCCCAGAAAATTCTTCCAACTCCAACACCCCTTCGTCATTGGGATCCATTCTTATTTTCCCTCCGTCTTTTCCCAATTTCTCTCCTTCAGATTCTGAGTTTGAAGATGCTAACTCCTCGCTCACCATTTGCGTGCGGTGATCAATGACATACTTCCTCCTAACAGTCTCCATGGTGAGTGTGTTCCGCTTCTAGTTGTGGTTCACCTTCGCCGAGGTGAGCCACCCTCATCCCAAAATAGCCTTGTACCCATTTTTCTTTAGTGGGATGACCACAAAGTCGAGTATGAAGGGTTTTGTCCCAATCATCATGCGTTGAGCCATGAGGGTTTTGATGGGTTTGATTTCATTCTAGTTTTCTCCCAACAAGTTGAAGGTTGGAGGCCACAGTGTGGGTTTCCCCAAATTTTTCCATGTCTCCTCTGGAAGTACATTTACTCCGGACCCATCATCTACAATGGTGTCTGTGAGAGTGGTGCCAAGGATACCCATCTTGATGACTGTCGAGTACATCCCATTGTTTACAGCAAGTATCATCAGGTCAATTACATACCCTCTGGGGATGTTCATACATGTGGTATTTGGCTGTGTGGCCAAGTTCCCCAACAATGTCGTTCCCAAGTGAGGCATGGTGTGAAGGAGGTCTTGGAGTTTCATTGATACCTCTAAATGTAACAGTTGTCTCAGAATGTTTTGTTCTTCCTCCCTCCGGTCTGAAGTGGGGGCCATCTCCCATGTTTCTTTTTGTGCCTTCATCACCTTCTCTATTTCTTCCTTAGCCTCCCGTGCCCGTTGTTTTTCTATTCGAGGGTATGAATATGTGGCTTGCTTTTCTTTCCCTCGGGTGATGGTCAGTACCATACTCATGCTTCCATCTATGTCTAGCCAATTAATGCTAGATTTTGGGCAGTTGGCATCCTCATGGTTGCCAGAACCACAACAACAACATAGCTTCTGCGGGGTGTCGCCCTTGACGCAGTCCTTTGCAAAGTGGCCCAATTGATTGCAAGCTCAGCATTGGATCACCGAATGACGCCTGGAGTCATATTGTATTTGACTCCTTGTGTTGTTATTGGTGTTGTTTTTGTTGTTACTGCCCCTTCCGCCACCGCGTTGGTTTCCTCTATACCCGCTCGATGTAGATGGTTTCTCTTGGGTAAATAACACTTGTTTATTCCTCACTTACATGTTGTATGGGCATTCCTTGGTGGAATGGCCTATGATCTGAAAAATGTCACACAATGCATATTTGGGACACAACCCCTTCGTATGACCACTCTTTGTGCAGTCCGTACACCACATGTCATCTTCCCCCTTGTTGGTACCCCTTTCATGGTCTTGAACTCTTTCATCATTCTCTCCATGTCCTTTTGGAGTGCCATGACTTTTTTCTTTGACTCACCATCACTGCTACTTTCATTGTTCGCAGTGTCATCTTCGTCAAAAGAAGACTTGCTTCTTTTCTTCTTGGAGGTCTTATGTTCGCTCTCTAAGTCCATCGCTCAGTTATAGGCATCTTCGTATGAGGTAGGGGTAAATATTTTCATTTTCCTCTGTAGGTTCAATTTTAGGCCCTCCACGAACCATCTTTTCTTTAGGCCATCCGCTGGCTGGATCTCTATTTTTCTGACTAACTCCTTCAATCAGCGGCTATAGGCCCACACAGTCTCCTTCCTACCTTTTTTGGTACCATATATCTCAGAAACAATTTCATTGTCATCCCTTAGGAGTCGAAACTCCTTCTGGAATTCTTTCTTGAGTTCTTCCCAAGTGGTCACCTTTGTTTTGTCCACATTGGAGTACCAGTCGATGGCTACCCCTCTGAGTGTGGCGGGAAACTATTTCACCCATTCTGCCTAGTCGACAACTCCATTCGCAGACCAGATTGTCTCACACGTATGAAAATGTAATACTAGATCTTCCTTTCCATCTCCGTGGAATTTTGGCAACTTCTCCTTGTTGGTCACCATGTTTACTTTTCTAGTTGTCGACTGTGTTTGTAACACCAGTTGTGTTAAAGGCTGGGATGGTACTGTCCATGTCGGTACGCCATGAATGTTTGGTACCATACCACTTGATGTCCCTGATCTACTGGAACTATCCAGGCCTAGTGGGCTACTGTGATCCCCGTGTCCCTTGGTCACTTCAATACTCACGGTGACAACAGTATCTTGAGCCTCCCTCCGTGCGGCTTCCTCTTTTTTCTTCCTTTGTGCTTCTTTGGCTTCCGTCCGTGGGGTTAAGGTTAAGGACTTGAACAAGCTCCTTGTTTCCTCTAGGCGGTCCTCATCACTTCTCCCAACCTCCTGGTCAGATAACTCCAGACCCTTGCCTTCACTTACTCCCTTTGGTAGTCCTTTGGCGCGTCTTCTGTATCTCTCCCTTCGCTCAACTTTCTATTGTGCAAGTATGACTTTTCTATCGCTTGTTCCTCTTCGAGTTCCTTCTTTCTATTTTTATTCAATTTATTGGGCATGAATTCTTTGTTCAACACAACAATTTATTAATTTTTTTCCTTCCCGAGTACGTCTAGGTAGTGGTGCCAAATGTTTACCTGCTAGGGTAACCTAGTTTACTGATGCATATATGTTGTGCGGAAATGCAAATATATAAGATAGATCATAATCTTTATTAATCATTTGTAACTTCAATACATTTACAATAGTCAATATATCCTATATATCTCTCTGAAGAGAAAGTACATTGCTTATATAAATCCAAAGGGGTGTGACCGAACGTCACCACCGATCCCAATCTGTCATCCAGTAGTAACTAAGTACCGTCTGCTACACATAGAAGAAATAGAAGAAATCCTTTCAAGAAAGCTGTATTTAACTGATGACATGTAACTGATTAAATGTTTGAAGATGTTAAGTTGATGATCATGCAAGGCATTAAATCAGTTAATGTATTCTATTATCATTGATGTCAACTTGATATAATCTATATGGTCATGAAAATACTGCCAAGGACCTCAAAGAACCGATGAATCAAAGCCTATGCTATATGTAATGCATATAAGTCAAGTATTCACTAAGTGACTGTATACACCGACGAAGTGCACACCGATAGTCAGAGTAAAAGAGCAAAGTCACAGTGTTACCCAATGATAAAATGCACAATATCACCAATGAGCAAAGTCACAGTGTTGCCCGACAAGAAAAACAGAGAGTAACCCAACGGACAAAATTACAGTGTTTCCTGACAAAAAGACAAGGACAGAGATCCCGATGACAACTGAAGTCACACCGATGGAACAGTTAGTTATCACCGATGACTAACTGAAGTGTTGACCAACAGAACAAAGAGTTTAGAAAATGACAAAATGCTTAGCTGTCAAGAGCTAAAGATAGAATTAACTGATACTTATCATTGTTTTAATCATCCAAGATAAAGCCAGAGATAAGTAATTGATTTAAAGATGATTTTTCCAGTTGGCAAGAAGATCTCAACGAGATAAAAATGGAGTTTTATTTAAATCTAATTGGCCAGAATTGTGGATCACGCCAAGAATCAAGAAAGCCAAGAAAAGGTAAATCATGTCTATAAAGAGACAAACCCAATTCATTACGAATTGTGTGTGTGGTGAACAAGAGAAGAGGAAAGATGCTAAAGAAAATCTGAAGGAGAAGAAAGTCTTCATTCAGTTTTGATCAACAAGCTAAGGAAAGAGCTAGATTCTTCAGACACCGACGAACAATGAGACAACAACATAGAGTAGAACAGTGTGGAGCAAAGGTATAGAATTGATTATATTTATCAGAGAGGTAATGCACTTACAATAGATCTGAAAATATGCAATTCAATTGTATGTATGAATAGATCATTAACATTTCAGTTTAACCATTGAAGCATCAAGTCTCTTAACCGAGAAAGACTTAAAAATCTTTTACAATTGAGATAAATCCCAAGGAGTATCAAAAAATTTGATCATAGAAAGTAGCATTGGATATGCCCGATACCTATTGATAGGCCAAGTGAGTGTTTGATCAAGGATGGTAGCATTAGATGCCAGATACTAGGTGAAAAACTATCTTTTAAATCCTCTAATAAGGTCACACCTAACAGTGTGTTTGTAACCTTTAACAGGGTTGGCTCTTAGCAGGGCTCACTTCAGAAGAGTGAAAATTTGGGGTACCGATCCCAGTGGTTTTTCCCTTAATAGGGTTTCCACGTTAAAAATCCATGTGTCATGTGTTTATGTTTTATTACTTTACTGTTTTATATTTCACATATGCAATTCTGGATTGATCGGTATACTCTGTATATTTACTGTGTTTCGGTAAATAGTTGACTTCTTGTCGGTAAACATACAGAAGAAGGTTTAACAAAGCAATCCAACAAGTAGTAAATTGATATAAGTATTTCAAAGCATTCATCTTGTAGGACAAAAGATAGCTAGAGGCATAATTTGTGGTTATAAGTTTTAAGGGTTGATTTAAGGATTGATTTTTGATGTCACTGATTCACCCCCCCTCTCAGTTATTACTAACAATTGGTATCAGAGCTTGTGTGCTTTGAAGGAAGGTTTCAAGACCTAAGCTAAAGATCACAAGATGAACAAATGAGATGTGCCCAAGTTGAACAAAGATAATTTTGCTTCATGGCAGAGAAGAATAACACTCCACTTATCAAGTATTGGTAATGATGTTACTCAATACTTAGATACTGAATATGTGTTTCCCACAGGTGCACCAACAACTGAAAAATTAAGAGAGAATCATGAACACAACTTCATGATGATAGAGCTTGCTTCCTCACTCTCGGATGCTAAATTTGAAGATGTCAAAACCTGCAAGACTGCAAAGAAGATGTGGGACAAATTGATGCTTGTACATGGTGGTGACAAGAATTTTTTGAGAGCCAAGGCAGAAAGCCTTAGAGGAAATTTTGATGATCTCAAAATGAAAGAAGGTGAAAACATCACATAGTACAACACAAGAATAAAAGAGGTAGTTAATGCTATCCGAGGAGTTGGAGGTGTACTCAAAGAAGATATAGTGGTAAGTAAAATTCTAAGAACCTTACTGCCTACTTATGTTATTAGAGTATCTGCCATTCAAGAAATGAGAGCAGTAGCAAATAGAAATGTTACTCTAGACAATTTGATTGGAAGACCGATTTCATTTGAGATGAACAATTTTGATAATAGTGTCTTGCCAAACATAGAGTCTGCATTCAAATCTTCTTTAAGAATAAGTAAATCAATTCATAAACACACTATGAGAAAAGATAGTGATAGTGAAAGTGAAGAAGAAGATCTTGAAAAAATTGAAGAACTTATGGCTAGAAGAATGCAGAGAGGCAAAGGTAAATACAAAGTTAAATTACCACTTGTTTTTTTTTAATTGTAAATAGATTGGACACTTTGCTGCAAGATGTCCTAACAGAAGAAAATATAACAGAAGTAATGACAGGTCATTTGAAAAGAAGTCTGACAGAGGTGATTACAAAAGCTACTGGCAATCAGAAATAAGAGATAACCGAGACTAAAAGGACAAAGGAAAGAAGACCAGTTACCTAGCTAAATGAAAGGATGATGACACTGACACCGAATCTGAAGAAGACATCGAGATGGTGTTTGTAGCACTAAAAGATGATTCAGATGATGATGAAGAAAGGTATGTAGAAACTGCACTCATATCTAAAGTTAGTAAAAATGATGTCTAGATCATAGATAGTGGCTGCACTCGCCACATGACTGGTGACAAGCAAAATTTTGAGACTTTTGAATACTATAAAGGTGGTTCAGTAAGAATGGGTAATGATACACCTTGTCCAGTTGAAGGTAGAGGAACCACAATGTTGAATAACCAGATAAAATGTGAAAATGCCTATTGGGTAAATGGATTGAATTATAATCTATTGAGTGTTTCTCAATTGAATAATTCATGTCACAGAGTAGCATTTGAAAATAAGAAGGCAAAGATCTTCAATAAATCAAGAAATTTAAGTGGTATCAGTGAGCAAACAAAAGGTAACTTATTCTATCTGAATGATACTGACACCACTTTCTTAATGGCTAGAAATGAAGACATATGGTTGTGGCACAAAATATTGTTTCATGTGAACTTTGACAACATGATAAAAATAAGCAGAAAAATAAATGTAAGAGGTTTATCGACGATGATCAAGCCCGACAACATCATGTGTAAGAATTGTCAAAAAGGTAAGATGACAAAGTGTAGTTCCAAAGCAAAACCCATACATCTGATGTCATTCTAGAATTAGTCCATACTAACCTATGTGGACCAATGAGAACAAAGAGTTATTATGGAGATAGATATTTTATTCTCTTTGTTGATGATTACTCTAGAATGATAACAGTCATGTTTCTAAAAGATAAATCAGAAGCATTTAAGATGTTTAAATGGTACAAAGAAATGGTTGAGAAACAAAGTGGTGAGGATTTAAAATGCTTAAGATCATATAGAGGAGGGGAATTTATTTCAGATGAATTCACTAACTTTTGTAATGAGCATGGAATCAAAAGACAGGTCTCTGCACCGAGAACACCACAGCAAAATGGTATTGCTGAAAGAAGGAACATATCCATAGTTGATTGTGCAAGGACACTGATGATAGAGAAAGGCATCACCCAAATCTTCTGGAGAGAAGATTTCAGTATTGTTATTTATACATTGAATAGAGTACAATTGAAGAAAGACACCAAAAAGACACCTTATGAGCTTTGGTATGGATACACACCCAATGTAAGTTACTTCAAAAATTTTGGTAGTTAATGTTATATCTTAAAAGATGATATAAATGGAAAAATTGACTCCAAGAGTGATAAAGGAATATTTCTAGGGTATTCCACCAAGAGCAAGGCTTATAAATGTCTTAATAAAGCCTCTAACAAAATTCTTGAAAGTGCAAATGTAAAGATAGATGAATTTGCAGAAAAGAATAAAAAAGAAAGCACTAAAGAACCAAAGGACTACAATAGGTTTTCTTACAATGAGGAACTTGAAAATATACTCAACCAACAATGTAGAGCTCCCGAGCAACAGATCATTGCACCCGAGCATCAGGCCACAAATATTGATGATCAGAATATTGCTCAATATGATGCACAAAGTGATGGAGAACAGATTGAAGGAAAAAATGATGATCAAGCTGATATACAAAGAGCTTCAAACCTGTACTTGCAAGATATGTTAGAATGAACCATCCACAGAACTAGATCATTGGAGATAAGAAGGCTGGTATGAGAACCAAAAGTAAGTCTCTAAATACAAGATGTCTTATTTGTGATTATGAGCCAAAATCTGTCAATGTTGCACTTGATAATGATGAATGGATAAGTGCTATGAATGAAGAGATTGAGAAGATAGAGAAAAAAAAGACATGAACACTTGTACCAAGGCCAAATAACAAGAATGTAATCGGTACAAAATGGATATTAAAGAATAAACTGAATGAGAATGGAGAAGTCACCAGAAATAAAGCAAGACTAGTATGCAAAGGTATGCACAAGAAGAAGGGATTGACTATGGAGAGACCTTTGCACCCGTTGCTAGGCTAGAAGGAGTGAGAATATTACTTGCTTATGCTACATGTAAAGGATTCAAGGTATATCAAATGGATGTCAAGTCTGCATTCTTAAATGTAATACTTGAAGAAGACGTATACATTGAACAACCAGAAGGGTTTGTTGAACCAGACAAGAGGGACATGGTATGTAGACTACAAAAAGCCTTGTATGGATTGAAACAAGCACCCCAAGCTTGGTATGAAAGAATTAATTCCTATCTTATAAGTATTAGATTTGTAAGGACTAGTGAAAACAATAATCTTTATTTGAAGGAAGATACTGATGCTAACATTTTGATTGCTGAGATATTTGTTGATGACATCATATTTGGAGGCAA
>MU223940.1:243145-253856 GCA_018584345.1 Thuja plicata | reverse complement strand
AGAGTTTGAGATGTCTATGTTTGGAGAGATCAAGTTCTTTCTTGGTCTATAGATCATGCAACAAGATGAAGGTATTTTCATTACACAATCCAAGTACATCAAAGAAGTACTAAAAATATTCAAGATGAAAGAGTCCAAACCAATTGGAACACCAATGACATCTGGATGTAAGATGACAAAGGAGGAAAAATCATCAGAGATAAATCAAACTTTGTATAGATCAATGATTGGAAAACTCATGTATGTTGTACATAATAGACCAGATATTGCACATGCAGTAGGAATAGTTGCAATATTTTTTGCTAATCCCAGAGACTCACATATGACAGCTGTGAAAAGAATCCTAAGATATCTAAAGAATACCGAGGAATATGGCTTATGGTATAGAAGAGAAGGAAAATTTGAACTTAAGGTCTTTACCGACGCAAATTGGGTTGGAAATATTGATGACCAGAAGAGCACAACTGGAGGAGCATTCTTTATGGGTGATAGACTTGTCACATGGATCAACAAGAAGCAAGGATGCATCTCCCAGTCTACTGCATAAGCAGAGTATGGTGTTGCTGCTGCAAACTGCTTAAATATTGCATGGATCAAACAATTATTGGAAGATATGCATATGAAAATTCTTGAACCAGTAATTATCAATTGTGATAATACAAGTGCAATAAACATTTCCAAGAATCTAGTCATGCCTGCTAAAACAAAGCATATTGCCATCAAGTATCATTATTTAAGAGAACAAGCTCAAGAAAAGGAGATGATACTTGAGTATGTGCAATCAAAGGATCAATTGGCCAATATCTTCACCAAGCCACTGCCCAAGGATGCATTTGAATACTTGAGAAAGAGACTAGGGGTTAGACCATTGTCTAGTGGTCAATAAGCTGACTAGAAGGCTCCATTTGCCTGCATATTATCATAATATCATTCATGTTGATGTAAGTAGATAAATGGACTTCAAAGATACATAAATACACAACAAGGTATTTATCTACTCCGAGCACCAGAGTTATTACCGATGGATTGGGAAATTCAAGGAATATATTATGGATAGAAAGGATCCATTTGACAATACTATCAAAAATATTCGTGTGGCATTGATGTCAAAGGGAGAGATTTTATCCATTATAACCTAAAGGAGAGATTATCCATTAAGGGAGAGATTATATATCCATTATCATCTCAGGGAGAAATAATATCCATCAAAGTATCCAAAGGGAGAGATGTAATCAGAATGGGAGAGTACACAAAAAGGAAAAGAATTTCTGACAAGAGACGTCAAAAGAAAGGAAAATAGTCAAAGGGAGAGAGTTTGACACAGGAGAAGAACACATCACATCAGAGAAAGAAAAATTCTACAATTATCCAATGAAGGGATTGAAGACTGAAAGAAAGCTGCAAGAATCAAATCTAAGCTATTTGAGCTTATCAAAAGCCAGACATATATAATAGTTACATTAGGAAAGCCTGATGAAACTGTATATTTCATATTGTATTAGTAATAGTATCGTATGATAATGTAGCATGTTTCCATCAATGCCAAAGTGAGAGATTGATGACATATAATTGATTAAATTTTTCAAGATGTTAAGTTGATGATCATGCAAGACATTAAATCAGTTAATGTATTGTATTTTTGTTGATGTCAACTTGATATGATTTGTATGGTCATGGAAATATTTCCAAGGACTTCAACGAACCAATGAATCAAAGGCTATGCTATCAGTAATGCATATAAGTCAAGTATTCACTAAGTGACTGTATACACTAACGAAGTGCACACCGACGGTCAGAGTAAAAGAGAAAAGTCACAGTGTTACTCGATGAGAAAATACACAAAATTACAGATGAGGAAATTCACAGTGTTGCCCACCGAGCAAAACACAGAGTAACCCGATAGACAGAATTACGGTGTTGCCCGATGAAAAGACAAGGACGAAGATTTTGATGACAACTGAAGTCACACTGACGGAATAGTCAGTTATCACCGATGACTAACTGAAGTGTTGACTGATAGAATAGAGAGTTCAGAAAATGACAAAATGCTTAGTTGTCAAGAGCTAAAGATAGACTTAACTAATACTTATCGTTGTTTTAATCATCCAAGATAAAGCCAGAGATAAGTAATTGATTTAAAGATGATTTGTCAAGTTGGCAAGAAGATCTCAACGAGATAAAACTTGAGTTTTCTTTAAATCTAATTGGCGAGAATTGCGGATCACGCCAAGAATCAAGAAAGTCAAGAAAAGGTAAATCATGTCTATAAAGAGACAAACCCAATTCATTATGAATTGTGTGTTGGGTGAACAAGAGAAGAGGAAAGATGCTAAAGAAAATTTGAAGGAGAAGAAAGTCTTCATTCAGTTATGATCAACAAGCTGAGGAAAGAGCTAGATTTTGCAGACACCAATGAACAGTGAGACAACATCATAGAGTAGAACAGTGTGGAGCAAAGGTATAGAATTGATTATATTGATCAGAGAGGTAATGCACTTACAATAGATCTAAAAAATCTGCAATTGAGCTGTATGTATGAACAGATCATTAATGTTTTAGTTTAATCATTGAAGCATCAAGTCTCTTAACTGAGCAGGACTTAAAAGTCTTTTACAATTGAGATACTTCCCAAGGAGTATCAAAAATTTTGATCATAGAAAGTAGCATTGCATATGTCTGATACCTATTGATAGGCCAAGTGAGTGTTTGATCAAGGATGGTAGCATTAGATGCCAAATACTAGGTGAAAAACTATCTTTTAAATCCTCTAACAAGGTCACACCTAACAGTGTGTTTGTAACATTTAACAGGGTTGGATCTTAACAGGGCTCACTTTAGAAGAGTGAAAATTTGGGGTACCGGTCCTAGTGGTTTTTCCCTTAACAGGGTTTCCATGTTAAAAATCCATGTGTTTATGTTTTATTACTTTACTGCTTTATATTTCACATATGCAATTCTTGATTGATTAGTATACTTTGCATATTTACTGTGTTTCAGTAAATAGTTGACTGCTTATCGGTAAAAATACAAAAGAAGCTTTAACAAAGCAATCCGACAAGTAGTAAATTGATATAAGTATTTCAAGGTATTCACCTTGTCGGAAAAAAGATAACTAGAGGCATAATTTGTGGTTATAAGTTTTAAGGGTTGATTTAAGGATTGATTTTTGAGGTCACTGATTCACCCCCCCCCCCTTCTCAGTTATTACTAACATTAATAATCCTTTGTATNTTTGAGGTCACTGATTCCCCCCCCCCCCCTTCTCAGTTATTACTAACATTAATAATCCTTTGTATATCTCTTAACCGAGTACACACTAAATAGTGTTGCTAAATATTTTAATAGAGTAGACCTTAACCAGTCTCTACATAATACTGCTAACATGGTAGATCATCAGAAGTGATCAAATTGTAAGCCTTAACCGGCCCCTTCCATTCTACAGATAGTGAAGCTTTGTGGATTTCATCCCCACTATAGTTTTTACCTTATAACAGGGGTTTTCTACATTACCAAATCTTTTGTCATGTGTGTATACATTTCATGAATGTTTATAAGATTATTTTACATGTTTATATGAATGTTTTACATGCTTATATGAATGAATGTTTATATAATATACAAAAAGATAAAATAGCTTACAGGGATGGTAATGCAATTGATTACATAAAGGATTAAGGTTAAGTGATAGCAATTTTGAGGGTATTGATTAACCCCTCCCCTCTCAATACACCATTCCATTATTTCCAACACCTAGAACCACCTCTATGTCCACCTCTAGAGTCTCTACCTCTACCTCTTCCCCTAGAGTTGGAATATTGTTTCTTTCTGAGCTTTTGTTCCACCTTAAGGGCCATTTGAAAACACCCATGGATAAAAGTTAAAGTGAAGAGGCTCAACTCTTCTTGTATGTTCCATATAAGGCCATTGAGGTACCTAGAAACTTTGATGCTTTCCACTTCTTGCACTCTTGACCTAAGACATAGTTTTTGGAACTCTTCGGTATAGGATGCCACATCTAGATCCTTTTTTCTGAGATTCTGCCTCCTCTTGTGTAATTGGATATCATAATCCTATGGTAGGTATTTCTCTTTCACCTTAGCCATCATAACTTTCCAAGTTTCTATTGGCTTCTTTCCTCCCTTTTCTCTTTCTTCTTGCAAAAACTTCCACGAAGTTAATGCTTGTCATCTTACCCTTGATTTTTCTATCTTCACCTTTTGTGCCTCTATGATACCATCACATTAAAAATAGTTTTCCATCCCTTCAATCCACTCCATAACCATCTCTACTTCAATTCTGCTAGAGAACACTGGAATGCCTTCTAATGCTTTGTCACTTAAGGCCTTGAGGGCTTTGAGGAATGAAACCTCAGGAAATGGAGGATCAGGTTCTGGTTCTGCCTCCTCTTCAACTGGACCTTTTCCTTTGTCCTTATCTTCCCCTATATGTTCTTTCATCTTACTTGTTGCTTCTACTACTTTTGCTAACTTTAGCTTCATCTCTTTGATAGCTTCTTCAAGAAGTTTATTCTTGACTTGATGCTCTGACAAGCCCCTTACCAATTCTACATTGGTCACCATGGTGCTTTTTCCAATGGATTCACTCCTCTCTGTCATACACTCACCACTTCCCAAGCCTTTCAATGGCTCTGATACCAATTTGATTGGGAGCTCTAACTTCTAAGAAATTTCTTTCTCTAACTAAGATCCTTTCTTTGGTCTTCCTAGGGTATTCTTCCCTACCCTATCCATAAGAAAATTCTATGATCTCCTATCTCCTTTAGAACTCTCCACCAACTTCAAACTCCCTTCAAGTCCTTCTCCATTCAATTATGCACCCATAGGCTTATTTTAGCCAATTTCTCTCCAATCTGACCTTGGCAATAGAAATGGGATTCCTAACCATTCCCAGGTCTCTTTCAACTGGTTTTGATCAACTTTTATGGATCCCTCCATTAGGTTTCAATCGGGTTCTTAGTTTTCTTGTTTTGAGGCCTTGTAGCCTTTTTGGTCAATTAGGCCTCCTAGAAACTAGTTTGCATGGATTTATTCTCAAATCCCCTTAACAACCCTCTGAATCAACTATGGATTCTTTGTAGGCCCAATCTAGGCTCTATAATCTTCTAGGTTTTAGACCCCCACACTATCTGTACATTGGACTTTCACAAAACCCCTATTTTCAAGGGTTTTAGGAGCATGTTCACCAGTCTGGTTTCTTAGTCTTCAATGGTTTCTATAAACAACTCCACCAATCTTCTCCTTGCATCTAGTTATCAAGGACACACCCCTCTATAGGTTCCCACCATTGATTGGTTCAATCCAATCCATTTAGCATCTTCCCATGCTGCTGTTCTACACAAGCCACTAACTAGAATGCTACTGCACTCGCCTAAGGCTTGTTGGAAAAAATAGCTCTCCTGCATCTACAGACCCCAAAAAACATATTTAAAATATCTACACATTCTCCTACTTGATTCCAAGTGGCCATAGTTTTCCAACCACGGGAACTCAAGAGGGACACATATTTACAAGACTGGCCCTGAATAGACCAGGGAAATAGTAAAACTCCAAGAATTTACAAAATGTGCAAAGAAAGTAACAGTCTACAAAAATAACTCCACAAATAACTTCTAAATGACAAAACACAATGTCTCAATGCATTCATTCAGGCCATTCAATCCATTAAGTGACTAGCTCAAGGCTCTGTTGCAAAAACACAGTAAAAAACTTGCTTCTCAGTTCACAATCTGTACAATGCCACTTCCAATTGTCGTATTAGGGTTTCTTCGACCTTATATATCCTATTCCCACATTTTTGGACCCTCATGTCAGGATTTGGGCACCATTAAAGCCCTTTCCTAATTTTTAGGAAATGTTGTCATGACAACTTTTCAAAGGTGCAAAGTTGTCATGAGCAACTTTTACAAATTTTGCTCAAGTGACAAACTACTACTTCCAATGGTCCAATTTGATCCTAAACCACTTCATATGACCTTAAAACATTCAGAAACATCATAATCATAGGTGTCACTCCATTTTAGAGATTTGGTGAACCTTTGACCCCTTTGGTTGACTTTCTAGGACTTAAACCCCTAGATCCTATTTGATCACATCAAATGCTAAACCCTAATCACTCCTACCTCTAGAAACACACAAGAATAAACTTGGGACTTCATATTTAGTCCTTATTACCTTTGGTGGTTGGCCAAACCAACTTACAAGCCAAAATGCTTTACAGATCTTTACAAGACCTTAAGGTGCTCTTGCACCATATCACTTTCCCACCTTTAGTGGACATATCATGTTATTACTTTTCCACCTTAGGTATGTGATCCACCTATAGTGGATGTATCATATTACCACGTTTCCAACTTAGGTGGGTGATAAGTTATTACTTTATGTATCATGTCATAAGACTAAGACACTTGTCACATTCTTATACCTTCCTATGTCTCACATTGACTTATTTAACCTAGGGGTCTCCTATGTACATTCAATTGATTCATTATATTACATTCTTGATGAGAATATAGTTTATTCTTGTCATATTGATATTTTCTTGTTATTGAGCTTTCCGTTGGGCCTCTAAATCTCGGGTGGCTATCTTCATAGTCAAATCTTACAATTTACTTCCTCCTTCATATTGAGACATTCAAATAGTCCTTGATAGGTTTGAAGCTTTACTTTCTTGAATTTATATCACCTTCATTGATATTGTAAAACTTATCCCAAACCTCTTTTGTAGTCCTATAGTGCATTATCTTCACAAATGTACATATTTCAATAAACTGCATAACATAGCCTTCCTAGCTTAAATGCCTTTGTGTCACATATAACTTCAAATAGAAGCTCCAGAGGATGAATGTGATGATCTAACTTCAAGGATGGTTCAAACAACTAAGGAACCCTATTAGCTACTAACTGTGGTATTATTTTCCAAATTATCTCTATATGTTCTCAATTGCAAATGTTAAGTTTTAGGATAGTTGCAAATGTAATAACACTCTTATATTTTCTTTGTATTTTCCAAATGCAACAATCTCTCTTTCATTTATATTGGGAATGAGGCTAGGAGAGACATGTCCCTTCATGGGACATGTCTATTCATTATTATTGTGATTAATATAATGACAATTGATTTCACACACACACACACACAGAGAGAGAGAGAGAGAGAGAGAGAGAGAGAGAGAGAGAGATGTCCTTGAAAGGACATGCCTCTTCCCATTAATTTATAATTTAATCAATCTTATCAATCAATTATTAATTTAGAGTAATATAATAGATTAATATTAAATATTAAATTTCATATGATTAATAGTAATATAACATATATAATATATTATTATTAATCAACATATATTTAATGTATTCTAAATGATCATACGACTGAAGCTACAAACATTAACAACAAAGGGCTCCCAAAGAACATGCGAAGATTTCAAATTATTTGGATTAGATTAAAGTCAAATTCTGCAACTCCGTGAGGATCATATCTTGTATTTCAAATTGTTGCAAAGCATGTTGAAGCTTAGAATTTAATTGTGCTCTTCTATTGAAGGGTTCTTGCTTTGTTTTTGGGTTGTCGACATAAAGTTCTTACTTTTGACTTATTCTGGTGTTAGTCGTAGTTTGAATTGCACTAGGTTCTATATTAGTTGTAGTTTGAGTTAAGCTAGGTAATGTACAATTGTTGTTTTTCCTTTTTAACAATTATGATTACATCTTGCTAGACTAACCAAACACATATGACTGAACAACCATTACAAGTTCTAAAAATTAAGTAGACTAAAGACCCTTTAAGTAAACTAAACTATCAAATGGCATAAACTATGATTCTATTCTTTTATCGTTAGGTATAGTTTAATTTTTCTCTTGGGAAATTGAAGTGGCGAGTTTCCATATCTACACGAAATCCGGAAATGCCTCAAGAGGTTCATAACTAAAGAAGTCTACTATACGGAACGACGTAAATGCAATCCAAACTCTCTGGAATCAATCTGCTCCGTACACGTCCGGTTCTTTGTGGTTCACGAACAACTTTTCTTTTATCTTCTATTGAGACCGACTAGTTACGATCGTATTCAATTATCCTTCTGTTTGATTGGACAGCACTTCTGCCACGTGGCAATTAGGTTTTACTTGTTCCTTTCTCAGCCTTATTTTGTGTACTACCGTAGTACTAATATAGTGTACTGCACATTACAAATAATATCTAGTTGTATGTCTATTTGTTTAGAGTGAAGAAACAATTAGTCAAAGTAACATTGCAGAACACTATTCGTCAATCAATCAATCGTTGTTACTTTGATTTGAAATATTATTTTATCAACTATTTTATTGGTAAAAATAGGATTTGTACAATCCATGAAGAAGATATTCTAGCTTTTGGACTTTTATACAAGATATATTACCTATTTTAACAAGGACGCAAAGCGTCAAAGTTCTTGCCTAAGCTAAATGTGCAATATATTTTAGAGTAGCAAATGTGACAACATGACATTAATTAACTATAGTATTTTAATAATATTAGATGTCAATGAAGCATGTACAGAAATATGTAACATACATAATCTTAAAATTCACTTGGTGGTAAACTATAACAGACGCCAATAAATTTATAAAGTTGAATGCAATATAGTAGCGAGAATGACTTAGATCAAAAGCTTATTGTTGCTAGTGCTAGATTAGCAATTTACTTGGTGGAGTAACCCCTATTAATTAATTGATCAGTTGCTAGCTTATTAATGCCCAAAATTTTACCAAGAAAGCCCAACTAATTGTTTTTTAAAGAATAATTATACAATTAATATATTATGCCAACTCATATTTTATGTCTGATTTTTATATATACATTGTTAGCCTATTTTCTCTTAAAAATAGTCCAAATCTAAACATCTCAGTGGTTTGAATGGAGGAATTTATATGCTAAATGGGTCATACTATCAAATGATTTTAGATTCAATGATTGATATATTTATGATACATTTAGAGGTTTTGGTTTTTTTTTGAGCTGGGGTTTAAGGTTTTCTTCTTAGCCAATGAGGAATGAATGAGATCATTTTTATGTGAGGTGGGCATCCTCTATGTTTTCTTCCCCATTGCCTTTTTAAAAATCCACGAGAAGGAAATCGCAAAAGAAGAAATCTAAGCTTCTTTCCTAAAGACGGTCAAATTTAGTTAAATTGAATATGGTCTTACATTCAAAAAACCTCACCTCACATTGTATATGAATGTTCTCTTAGCATTTCCAAATGAATCAACGTAAAAAATGAATGTTTGACATTTTTCATGCCCTATTGTGTACACTTCTTTCGTAATCTAAAATTAATTGGGCTTGTAACGGCTCGTCATGGTTTGGAGGGAAGAGACCAGGAGGCATTTTGGCTGTGACGGAAAACAGGGAGGCCATAGTCTTCGTTTGGATTCTGTCATGAAAGTTATCACATAACAATACGGTTACTACTTTTACTTGACACAGTGGAAGCCCAGAGTTGATTTGATTCCAGGTAGCGATGATTTTGCAAAATATATTTATGTTTCCAACTTTTGTTTAAAGATGTTGTACATCGTATAAAAATGTTGTACATCGCAAAAAAAAATGAATGCATGTCAACTCTAGGTGAAAGGCGAGTTCCATACGTAAACTTTGTTGGGCATACTACAAATATGTAAGCCATTTTGACCTCTACTACAGCCTACTCCAAGCATGTGCAAATGGATGTGCATCCAATTCCCCAATACCCAACTCACAATACCTGCCCAATAAAACTCGCTAAACTCGATTGACCGACAGACACTCAATGCCACTCGTTACCCACAAACTTAAATTAAATCAATTATCAAAACCCACAATCTAATCCAGACAAAACAATCTATGCATACCCTCAATACTAGTGGTATTGACAGCCAGTGTCAGTCTCGGCCACCCATACTGCTGCTACTTAAAACCAGATGGATCAAAAATCCTCGCATGCTGCTGCTGCCTTCCATAAACCACATTATAATCCATCAAAACATAAGTAAAAATACACCACCAAACACACCAAAACACAATCTTTTACACAACACCCAGATCAAAATTCGGCCGTGCAAACTTCCCCAATTCTTGCACATCTCTCTTTTACATCTGCAGATTGATTACATGATACAAGTCATTGTACTGTAACCTACAAGACCCGAAACACTTGCAACTCTAGTTGATGTCATCAATTCTGGAATGTTTGTTTGATTCTCCTAGTACAAGGCTTCCCCAAATACGCCATTGCTATCAGAGTCCAAAACAAACAGAAAACATCTAAAATCAAACTTGCACATCTTCCAGTTCCACTGTATTAAACCAAAGAGGGGCACTAAAACATTCAATCCAAGTAGCAGTAAAAGTTTAAAAAACACTTAAACACCAACATCGAAGGATGCAAACCAAAAACTATAAAGACATTTACAGTCCTGTGTAATCAAAGGATAGTCGAGAGCACTGAGATTGAGTTACATTTAATTAATCAACAAACCCAATATCTCATGCTAAACAACCCTGGTTCTGTTGAGAAACATGTGTCTCAAACTTGCAGTTTGTTTCAAATACGTCCAATATTTTTGTTGGTAGTTTTCCACATGTTTATGCATTGGAAAATGGTTAGTGAGTTGTCAAAAATGAGTCTTGTCCATAGTAGAATATAGGTGGGCCATTTTTAGAGCCTTAATGACTCATT